>CM032889.1:24970236-25397736 GCA_019176425.1 Megalops atlanticus | reverse complement strand
TTGTTGTTGCTCTTGTTCTTGTTGCTGTTGAAATGACAGGCAAGCATGTGTGTCACGCGCATGCATTTGCATGCTGGTTACCTTTTTATCCCTCTGTGCTTCCAGGTACCCTAGCCCCATGCAGCCAACCGAGATCCCCGGTGAAGTCCCGGGTGAATTGTGAGGAAAGAGGGAGAGAGAGGGAGAGGGGAAAGCTGGATGTGTCAGATGGATGGATGTCGCCGGGTACTCCACTTCCTCCCAAAATGCCATGTGCAAACATACAGGCAGGGCTGTCCGCCAGCCTCCCAGAGCAGGATAATGAGATTACAGCTTTCTGTGCCACTGTAGTAGGGGCGAGAGAGGAAGGGGGGGGGAGGATAAAAAAGCAAAACCAAATATGAAACAGGCTTACGCGAGAGGAGCAAGTCAGGCCGCCTTACGCGCATGGAGTCGGGCAGGGTTTTACATTCAGACAGATTAGGATAACCCGCGTTTTCTCCCTTATCCTGTTTGTTTATACAGAGGGAGACCGGACTAACTTCGAATTACAGCGGATTCACATTCTTCTGGGAAATCACCCATTCCACTATCAGCCAGGGGGATGCGAAGACCCAGAGATTAAAGGAAACGGGTTTTTTTTTTCCACTTCTTCTTCAACCTTTCCTGAGTGAGCTGCAAGCCTCAAGAAAGAATTTGAAGGGTTGCTGGAGCAGCACTCTCTCTACTTTTTTAATCATTATTGCATTCATGAAATTCATTCCCTATCGCTGGCTCCTGAGCTTTTTTCATACAGAGAGAGAGAGAGAGAGGGTAGATGAAAGAAAAAAGATAAATGTATTCCCTTTATAATTCAAAGCATCATTCCAGTCGCTAAATTAATAATTCTGTTCAGCCGGGTTTTCTAAACCTGCAGACCAGGTTTTGTTTAGAACCTTTTTGCTCTCCCTTTTAAAAAAAAAAAAAAACGGCTGCAGAGAAGGGCCGGCGTTCCCTATTCCGTCGAATCTCCTCGCAGTGTTGAGCGTACCCTAGCATCCGAGCTGTTCCGAGGGTCTGGTTCAGTCCACGGACGTGAGCCGGGGTAAGGGGAGCGCTCAGTCAGCGTCTTGGAGAGGCGCTCTCTTATCCGAGCCGACACTTCATTTCCACAGCGGTGCCCCAGTCCAACTTAATTGGGACAATTCCCACTTGTGATATAATTTCATTCTTACCTCAGCGTGACTTTTATGATCTCATTCCATCCTCACCCACCCCCTCCCTTTCCCCCACCCCCTCCCTGCCTTCCAAGCGCTCAGTGCAGACTGCAACATGTTATAACGAGGAGAAATCCCTGGCTGCTCAACAAGGGCCCATTCCCAGCACAGAGGCATGGGTAGTTAAATACATGTATGCTGCGCTGTGTCCTGGTTGGGTTTCTTTCTGCAGCAACATGTTAGATCTGTCTGTGCTGCCTTCCTTTGTGCAAGCAGAGCGATGTATACCACAAGGGAGACATTTGGAGAGCTTGTGGGATGGCCTACGCTTAGCAATGTGTGAGGACTGTGTATATTACTGATACGTATATGATGTTTGTTACTGATGTGGGTGGATGTTGCATATTACTGATATTTTCTGTGGACCCAAAGCTACTGAATGTCCTATATATTGTGTGAATGTTGCTAATGAGCGAGTATATTCTGTATGGAACTATTATGTATGAATGTCAGTGTTAGGTGAGAATATTCTTTATGTTTTCATGCTATTGGGTATGAATGTTATATGTTGAAAGTGTATGAGAATATACTACATGCAGGCATTACATGTAAATATTTCATGTGAGTTAGAATACTAAATGTTACTGCTGTGTGTGAATGTTGTTGATGTGATTTGCTGGAACACAGAGGTAAAACTTGTTGGTGATGGAAGTCACCACCTGGATGAACAGATAGCCAGGCAGAAGTGTGTGGTGGGGGGGGGCATTGTTTTTTGGAGAGAGGAGGAACAGGTACGGGTTGTGATCCACAGCGTGTGGAATGACTGGGCACGCTGTTCACACGCAGCCTACCTGTTCATGAGCAGCCCTGCATGCACACAGACTCACCGCGGCCCCTGGAGGGGAGAGGAGCCCCATGTGTTTGCACACACTAATCAGTCACCATGGCGGTCCGTGCACAGACAACCCCACATTAGGTCACCATCTCAATTTTCACAGATAAAAACAACCGTCACGCAGTTAAACAATGGCTAACATGCTTGATCAGAGCTGAGCCAACAGTATAAAAGACTGCTCTCTGCACTGCACAGAATTTATACCTCTGGTTATCATGTACACTGTGGCAAACGGGGGGACTCAGTGTTCAGAATATTTGGTAATAATTCACAGAGATACAGAGGACAGAGCTAGAGTGCAAGTACTCCAAGTATATGCTATTTATCATATTCTTTTTTACTTTTGTCTTTGGCTTTAACATGCAGTAGATCATTGCCATTCGTGGGGGACACGTTCTTAAGACTGAATGGGGAAATCTGAATACTGAACCGGATCAATAGTAGATTTGACACCACAACTGGGATTTGTTTCTGACATTTAAAAAATATGATTTAATGTAATGTAATAATGCAATAAACATTAAGCAATTAATATGTGTGTTTGCATAATCACGCAATAATTATTTGAATATGTCAAATAAATTTGAAAGCGTAGGTGTTGTCACCGTACTGTGTTGCCCGGGAACAGAGTGAAGCCAGAGACAGGAGGTGCTGGCTGACGCAAATACTCAAAACTGTAAATGGCAAATCTATAAATTGCATGGGAGCACAGTACAGTTTAAAGAGGGTCGATTGTGTGTCTCCAGTCACAAGGTATCCTAATAACAATTCCTACAACAACAGCAGCAACGCCTACAGCATGCTACGGACCTGACCTAGAATCAGCGCGACACCAGAAGACGTAGCTGGAACTTCGGAGTTCGGTTACAAGCCAGCTGTTCTGGGTACAGCAGGACAGCTAGCCACCAGCAGGAGAGGCCCCTGGCAGCCATCAGGGGTGAGAGGGCCCAGCTTGGGCCCAGACGCCGGCTGACTCACACCTGCCCTTTACCTGCGGTGCGCTCCGCCTCGCTCCCCTTCAGCAGATGCCTCTCTCTGCGAGCATGCTCGCCGCTCGCCAGCCAATCGCAGGGACGCTACCAGGGCACAGACACATCTGCATCGGCCGTTGTCTCACCCAGAATGCACTGGGTCTGTTGTAATACCGCGTACCCCTTCGGAGAAAGTGCAGCCGACTGCAAACACCTGGTGTCATTTTGTGCTTCATTTGTTTCTGTCAGAGAACAAAAGTCTGATTTTCTATTCAAGAAAACATCACCCACTCACCCCCTTGCTAATTCCCTTAAGCAGAAAGACCTGTAAAAATCAATAGGGAAAACGTCCTGAAACACCCAATCTAGCAACCATCTGCTCCTGTAATCTCCTATTTAGACACGGCAGAGCCCCCCAGCAAACATATGGGTGTAGGGAAAGCAAAAGACAAAACAGGTACTATTACTCACTCACTGACACAAATGGAGCTCACAAAAATGAAGCTGTTTATTCGATAGTGGCCTGCTATTAATATATACGGCATTGTGTATGGTACAGTTTCCTATTGCATGTCAGATTGATGGCCCACTTTCTCTGACTAGCCCTGTCTGAATGTCAATCTTAAGACACAGATGTACACATACATCCTGCCAATGTGTGTTGCATCTATGTACTGCCTGCGCACTCATGCAAGTTTACAGTTGTGGATGCAGATTCACTGGGAAAAGTAAACAACTGTATAAGGGCTTCATCTTTACAGGTCTTCAACATCAAGGGGCAGCACATCCTGCTATGAAAACATAATTGTGTTAACAAGCAACATTGTTGCTGTGGCCTTGCTGTATGCACATATATACCTTTGCACATATATACCTTTGGTCTATGAGTAACTCTGCGTAGGTACATGTAGGAGTAAATTGGATGTTGCACAAAGTGTTTTTCCACGTCAGACAGTGTTTAATTGATGATGTTGCTACTTATGATGTCAGAAGATTTTTTTTTCCTGTTGTGGAATTAACTTATTCTAATTTACATATATATGTAATGTGTGTGTGTACACGTATGCCTATATACACACACATATATTTCATTTAAAATGTGCTCTAGTTAGATCAGTTAGTACATACTTCTCTCAAACAGTGCAACAAGCATCTGGGACATGTTGTGTTCAACTAAGGCAGTTCTCAGCTTACTATTTATTTTAAAATGTTTGAAATGTTCTATTTCAACGGCAGTTAAACTACCAACTAACTCAAAAAGCATGTCACTACTACAGTCAAATACAAGATATAGGTTCTTCGTCTGTTAATACTTGTGTCTCCATTCATCGTATCATGGATGTTCCCCAGAAATTTTAACATCCTGTCAGTTTTCGCCAGTTAGTAGATTTAAATGATGCTAAGCACATTTCATAGTGCACTCCCATCACATTAGTTACTGTTGACAACAGCAGCACACGGCAGTACACATGGTACCGCATGCCAGTGCAAAGAAACGGATGTCTGACAAAGTTTTGTTGATTCTGTTTGTGCAAAATCGTGTAACTTAAAAAAGAAACATTGTAGTTCATTTTAAGCGTCTCCTGTGAGATCGTCTGTCACTGCCGTATACGCTAGAACACGGCACACATCGACATATCAATTTTACATTAAATTGTTATGTTTAAAATAAAGGATGTATGACTACAAGTATTGTGCCATAGAATACGTCTATATATAAAAGAGCTATTATCGTTGAATGTTATGTTATGTTTGAATGTATTGAGTTTTACATATAGTTTTGGTTTTAGTTTTTTTTTTTTTTCAGAGGATGAATGGTATAAGCATGTTACTTATAGGTACGCAAATTTTCACGGTTGTTTCAGACTGATATGCTCCAATACGTTACAAAATAGCAGATCAATAGAAATCACATATCCAATTATGATAATTGCTCATAATGGAGAAATGTGCAATTACAGTCATAATTGTTCAATTAGGCTACTGTTGTTCGCTAATAATATATCTCTGTACATTTCATGCCCTAGTTGCTATGACACTATCGGGTAAACAAACGGTTCAGGACAGCTTCGGCATGTGCGTTACTTTTTCAGTTTTTCAGAATACAGGGATATTTTGGCAGTCTAAAAATGCTCGAATCATTTCCTCCAGCGACATTCATGGGGGCGAGCTCCAGGCAAAAGCTAGCAACCTCTAACCACAACTCAACTCGCTCCGGAGCGAGTGTTGGGAAATGCGTTCGTTGCATCACAAACAGTATAGTCCGCGTTTGTCCAGTGTTATGGGCAAAAGTTCGACTACATGTTTTTCTAAGTGATATTCCACAACAATAAAGATTTAAAAACGAAAAACAAATTCGCTTGTGTTTCCATATTCTTTATTTTAAACCAGTGCTACTGTTTTACTCGCTTTTCTCACGAACTCCGTCTCTCATATTGTGCGAAAGCGCTGGTGCTCCATTTATATAGCCCTCTAAAAATAGCTCACCTTTCACTGCCATGTATGGCTAGAGTGACAGACACTAATGGCCAATAGACGGCCTCTATTGAGCATAACTCCTCCTTTAAACCATGTTAGCGCCGCCCTAATTGGTTGCAAGTGAGATCATCAACCCTATTTACCTTATATGGTCACGCACGGAGTTGATTGACAAACAACTCCCCCACCCCTCCCGGCCCCGTGTCCCTTGGCTCGCTTCGCGCAGTAGACAGCTAGCCTCGCTACTTGCCTGCTGAAGCAGAGCAGCCAAAAAAAAGCAACCTGGAATTTAAAGAGCAAAGATTGCAATCTGGCTATGCGGAAATAGATGGACGTTTCATGTCAGCGAGCTTGCATCCCACTCTTGGACTGAAGACCTAAGCGTTCACACCAGAGAACGGGATTGCATTTTAGTGACACAATCTCTAAATACTGTTTTTTTCTCATCTTTATGCTGTTCATATCTGTATATTTGGGTACATATGTATACATCGTTCCTTACTGGAGCACAGCGGACACGGATCTGAAGGGTTTTTCTTGGTCCCCTCAATAAAGCAAAAGTGGGCTGTAGTTTTCTCTCTCTTTTTTCGGTGGATCAAAGTAAATTGTTTCCTACCGAGCATCAACATGGACGTGTTGGCGAATTACAGTATTTTTCAGGAACTCCAGCTCGTGCATGACACCGGCTACTTCTCTGCGATGCCTTCCCTGGAAGAGAACTGGCAGCAGGTGACTGGTTTTATGTTACTGTAACAGTGTTACTGTAATAATTATTTTAAGTCACTGGCAGGCTCCGGAGCTACCGCTCGCGCTCACATGCTGCCCCGCGTTCAGACGAAAACAGTAACAACTCTACTCCGTCAGCAGCCGCGCGCTCACAGAGCGGCAGTACAGTAGTTTTGATCTGGTGTAAACAGCGCACTTTCTTACTTTATAATATGTCTCTTGCGCAGATTATTTGGCTGTTTTCTTTTTTCAGTCACACTTTCGGTGCTTTCGATGCTGTGAATATTGTAAAAGGTGCAACTGTTTACCAGCAAACTTAATCGTATTCAGCATAACGCTGGCGGATATAGTTTAACATAGAAATTGAAAGTAACATTTCATTTCATTTCTTTTTAAAAATTGTTGTTTAAAAAACAGTTTTTCCCATTCGCTTGAAATGCTGGAGATGTGCATGATTTTGTATTGATCACTGATTGCTGCGCGCAGGTCGATATTCGCGTCTGTCAGTCGTTCTGTTGCGCGATTATTCTTAAGAATCGCAGTAGGAGTACGCGGTCTAGTTATGATTCTGTCAGTGGAAATTTAGGAAGGCGCAAGTAATTTATGCAAAAGAAGATGAAGAGTTGACTAATAATAACAGACTTGTTCTTAAATAATGCATCCGCGTCTGTCAGATTACTTAGTGTTTTCGTCCCCTTGATGGGAGAAACGGCTCCCAATTCTAATGCATAATATATCTCAACATTATTGCGCGGATGTGCGTGCTACAAATACGCGGCGCTGGAGGAAGTTCCCCAAAGGCAGCTATTTGGAAAAAAAGCTGGACAATCGCATTAATGACACATGAAGTGTGTGCAGTGGGGGAAATCTATAAAAAAGTCAAGTCCCTCGTATCCGATGCTAAGTTGTAGCACATTGTGTTGGCCCATTCAATTGAATGAAGTCATAGGCAGGGCTGGCAGACAAAGCATGTTGGCATGCACATGGTCAGATACTCCAGGGCTGCAGCCACTGTTAGCACCGCGCATGGCTCAATGAAAGCAACGGTGATTGATTGACAGCACTCTCCTTTGTGAATTTTTCATGCTGTTTTTTGTAATAATGCTGCCAAGATGTGTGTGTGTGTGTGTGTTGAGGGGACAGAATGGGGGTTGGGGTGGGGGGTAATTTACACGATTGTGTGTCTCTGTTGTGTTGTGGGCAGTTGTGATTTGTTGCACAGTGAAGAGAAGGTCCGCACACTGCTTGGTGCACACATTTGCAGGTTGCACCAGCTCATTTCAATTCCATGTGCTCGACTGCGGGGAAGTGTGGCGGGCAGTTATTTAACAGTGCCGTACAGACAGGGAGAGTTGCCAGTGTCCCCACAGCCTGGCGTTCGCTGATGGAAAGCTATGGTCTGGCAGGGTGCACCCCAGTCTCTCTGCAGTAATTGGCCACGTGCTGACAAGACAGACAGCCATGTCTCCTTCATCTGGGGCTCCATCTATCTTTTCTGGCCAGCCTCTCAATCACTGCCTTCTGTGTCGCTTCTAATTGTAAGCTTTTTTTTTTTTTTGTTGAGCGTAAGTGTAAAAATTGCACAGCGATCTGCATTTTTTCATTTGCCATTTCAGACCATTCTGGCCATGTGGTGATTTTTCTCTAACCGTACAGGGATTGCAGGAGCTGACTGCTTGTGGGTTTAACCCCTTTCTGTTTGTTCAGTGCTTTTCTGACGGTGTGGTGTCACGCTGTTCTGGTAATGACAGTCAAACAGGACGCCTGACAGGTTTCTGTAAAGGGGGGGTTGTCGGGGAATCAGAGCTGAAATACAGCAGCTTTCAAAGCCTCGGAGCGCACATCCTCCATTTCAAAGCTGAGTCGTGGGGGGGGGGTTGGGAGTGGGGGTGCGCAAAGAGATTTGGCCCCGTTGTGAATGAAAGGGAAATGATTAGAGGTGACTTACAGGACCTCATTTCAGCTGGTGTGTGTACTCAACTGTGGGCTGGGGAAATGAGAGAGCCATTTAGCCAGCTTGAAAAAATATCGCTCTGAAGGGCAAACCATAAAAGTCCCATTTGAAGCGGAGCGGGGCGAAAAGAGTCGAGGCTTGAGAGACAGGTGAAAAAAGAGGTTTTTATACTGGGCCTGTGCCGTTAAAGTTTGATGCTTTTATGGGGCCCAATAGCTTGATAGCATCCCTCGATCTCGCGAGCGGAGAAGGTAAACAGCCCCCTTCCACTTATGACAAGACGGATCGCTGTGCTCGGCCCCGTGCCTGTGGAGCATGAATCAGGGCCTTAATGGATGCGATATGGGTGAATTGAATTTCAGTTCTCGGGCCTCGGCTGGCGGACGGGTCAGTGAGGCGGGGGAGCGTGATAGAGCGCTGCCCGCGTCCTGTCTGTGATAAAGTCTTTAAGGCCTGGCGTGCGCAGACTCAGCGCCCCCCCCCCCAAAAAAAAAAAAAAAAAAAACAAAGACACCATCTCTCACTGTCATGGGAGATAGAGGACCAGAGGGAAGGGAGGACCGGAGACGCCGTCCGCTATGATCACCGCTTGCTGCGGACGGGGGGATCGTTTCAATGACCTGCGAGGAGGTTAATTCAAAGAGCGGCTGTTTGCTTGACAACAAGACCCCTGTTCCTCCGTCTCCCGCCTGGGGTCCCGGCGTGGAGAGCAGGTGGAGTGCCTGGGCCGCTGAGAACGAGGGAGAAAAGAATGATTGAACCGAGGAGAGAGAGAGCGAGAGGGAGAGAGAGAGAGAGAGAGAGAGAGAAAGAGAGTCAGCTGGAGCAATTAGCTGAGGGAGGGGTGTCAGGCGAGAAACGGAGAGTGCAAAGTGCAAATGGAGACACCTCGGCTCGTGCTCCGAGGGAGGTGGGGTCTGTCTGTCTGTGTCTGTCTGGCCCCGTGGAGTTCGGGGCGCCTGTGTGCTCCCATGGGTCGCCGGCCTCAGTCATTTTGTGGGCCAGATTGAAAATGGGTCACTGTGTGCCTCTTTGTTTCTGCTGTGGCTCGCAAACCTGCTTTGCTGTGCTTTTTTTTCACTTTTGTTTTTTTTTTTCTTCCTTCTTTCTATAAGTGTCTATTTATGGATACCGAGGAATTCAAGGCATCCTTACTGAATTGGTTCATTTTCAGTGTTGTGTATATTTAGAAAGCGGCATCGGGCCGAAGGGTAGGATGTCTCTGCTGTAACTGAAGGAGGACCAGCAGGAGCAGGCTGATGCAGGGAGCTTGTGGAAGGACCTTACTGAGAGCCGGAAGGTGGTAGAAAACCTTTGCCTGAACCTGCTGAAGTTGTCTCATATCAAAAAAAAAAACTGGCTGGTCTCTTAATGACTTTGCCTTAGCTGTTAGCAAGTGTGTGCTTGAGGGTTCCAGCAGGCTTTGCACACACATGCACGAACAGCCCCCGCCACCGGCACCACCACCTGAACAGTGTCAGGGTCAGTTATGCGTAGGGAGGCGGTGTTTGCAGGGATTTCTGAGAGCTGGATGGCCTTGAGGAGGTGAGGGTCAGAGTGAGCTCCGCAGTTTGCCTCCGGTATGTCATTGTCTGTCAGGGAGCAGGCTGCGTACCTGTGGCAGCATGAGCGCTGGCCTCCTCGCAGAAATGCAACATCATAACCCCCGTGGGGGGGAAGACAAATGACTCAGAGACCAGATTCCATCCCGCGGAATGTCTCCGAAAGGCCACGCTCCTTCTAAATTAAGGCCAGGGTCCTCCCATCGACGGACAAGCCAATGCGCCTCTTGCGCAGAGGTCCCAGAGAAGTGAAGTTTGACAGGTTAACAAACGGCGGCGTGCGTGTATTCTGCACCAAAAACTATTTCAGGTTTCATGCATTCTACATTAGAATGGAATGGGGATGGCATTTTTGGGGAGACGGCGCCACATCATTAAAAATGAATTTGGAACCACGTACATACTCTAGCCTGTTTTTCTACCCCCATCCCCACCATATTAAAACCCCTGCCCCAGAAACAGCCCCCCAAGCTGTGAACTATACAGCAGCGTGCTCTGAATCTGAGGCATTAGCGTGCACCTCCCTCCTCCGTGTCGAGCTATATCCAGCTGAACGCACTCCCGTTACTGTAGGCAATGACTGCTGAAAACGCGTGTTATGTAATCCTCGGCGGAGCGCAGCTGGTTTCTCACACAGCGCGGCGGTGGACTGGGGCGCTGAGCCGAACGCTGCCGCCACCGCCACCGCCGCCCCGCCACGGGAAAAATCTCTGCGATTACGACCCCGAGGCTCGGGAAGGGAAGGGGAGATGGGAAGGCGGGAAGCTCGCAGAAGGGGTGGCGGGAAGCCCGCAGAATCCTTGCATTAGGGAGGAAACGTGCAGAGAGAGAGGGAGAGGAAACACATGCATGGTTTTGTGTGGGAGCACGTCCCTGAGAGTCTGTGCTGGGTTTTGACATGCTGAGGTGTACCTCTCCGTACCTACCCATGAACCCACACCAGAAACTGGTGCAGAGGGTAAGGCTACTGGGTAATTTATGCTCACAGCAGATTAACAATACTAGTGGAGCTGGTCATTGCTATTTTTAAGTAACGTTATTTTAAAGTAGTCAGTGATGAAACACTTAATGGCAGCCAAATGCTAGGGTACCCTTCACGTGAATATTTAGCCATATATATGCCATTACAACCATCATACTCTGTAGCTCAACACATCTATGACAGTGTGTTAAGTACTGCTGAACCTAAGCCTTTGTAGCGTCTTGCCAATCTCAGCTTTCAGTCTTTTGCTTCTTCCCCCCGGCATTTTCCATCAGTGTTTACAAGGAAAAAGTCACCCTCCAGGAAAGTGCGCACACAGCCACCCCTTGGTACCTCAAAGGGAAAGCGAAACAGTGGTGAACTTTGATCCGCCTAGTGTTTTTGCAGGGTTTAATTGATTCTTTATCACTTACTCAGTTTCGGCTGCAGACAGTGAGTTGAGTAATGCATGACATGTAGACTTAGGCTGGTACAGTATCGGGGATAAGGACGTGCCTTGTAGCGCTGACTCACCCTCAGGTTTATTAGCTGTAATCCGTGTATTGTCAGCCACCCCCGTGCAGTGGTCATTTCCTGTCTGTTGTCTCATGCAGTATTATGAAGGTCTGAACAGTACAGTGCACATTCATGGACCTGGCATAATTAAGCTGCTTTGCCATGGTGGGGTGGGGGGGGTGTTCTGTTAGCCCCCAGGTGCAGTGTAACAGTAGAGTGGCCTGCAGCCAGCTGGTTGATCTGTCGTTGCAGGTTAGCTAAAGGCTACCCTCCGACTGGGACTCTCTCCGAGCTAAAAACACCCCCGCACCACAACATCAAAAACATGCCAGCAGCTGACTGCAATTAAAGTCACAGTGATTTGCAGGGAGCTCTTTCATCAGCGGGGCTGGAAAAGGGCTGCTATTTGAAGTGGGGACCCCCTTGCTCATGTACCACCGCTCTACACCAGTGAAGTTCACTTTTGTGCTCGTCACACACGTAATGCAACCTGACTTTTTCAATTTACTCTACAACCATCAGTGCGCTGCACCCTCTATAACTGTAACCTCCATAACGCCAGATAGGGAGTCTGATAACCAATGTTACATTTTAGGATGTTAAAGGACTCAGATAATCTGACGCTGATAGCTATTAGAGGATGGACAAGAGTTGTTGGCCATTCGTGACAGGAAAAGACAGAGCACAGACTTCTCCAGAGGTCCTGTGCACGGTGAAAGCGGTATGTTTAATTAACCAGGTTGAACGGCGTTCGTTCTCCAGCGGTGACGCGCTGCCCCCATTGTACCGCGCCGTGACACACGGCTCTTTATAAGGAGCTCCGTGCTAGACAGAATATCTGCAATTAACGTGTTGTTATAATTAGAGCTGGAGTGGCACGCCTCTCCGGTGCTCCGTGGCAGCCGTGTCAGAGGCACTCGGAGAGACGCACCCTCGGAGACGGGGCAGATGCCGCACTCCCGGCTGCTGTTTGTGCATGGTAAGTGTGCCGCTGCCTCGTGGGCAAACGCAGACAAAGAAACTCTGTGGCACAAAAACAAAAAAACGTTCGATTGTGGAAACGGAGAAAGGCCCGATTCTTTCTTTTGTCATGATTGTTTGGGGGTGCTGAATCCTTCACGTCTGAGATGCAGTGGAGTTTTTTTTTTTTTTTTTTGGTGTTCTTGTTTTTTTTTTTCAAGGTTTACAAGGTCCAAATTGTGGGCACCTCAGAGGAGAGGACATTGATCAGTGTGCAATCCAAACAAGCCACACGAGCCAGATTGAGGCGGGGGGCTGTTTGCGTTTGAGTACTTGCTTGCTGACTGCCATATGACAATCTGGCATATCTCTTAGCCAAATCATGTATGGCAGGCACGACTGTCACTTTGTGTCCATATCGTAACTGCATTGGAAGTGACTTTGAAGTAGGTACGCAGGATGTTGTACAAGGCCACTGATGGATCGCCACTCACAAATAGCTAAACAGCAACAGCAGTCAGCCGAGGCTGGGTGATCAGCAGGGAGAAAGTTGATTGGCTGAAGTGGCAGCGGCATGTAAGACACTACTGACTAAACTCAAACATGTCTATGCGGGGTTTTTTTTTGGAAAAACAATGAAAATTGCCCATTGATAGAGAATGTATGTCAGCCCATCGGAGGTACACACAGCACCACTACACACTAGCAGTACATGAGTCACCGCTTTCTGTAAGCAGTAAGCCCTAGAGAAGAGTTGATGGCATAATAGTAGAACATACCATAGGTGAAGGATGAAGGGGTTTGCCTGACTTTTAACTGTGCTCTGGTTGGGGGTTTTTGCCATGTAAGCCGTAGCCAGCCGTGGCATTCAGCAGCACGAGGGAAGGAAGACGGCGGAGATCACCACCTGCTAAATGTAGATGCCGGCCAGGAGCGCCAAGCGTGAATGGCATGAACTCTGGGAAGTGGACTGATTGTCTTGTATCCTGCGTAGATGAGAGATGAGGCGCTGCAGCCATGATGGAGGAGAAGGCAGGAAACAAGGAATTAATTTATCCATGGCATCTTGAGCAACTGTCAGGAGAGAACAGGTTGGGGGTGTTATAGGATGAACACGGCAGGCACATCTTTATGCATGAGGCCCGCCGTCTCCGTAGTCGATGGAGAGGTAGTGCCTTTTGACTTTGATTAACAGGGAGAGTGGAGCCCGTTATTTCTCCCGCACAGGCACACATGGTTTGGCAATGACTCTCGCATCATTTGAGAGGCAATAGAAAACCGTTACAATGCTTTACAGAAGTAGGACATGTCGTAGCCGTGGATCGCTGCTGTGAAAATGGCCTTTGATGGCTCTGAAAATAACTAGACTTTGCCGTTCTCTCTCCCTTTCTCTCTCACCCTCTCTCACCCTCTCTCTCCCTTTCTCTCTCACTCTCTCTCTTTCTGTCACTCTCTCTCTCCCTTTCTCTCTCTCTCCCTCTCCCTCTCCCACTCTCTCTATACCAACTGTAAGATCTTAAGACCCCACTGTTTCTTAGACTAACATGCTCGAGCACATCTCATAAATAAGAAATTATATCAACATCATTGTTTTAAATAGCTCAAGGAGGCATTCTGTAAAGAGCTTCTTAAGTGGGTCTCTGTGTGGCCGATGCGCAGCTTAAAGAACTGAGGGGTATCTCTGTTTGGAGAGGAGTTCATCTTTATTTAACAGCTCATGGGGTTCGAGATGAAGGGACTCCCACTCCCACTATCTGTGCAGGACCGACTCAGCCTCATTGAAATTCTCTCCCAAAGGCTCCCATCTGAAACAACTTCCAACACGTCTTCGACGCCTTCAGCCAGAATGAAAATATGTATAATATATAAGAGATTAGTGGATTCAGGCCCTTCCTGTATTTTATGCATGGAGGTTCCGTTACAAAGACTAATGGGTACCTCAAACTGTTTGAATTAAAGGTCGAAAAGATTACTCTGCGTATTAAGCACTTTTTTTATTCATTCTGCCCAGCTTCTCTGGTCTTGAATAGAGTGGGAGAAAGTGGTAGTCTGTTATTTTTTTTTTGTACCAACCCACCCCCCCAGCCCAGTCACACATGGAGATACGTGTATTTTGTCACTCGGTTTCAGTGCGTGACAAAAGGGGATGACTTTGATAGGGTGACGCGAGATAAGCCCAGATCTCAACAGACACCTGTTGCTAGGCAGCGGGGTTGAGCGGCGGGCAGGGGCTGAGCTCATTTGTTTGTTTTGGTATTTGTTCGAGGCTGATAAACGCAGCCCACTGGACATACGGATAGGGGAATCCAGCTCAGTTTAACCGTGAACTCGTAGCTTTCCCAGGTAGGACCTCCTCAGAGAGAGCATGCCTCCCCTGTGAGGCCCTCTGAGGGGTAGATGAAGGAATATCTCCCCCCGAAATAAAAGGCCAGGACTTCCGCGCGAGTTGCCCGTCACCCTCCCTGCCGCTCCGCTGAGATGGCAGCTACACTTGACGCCCGGTGTTGCCCAGGGCCAGGGAGCCCGAGTGTTGATGAAGATGCGCACAAAACTTTACATCCGTTCGGACGTTTTCCTTTGAAGCTGACATTTCCGTCGTGAGCCGAGAGAGAAGAGAGAGCGGCCATCATGTCGAGGGAAGCTCTCGCCGAGGCAGAACGGTCCCGACGTCTGAGGCGGGGTGGGGGGGGGTAGCATAAAACATTTAAGGCTAACGGTGTGTTATTTTTGCAGGGACCTGAGCTCAGCGTTTTCGCCCGACCCAGATGCCGCGTCTCTCTCTCTCTCTCCCGCTCTGGGCCTGTGGGCTGGCCTCTCCAGCCAGGGCCGCACACCCCCAGTTGTGGCATATATGCAAACCCCAGCAGTATTTGCATATGCTCTCTGTAATCTCTGGGGCTGCCATATGACCTGGCCCCACTCCAGGCCGGCATTGTGTCAGAGCCGTCTCTGCAGTGTTCGCTCATTTCCTCTCTCTCTCCCTCTCTCCCTCGCTTCTCTCGGCCTTCCTGCTGCGGGTCAGGCTGGCATAATGCATCCTGCCACTGCCCCCAGGGCATCTCCAACAGCTCCACTGAGCTAATAGACCGAGGGGGAAATGAGAGATGCCATTCTGGCCAGTGGTCAGGAGATGCCCTTCAGATATTTGCAGAGTGGAATTAGGCATGGCTCGTTCGATCTCACTGGCTTGCGGAGGCGAATCCGCGCCATTGATGAAAACACATTTGGGAGATGAGGTTGAACGTGGTGTCGGAGGTATTACCCCCCTGCCACACACACACACACCCACATACACACACACACACACCCACACACCTACACACACACGTATACTGTCTGTCTTAGAACGGCATTAGAGGAAGCGAGGGGTATCAGTTGGAGAGCAGAAGGTTGTGTTTGTTGGTGTGGGAGTTCACAGTGTTTCCCATGACACCTCAGCCCCCACCGCCCCCCTCCGCTCAGGAAACCCGGCCCTTGTTTACCTCCACCATGTGGGGACAGGCCATGGGCCAGCGCCAGCTTCCCCTTCATTCATCACCAGGGCCCTGATTTCCCAGTCACTTTTGCGACATCCCCAACCACGGCCACCAAGCTGGCGGAGCACTGTGTTGTTTTTTTTTTTGGGGGGCTTAATTTAAGCTTCCCGTCACTTCACACATTTGGGATTGCACCAGGTGGCAATACTGTACGCCTGATATAGACCTGGCTGGCTCTCATCTCTCTGCCCCCTTCCCCCCGTGCACACACATAGCTAGCTCCACTGAGCAACCCACCTGTTCCTTCCCTGCTGCTGCAAAGTAATTGCCTTCACCTTTGCTCTGTCTTTAAAGCTCAAATCAGATGTGACCTGGGTTTGCTATGGTGCAATGTGCATATCATTTATGTTTGCACTAATACGTTCGGAATCGAATGTAGAATGTGGTTCAGTTTGCCAGTGAACTACATTCTACATTCAGTAGTGCAGTAAATGTGTGGATCTGTGTTTGGTAAAGGCCCTTGAGTTGCCCTTTGAGTTGTTCTGCATTTTTCTTACAGAGATACAGGTATGTTCAGGTGTGTTCAAGTATTTTTTTTCCTAGAAATCATAGTTGTGCCGTTTCCCAGAATGGAATAGTGAGGGTGTGTGGATGCTGCCACCGCAAAGAGATACATATTGAAGCACACAGTCACTTAATACACACTTCTCCTCCTACTACATCCATCTGCTAGACTGGTCATGAATGGACTCCACTGGACTTAAAATAAGAGGTTTGCTACGATAAAAATCAAATAGATCCACACTCTGACTAGGAATACTCAATTTATTTTCAAGAATTTCAAGAATTCAAGAATGTTAAATGAATTTAGGCGTGTCCACATTTCCTTTAACCGATGCATGTAATCAGAATCCTTTGACCATCACTTGCATCATCCAGGAATGACATTGGCACTATGACCCTCCCCACTAAATGTCAACCGCAATGAGTGGAGGGGCAAGGTAGTAGGCTGGGGGAGGGGGAGTGAGCTCTGGCAGAGCTATGTGGGTCGGAAGCTATTTTAATCTGTGATGTTGCTGGGAATACCTGGGGGACCATGCCAGCACTGCCGAGACAGTGGCCGGTTCTGTGTGTGCATGTGTGTGTGTGTGTGTGTGTGTGTGTGTGTGTGTGTCCTGCAGAGCACGGAGCACACAGACAGGGTCCTCTCCCCTGTCTCTCGCTCCCTCTCTGAGGTTCAGTCGACCGGGCCACACGCGTGCACTTATTTGCCGCCTGTCTGAATTATTTAAGCCCGAACTGCAGCACAGAGCAGGGAACCAGAGACTACGGGTGGCTGTTTTTCTTCCCAAGGTTTTTTTCTTCTTTTTTTTCCCGACCGGCACAAAGGCGGAGGCAGTTGTCCCATTGTCAATTAGCGCATGAGAATAACTCACAGTGATTCCCAGCTCCTGTGATTCATGCTCTGTACATTTTCCAGTCTCAGCAAGTGAGGAGCGGGCTTTGCTTGCCGTAGCCTGTGTGTGTGTGTGTGTGTGTGTGTGTGTGCGGCTGTGCGTGGGGGGAAGCTGCCCTAGATTCCGGTAATGGTGGTCATGGTGGGGGGTGAGGTCACCACCGCGACCTTACCGGACTAGCCTCCTGATGCGGAATGTGAGTGTCAGTAGAAGCACGTTGTATCACCCGGTGAGGGAGACAGGAGTTGGGGGCTTTATTGTCAGGAAAGGTGGTGACTGCCTGGAGATGCAGACCCCCCCCCCAACACTATAGACAGGTGTGGAGATAGTGGGGGGTTCGAGGACACCAGCCCACCCTGACAGCAGGGAGGTAGCTTGGAAAGTGCTCCCGCACACCGACCAGTTGTTATTTTTAACCGGAACAGGTTGGGCCCCTTCGGGTGAGTGCACCAACACAGGAAGGAACTCTCTAACGTCACCTGGTCCAGTGGAAGACTTACCTCCGAGCCTTCCTGGCAAGGCCGCCGTTGAAGTGAATGACCTGCAAAAGCATACATCACCCCCTTGTTAGTTTCACCATGTGTCTTGCCTGGCGGTACTAATTGGGTCCAAAGTGGTGTCTCTGGCCGGCAGTGAAGGAGCAGGGCAGCTCGCAGGGAGAGGAGGAAGACGGGATCTCGCGGTTGGGGCTGGTTCCCCAGCTGTCCGTCACGCACTCTGTCAGATGACCTCACTCCTGGGGCCAGCTGCTCTGAGGGAAGTGGGATGAGGTCATTGTTCCGCTGAGAGCTCGGGAGAGCAAGGCTGTGTGTGCGAGAGAGAACGTGTGCAGAAGTGTGTTTGCACGTGCGTGTTCTGCATGGAACAAGAGCAGCGTATCGGTGCTGACTGACACACAGCTGTGTGTTCCTGTGTCCCTGTGACGGTCCGCCTGTATTTGGGGTTGGGACAGGATACGTGACCTGACTCACAGGAGCTGTTTGTGTTTTATTTCAAAACATCGCCCCCACCCCACCCCCCCACACACACACACACACACACACACACACACACACACACACACACACACACACCCCTCCCTCCACACACACACAGTGCGTGTAACCAGGCAACAGCTACACCTGTGAGTTTTATTTGTTCTTTGAAAGATGAGACGCACCAATGGCCTCTAAGGAAGAAAAAGACGGCATGCGCGGATTTAGGAGTTGCTGTGACTTTTAACTAGCAGGCTGCTCTGCGTGACACCATTTTCTGCTATCCCCCCTGCCTTTGCGTTGCTACAAAGGGATCGACAGTAAACAGATATCACCAAAGACAGGGCTGTGATATTATGGGATACCCCGCGTTTCTTCTTTATTGCGATTTTTTCAGGCTCGCTCAGTCCTATTTCTTAACAGGTCCCGGGAGTTCCCCCTCTTCATCATCGCTGTGGTTTTTATTTGGAAAATTCACAGCAGGTTTTTTTTTTCGCCTCCAGAAAAGATGAGAGAGAAACAGAAAGTAGTGCTGTGTGTTGTAAGCACGCATTTCATTCCTCTGCTGTCTCGGATCGGGCAGAGCCAGGAAATAGCCTACCTGTTTCACTTCGCTTTTTCCTGGACTTTCGTTTCGTTTTCCCATTCGGCGACCTTGCTTATAGAGAAACCCGTGGTTTGGTGGCTATATTCCACTACGTGAATCACACTACCTATTGTTTCCATGCCTGTGGTGATTCTGCAGACAGACAGCACCTTGACACCTGACGCGGGAGAGAGAAAAAATGTGTTTTTTCACCAGAGTACTAAACTGCCTCGGGGCAAGGAGTTTTAAAGATGTCTAAGTTTACATCTGCGAAGAGAGAGGGGAAAAAAAAGTCAGGTAGAAGAAAGGTGAATGAGTTTGTCAGCCTGAAAACAGTGGCTGTGCTCTGAATCTCTATAATTACCACTCTAGAGGATAATTAAAGAGGACAGAGTGGGGATGAAAAAGCTATTTACGTGCACTTTAGTTGCAACTTCAATTTACTGAGACGCCTAAGCAGGTGCCAAGAATTGGTCTGGAGCAGCCTTGCGTGCATCTGTATCACGTCGAGCAGAAACGCTGAGTCTCTCCTATCTCTCATCTGTCCCAGGGAGCCCCCAGAAAGAAGCACGCAAGTCGTTAAATTTTTAAGCGGCTTTGCTGATCTGTACTCCCGTTTTGTTTTGAAAGCCTTGGCGCGTGAATAATCCCTGCACAAAGTCTGGGGAAAGGGGGGTTGGGGGCGGGAGGATGAGTCTGTTTTTCCTGCTTTCATCCTATCGCATCATTCATGTCAGGACAATATGTGACGAGGGGTTTTACAGAGTGTGACATGCCCATGCTTGCCCATCCTACCGCTTTCCCAGAATCCCCGGGAGCGGATCTTTGTTTTCATCGGCGAGCGAGGAGTCGGGAGCGTGGCAGCCAGGTGACATTGCATAACCCGCGTCTGAGTCAGGGCGCAGGCGTCCTATTGGCTAGCGGGGACGCAGCACATCCTGTCTGACCTACCTGTGTAATTTCCTGTCCCATTTCCTGAAGCCCGAGGGGGCAAATAGTTTCAGCCTGAGCCAATGGCTTAGTGTAGTGGAAAGGCAGGAAAGAATCTCAGCGGAGAGGAACATGTGTCCTTCATGCCTGAAGTATTGTCATCGCCAACATTCTTTAGGGGTCGACAGGCTTGTTGTAAAATGAGGACAATGAGCTTCCTTTTTGGAGGCCTTTGTTTGGGCTGCAAAGCCATACAAAATTGTTGAGCTCCCATTTCTGCTCCTCGCTTCTTGGTAACTCAGCTCTCTCTATTTGTTAGCTGAATGCATTCAGGGTTTCCATTTAAATGACGTTTGGAAAAAACAGATTTCCAAAATAACCTTGACACAGTCCCACCCACAATTCAAGAGCTTTGTTTACTGTGAACAATGGGCTCTTACCAGATAAAAATCAAAAGGGCCTAACTACGTTAAAGTGCATCCTCAGGTCTCCCAAATCCAAAGAGAGCAGACAATTGCAGAGGTATGAGTACAGCCCTCTCTTTGCTTTTAGTCAGTCTTACTGCTACAGGTTGGTTGAGTCTGACCTGGCAGCTACCCCAGGCTGGAAAACAGTGGATGTCCCAGGAGTCTCAGGAGGGGCATCTTTGGGAGAGGAAGTGGGGCCACAGAGCCCATTGTTGGGAGCGATGAGCCCATAAAGGGCCGACACAATCAGTTCCTCTCCTTTTGTTTTCCCAAGCGACCCATAGCACAGTGCAAACGGAGCCAGTGCCAGGCAGCACGGTGCACAGACCAGTGCTTCCATGACCACAGCCATGTAAATCAAAGCCTCCTGGACAGGCACACCATGATGACATAATAGGGTTCTGGAACGCTGCCCCTCACCCCATCACTGTCACGGCTGAGTAGTTTTAGCACCTTTTCAATGCATCCCCCCATTTTAATGCAGAAGGCAAAACAAGCGGAAGAATCTGTAGGCCCAGAGAGCCCAGAGAGCTCCATTTGGGGCCTAGATTGAAGTGCTCCAGTATCACCTTTCCCAGTCCAATTAAACAGCAAGCATTGTATAAAATGGATGGATACTGACCCAGGGTCAGAATAGGGGGAGGGATTTGTGAACGGGCCCTTGCAACATTAGCTCTCCGGTTCTGATATGAGAGGACCCTTCAGTAAGAATGCTGCTGCCACCAATCATGTGTGCACCTCCAGGTTCAATGTTTTTCCCTTGTTTTGATGGCTGAGGTTATGTTGTCTAAGTGTGACTTCATTTTCATTCTACAAAGAAACCTGTGCGGGTGTGTGCTTAGAAATTTCACGTAAATGTGTTTTCTATTTTCCAGAAATGAGTCCAATGTATGAATGAAACCATTTGGGTGATTTTACCCTAAGAACCAGCCCTGGATCAGTGTTCAGTGTCAGGTTTGTAAACATAATGATTGGTTTCAACATTGTAGTTGGGTAAGATGATCCTGTTCTGGGGCTGGAGGGAGGGGGTGCAGAAAGTACCAGAAAGAGCCACGCTGGTCCCTCCTCCCCATCCTGTTTGGGGCGGGGAGCATTGTTTGTCCAGGGACCGCGTGTGGGCCCGTGACGCCGCTCTGCTAATGGTGTTGTCACTGTAAATGGAGTGAGTGCTCAGATTGACTGCTCCGATCCAGGCTGTATCTGGCACGCCCGTGGCCTCTCCGCGGCTTGGAGCCGGCGGCGTGTAACCAGAGCTTTCAGCACAACACCCAGAGGACCCCACTGCCCGGGAAACAGAACACTCCTCTATCGCTGCACCCTCTCACTGTCTCTCTCTCTCCTCTCCTCTCCTTTGTCCTCCACCAACCCCCTACCATGGCTGTTTTTGTTGCATCCCCCCCTCCACCCCACCCCCCCAGCCCACTATCTCCCCCTTGTTTTCCTTTGTCTCTGCCTGTTGTCTCTGGGCCGGGCCCTGTTCTCCCTTTTCACTGCGTTGAGTAATGAAGATTAGCCTGGCGAACGGCACAATGGGCTTCCCGATACGCGCGCGGCCCTCCCGATCTCATAACAAGCTGTTAACCCCGTTTAAAAGTGTCCCCTTTCAATCGGCTTGTGCCGGGGAGTAATCCCGACCGGAGCGGGTTTTAATGAAAATCGCTTGCATCCTGATTAGATTACCCCAGCGCTGCCAGCCGGCGGCCATTAGCCATCCCGTACACGGATAAACAGCCGTTCGCCAAAAATCCAGTTAAAGGGAGGAACTAGGGGGATGCGCTCTCCGGAGCGGGCCGCCGCCACTGCCGCTGCCTCCGTCTGCGGGATTATCCCCGCGTTTGGCTCATTTCCTCTCGCGGCCTCCCCTGCGCGTTCGTCTCAACACCTTTGCTCCGTCTGTCAGCGGGCCAGCTTAGCAGGTTAGCACTTTGACTGAGAGCGTGTGCTTATCAGGAAACTTGAGCTGAGTTGTTTGTGTGAAGTGTTGGGCCCGTTCGCTGCTGAAATTCAGTTGCTTTTAATCAAAAAACACAGTAGGGGGCCTTTTTCTCTGGGGAAGGGGGCTGAGTGCTTTGTCAAGTCCTTTTTGGTGCTGCTCATTTATGTCCTAAACATAACTGTAGATATCAGTTGAATTAATGGGAATGATTATTATGTAGGATTTTGTTAGCCAGCAAAACAGTGAAAGTCATTTCAGCCTTTTCTCAGTTTAATGTGGAAATATATGGAAAAGTAAGACAAATTGGTCAAAGTCAGCATGGCAATTGAGGACAGCTTTCTCCTCAGTGCAAGTTCAGCCTTAATCCCGGACCCCTGTTGAGTCAAGTGTGAGGGGTGTGTAAATTGGGGGAAGGAAAGGGGGTCGCATGGTCTAAAGACAGGGATCAAGAGGGCATTGTGCGCCTGACACACGTTTGCTGATAAAGCGTCTGTGTGGGGTTACGCTGGCCTTTCTCCTGCTCTTTGTCCCTGCGCTGACCTCTGACCCCTGTGGATTTAGCCGCCCCAAGGAGAACCGGGCGGGTGCTTAGGGTACACAATGGCCACACAATGCGGCCTACACACCAAAAAGGAGGATTGACACAACCGCCCTAATTGAACTTATTCATGAGATTCAGCCGCATGTTGTTGTCAAGGCCAAAGTCACTAAGGTGGGTTGGGAAGGATCAGGGGAGCAGGGGACAGGGGGCAAGGGGCAGTATGAAAAACCTCTATAGTGTCACCACTCAAATATATTGATTCATCAGGAATCTGTTTGGTTTAATCCATTGCCCTCTGCTCTGTTGGCGCTCAGAATTCCCAAGGAGGCTGTGGAAAGAGTCAAATGGGTGTCCCTGAATCCTGGTTGACAAGCGACTCGTTGTCGAAACGGTCTACTGATAAGAGTAACCATTAGACAAGGCAGGCGTGTTTTGTTTGTTTTTTTTCTGGGGTTTTTTTTTGGTGTTGTCTGAAGAAAGCTGTGAGTAGCGTTTCCCCCCTGCTGTTCTGGCGGGGGCAGGTCGTGACCCGCGTGGCATGCGGGGCCCAGGGCACGCTCCCCTCTCTGAAACAGTCAGCTGCGCAGCCCCGTCCCTCTGGGCACTGCTCAGCTTAATTGTCCGTGACTGCGCTGACCCCATCTGTGGCAGGTTCGTGGCACAGCAGGAATCCCGCAGAGAGAGAGAGAGCGGAGGGCTCCTCCGTCGGCTGACCCCGCCCTTCTCAGCCCCCCGTCCTGTCTCGCGGATGCCCTCTGGACACCCAGCCAATTGGACGCTCCCGTCACCCCCTGGTTGAAAATACCATGGAGCAAAGTGGACCTTCCCTTCCGTTGCTCCTCGGCCTCTGTGTGCGTGAATGGGAGGCAGGGTGGAGTTAACAGACTTTGGATCTAAAGGGTCACAGACTGGCATCCCAGACAGGACGCTGTTACTGTGCCCTTGATTAGCAGTACTGTACCTCTATCAGTGCCGTGAGGCTCCAGAGGAATAAATGGATTTCAAAACACGTAAGATTCAAGCGTCCTTGGGACTGAGACAAGGCTCTGTGAATAAGATAAGGATTGCAATGCATCTGAGCACAGCAGCAGTAGTTTTTTCTGTTTTACAGTGTATACGCTGTGTACCCTTGTATTTTCGTATTATGTGAGCAGAATGCTGCAGGAGCAAGCTGTAGTTGCCTCGGATGCTGGAGTATTGGCATGGGGGGAGGGGAGGTATTGAGTAACTCCTTTCCACTCCATTTACCCCGGGCGCACTGATCTTTGGGTCCCCTGCACTGTATAAATTGTAGTTGCACCACAGTGCACAGGATGAAAGGGGTCTCCTGTCAAGCGTTCAGACTGCGCTTTATCACGGAAGTAAACAGCCATGCTTTAGGCTATCACCCCCCAACTCTCCCTCGGTTACATTGTCCTGTGGTTTGGCTTCGCCCCAGTCACCTGTCCAGACAGCAGAACAAAGGGGCAAGGTCCCTAACTCAGGTCCTCAGCGAAGATCACAGTCTTAACCAGGAAGGGAACACCACAAGCCCTGCCTGGCAGGGCGGCCTCCCTTGGCAAAACGTGCTTCAAAGAGCTGATCTCTGACTGATACGCTACCAGGAATGCTGTTTTATATCCAATTATTAACATACATAATGCATTCCTTCAGAGACCCTTACCAGCAGGCTATCAGAGGGCGGCGTTTAGTGAGGAAATGTGCTTTACCGAGTGTGGCACATACGTCTGTGGATAAAAATGTGATCTTGCGTGCTTTTTCTCTCCGAACACAAACACGGCCCATTCTTAAAGCCAGGGGATTTAGCTACGGTCGGCATCTTTCTCAGAAATTCTCAGCCACCATGAAAAATATTGTAAAAGATCATTTTCAGTCGTAAACATGCGCATGTTTAAGTCATCATCCGCTCTTGTTATCGGCAATCAGTGAGTCAGAAGGTCTCTCCGCATCTCTGGGAATGACGACGCTGCTTATTAATGAGTTTATGCCTGGCTTCCTTTGATATCGCATTAACATTTTAGCTGTTTTTTTCATACCGGTTTGCACTGCTCTCCGCTGTAAGGCCCTGCAAGTCCTTGTATAATAGAGCTCTGTGGCCCGTCTTTTTGTGACGGAGGTCTAGACTTGCCGCTCGTTGGAACCTTAATTGAAAAAAGTTCCAGAGCTACTGCCATGGAAAAGACCAGCAAGTGTTTTCCTCATTTGTGGTTGAACTCCTGCCCAGTTGCCCCCACAGTGAAGCGTGGTCATGCAGAGAGGAAATGAGCAGGAAGACCGGAGTCCGCTCTTGCCTGGCCACGGAGAGACCGGATCACTGTGTACAGAGAGGCAGGAGGGAGTAACACAGCATTGAGCGACACAGCTGTAGGCTAGCTGGCATTATTCCATTTGAATGGGGTAAAGCAGAGGGTCCCATATAATTACCCTCTCATCACAACATACATAATATTAATTTAACATTACTCGCTTTAGTGTTCTACATTGTACACAACTGTGCATGTAGAACATACAGCAAGTCCGCAGTCTTTGTAGTTATGTTTCCTCATTAATCATGTAGTTATTAAACATGTAGTTTAATAACCTCGAATCCAACTTTAGCTGTCTACATTATTACACACAAAGAAGAGATATATGAAAGTTCTTCCTTGCAGTGACACTGAAGCTAAGTAATTATTGCATTTTTACTGAACACATACCGTCTGAGTAAAGTGTGATGTTGAACAGTACTGAACTGCAGACTCTGTGCAGGCAAAAATATTCCATGCATCTCAGCCATGCTGAATCCTGCTTCAGAACCAGAACTGTGGCTTCTGGTCACCACATGGCAGGGACGTTGCTTCACTGATGTACAAGCTCCATTCACTCTTCACACTTGAATACCAAAAGCTGTGAAGTGCAAGAGATTCGTAAGCGTGTAGCCTAGAATAGTGTTTCCCAACCCTACTCCTGGCGGCACCCTGTCCTGCGTATCTTCTATCTATCCTTGCTCGACCTACCTGACTGAACTCATCAGTGGCACATTTTACTAGCTGAGCACACCTGATTTAATCAAGCAGCAAGGGTAGATAGAAGATATGCAGGACAGGGTGCCGCCAGGAGTAGGGCTGGGAAACACTGGCCTAGAGCACCAGAGCAGAAACAAACGAGCGAAGGCTTTCATGGTTTCAGGAAGCTCCCAGAGCTCCACATCAAGCGTTTTCACAGCAGCCTCCCTCCGCTGTGCAGCCCAAAGGTCTATTTCTGCCTTTCCCTCCCTATCATTCATTTAACACTGGAGCCAGTGGCTAATAGCTGCGTGTCCTTTGAGTGCCATCGGTCTTCCCCGTAGCGCCCGTGTCCTTGTATCTGCTGGTTTGACATCTTTAGTTACCGAGTGTTCGGCGCAGGTGGTGGTGGGGGGGTTATTTTTAGACGTCACCCAACGAGGCCGTAAATTCCCCTCGTTCTTGCCACCGTGTGTGTTCTTGCGCTAACGAGACCACACACCTCCTCCATCTCCCCTTCCTCTTCATCGATTTCACGTTGGGCGTTTTATTGTTTCACGCAGCGCAGGCAATGAGACGGACACCTGTGAGGCCGGGGCAGGTGGTCGGTTGTGTGTCACCTGTGAATGGTGGTCACTGCGAGTCGCTGGTCTGAGCAGTCAGCGGTTGCGTGCGTGTTTGTTGCGATACCGAATTTCCCCTGTGCGTGATGTGCATTCACCTGTGTACAAATGCTTTTAAATTCTAATTTCAAATTTAGTGTGTTCATTTATAGTCTGGAGGTGTTACCTGTATAAATGTTTAATGTTCAGTTATTAAATATAAAACGTTATCGTGGCAAACATCTGTGTTGCTACTAAACATTTAAATGGAATTGCCCTAAAAAATTTTTTTGACTTTTAAAAAATTTAAGCGGTGGCAAGATATAAAATTCAGTTTGTGTTTCAAGCTCAAGATTATAAGACTAGCAGAAATATCCTGTGTGAAGTCTTGTGATCCTGAGGCCAATTTTGTCGGTTGCGGGAGAACCTGCTGTACACAGCTATACTGTCTCCAGCTTCTCCGAAATGGATTTTTATGCAGCAAGCGCAATATTTTTTGCTGTCGACAAATGCCGCATGGTGGAGGACAAGCATCCCAACCTGACAAATAACCCCGCCGAGCCATTCTCAACAAACCAGTGCCAGCCTGTGCCAGTGGCCGGGGGCCAAGGGAAAGAGATTAAATTATCCCCAAAATTAAAAGGGCATATCTGCCTTGTCTCTGTTAACAGCTGTTTGCATTTTTCTTCTGCCTGTGTCTACGCTCTGTTAATTTATTTTTATAACCTGTTTTTATTAGCCTGGTCGGGTGGCGTTTGGGGAGAGACAGTGCTCGGGTGCTAATTGGTTTGCTGTATGAGCGCGTGTGAGGGGGGGTGTGCTGATGGGTGTGGGGGAGGGGGGGGGGGGTGAGGGGTTTAAGGGGGAGGGAGGGTGGGCCATAGCAGAGGGAGACAGGCCACTGTAAGTCAGCGGAGGGAGGGAGAGAGGGAGGAAAAACAGGTGCGGAGACGAGGGAGAGAGAGAGAAAGAGGCAATTACACAGCAGGAGTGTCTAAGCAGGGCTGCTCCATCACAGACTGTTTATTAAAATTTCATCGGAGAGCGTTGAAGGGCCACGGGTAGGCGATTTAGGGGGAATTTCTTTGTAACTTTACTGGGGCTCTGCAGAAAGAGAGAGACAGAGAGTGTGTGTGTGTGTGTGTGTGTGTGTGTGTGTGTATGCTTGGGTACATGCGTGTGGGTGTGAGGTGGTGTGGGTTTGGGTGTGTGGGTGTAGATACATCTTTCATTGTTTATATTGGGAGAGAGAGCAGTGGACAGTCCACTACTGTTTATGAAAGCTCTTCCCATATTTTTATGTCACACAAATAAAGGCAGGACATTAGGGCTGTGAACAGGGGGCAGATCTGCCCAAAAGCTGTGTTATGATAGCTGCAGTGAACAAATGTCAGGCAATGGCTCTCTTGTTGACAAAACTTAGATGCTTAGCGGCGCAGACAGGTTTGAGTCATGGTGGGGCGGCCATCCTCAGCTGCATCTCCTGCTCGTGTTCGAGGGAATTAAAACTGTCTTCGCCGAGCTGTCCTCATTCTCACAGAACAAGTCAATTGGTTTCTGCGCCTCAGTTCTCCCCTAAACGAGAGTCGAGCAGAACTTCAAAGAGAGTTGCCGGGCTCTCGGCATTGTGTCGTGCCGAAACATGTTGACTTTTCAGATCAGTGTCTCTCCATTGTCCATCGACCATTTTATTGAGCCACTTCTTTCTCCTTTTGTTGTACCTATTGTTTGAAATCAGCCTTGAAGAGGCTTCAGTGGGCTGGTTTTACAACTGTTTTTCAATTAGGGCAGCAAACACACACACACACACACACACACACACACACATACACACAGGTGCACTGTATGTACAGTTTAGCCTTTTTTATGACTGCATCCCTTAAATGTCAGAAGCTCAGAGGACTGGGGGGAGGGGTGCGTGGGAGCGTAGAAAGATAAGCGGCCTGGGGTGTAGAATTTGGGTAGGGGCAGCTGTCGCCCCCTGCCCCCCTTTGACACATCAGCCATGCTCACCTCAGCCCACCCCCCCAATCCACTCACCCCCCTGCAGTCACTCACCCAGTAATCAAACGCTGGGCAGCTGACATTATTGGCCGTCGGGCCCTGGAAGTGGTAGATGCAGAAAAAGGAGCAGATCCATGAAATCCTATCCGTGTTCGTCTGCGTGCCCTGGCCTCAAGCTTACAGTGACGTAAACCTGTCACAGTGATGCCGCAAATGCTACATGGCAGGAAGGTGACAGCCTACCTGAGAGCCCCCCTCCCCCTCTCTCGTTTTTTCTCTCTTTCTCTCTCACTCTGTCTCTCTCTCTCTCTTTCTCTCTCAGTCTGTGAACAAAGGCGCTCGGAGGAAGCGAGGATTCGAGCCTTTCCACTGCCGATCGCAGTCACCTGTCACACCTCTCTCCCAGGCTGCTCTGTCAGGGCCTCGGTAATTGTTGTGTCGTTACGGAGCTAATGGTGCAGCAGGTACCGGCAGCTCCTCTCCCCAACCCCCATCACCCCCCCACCCCCACCCCCCTCATCGCCCCGCGGAAAGCGCAAACAAAACAGGCGCCCGCGCCTCTCAGTCCGCGGGGCTGAGCAAACGGGGAAATCGTTTCGAAAATGTATTACGGCCGGCGTCTTCATTTTACAGGGGGACGGTTATGATCTCGTGAATGTGCCGGCGATGATAGCCGCGAGTTACAGCACTTGGGGTAATTGTTATGTGTACCGGAGGGGAGGGGAGATAATGTGTTATAGCCTGTCTCCTTGCAGGCCCATCGGCGGACTCTGTGTGTGACTGCTGAGAGGTCCTGGTAATAAGGGGGGGGGGGGTGTTGAGGAAGGAGATATGGGGTATAAAACAGCTGCAGGACGGGAAGGTTTTTTTCACCTCTCTAAGCAATGCAACAGACCCCTTTCCTGGCACCACCAGGGGCTTTTCTGCAGAGAAGTCGGGGGGTTATTGTGCACTCAGGCTACTAGTTACCAGACAATCTCTCTGGCTCCCTCACTCACTTACACACGGGCGTCCCATCAGCAAATTAGCTGAATAAAGAGTCTCTCTTCGTCGGGTCGTTTGAGTGGCTAATTACTCATCAACGCACGCTGCGCTGGGAGAGAGAAAGAGAGAGAGAGAGGGAGAGAGAGATCAGTTTTGCATCAAGAGGTAGAGCTTCAAACAGCATCTGATGAAAGCCAAAGCACTTTAATTAAAACCTATTTGTATGAAAAAATTAATTTGAATCCCAAAATGGGGGAGAAAATGCATTTTCAGAGATTTGGGCGGAGATACAAAAACGCGTTAGTTTAGATAATGTGCTGACTTTATTATCTTGCTCAGAGAGCCGAGACAAGGAGAGTAACTGAGGCGGATATTGGTGATCATTTTCCCTTTGTGTCTGGCTGGGGCCTGAGCCGTAAGTGCTAATAACAGTTGTGATGGGGTTTTCATTCTCACCAGCCCTTTGTCCATCATCACCTCATAATGCATCACTTACATCTCTGGCCTTAAGCTGGACCCACAGTTACTATTGGTATTGATCAAAGCGCAGTCTTTGTAATTCAGATAAGTACTACATTTGTGTGAAAATACACAGCTGCTATTAGAAAATACATCAAGTCATGTGGGATATACATCCTTTTATGCATACATTGAAGAATGTATTATTACAGTTAATATTAGGACAATGAATGCAATGTAAAATAAATTATTCAATGTATGCGACATGCATATTTCATAGTGTGTCCGTTATATTGCGCATATGTAACAATTGATGTATTTTGTACAATATACAGTGTAGTTCGACATGACAGGATTATATATTCTTAAAATCTTGAAATTCGTAATTTGCCATGTAGAGTGTAGCTCACATAATATTCCCTTTGCTATGCAGAAGAAATATGAGACATTAAGTGGGAATGTTATTTTGAAAGGGACAAAACACAGGGCAGACAGGACCAGTATTTTGCCTTACTAGACAACACTTCTCACACTGAAGATAGCAGATAGTAGAGAAGCTAAAATGGTACAAGACATTTTCAATTCTGTCCTGTTTCAGTTCATTTGACTATAACATTGGCCTACGCATGTGTTTACGTTTGTATTGTAGGATCTGTGTATAGGCCTTGCAAGGTTGCTTTGACGGACTTCTAGAATAGCTCATGGTTCCTCCCCTTTATTTGGAAGTAGTCAGTTCTGAAAGTGCTGCCTGTGCTGCTTCTGCTCCTCAAAGAACCTTCAATTGTCCACAAGTCACACCTGTCTGCTCTGTGATTGGTTCAGCAGTTTAATGGCCTTGCTGATGACTGTGCAAGATTTTCAGTGTAGTACTGGAGACAGCCCCAGACTACATCCAGCCAAGACCAACCTGTCGGACAGACTAGCCAGATTTTCTGGGCTGACCTGTCTACTGGCCTGAACACTTGGGGAAATACAGGAGTGCTGTGTCAGATAAAGTTCATGAATATAATATAGAGTGCTTCAACACATATGTCATTAAAAATATATATTTTGGATTGACTGTACATAGAATCATATATGAACATGTAAACAATGAATATATTTAGCAATATTTGCATCTTATCTGGCACATTAAAATCAATTCCTTTTTCCTTTTTTGGAATTTGAATTGTAATACATCGTACGTTTTCCGAAATATGTGAGGTGTATTATTTCATGCTTATGCACAGAACTGTTGAAAATAAATTAATGGATGGCTCTTAAAATATCTGTGTGATTCATCAACTTCATGTTCTGTTTGAGCATTTCTAGTTTCAAAGTCTCGTTAAGAAATTACAGCGTAACATGGCCAACAAGCACAGAACTGTTTTTTTTAAAAAGATGTTTAACTGCCTAGTCAATTGCCATTTGGCAAGAACATGACTGCTTGCAGCCTTGGTTCTATAGTGTATTAGAAATGATCAATGCAATTTTGGGGAGCAGGGTAATACCATTGGGGTTCTTTCACATGCTTGACTGGACATTGCACTACATACACCAATTGTTAAAACAAATTTAAGTGTTCACATATCACACTACCCTGCCAGATAAAAGCACTGACTTGCCTTTGCACAAATGTCCGCATTATAAAAGACTTTCTTGTTTGCATACTGCACTTTATTTAAGTAATGCTTTTCGGCAATGTTCATTTGAAATAGTCTCCTGGAAAGCCTTTGATTTATGTTCATATGCAAATGTGTTTCTCTCTTGGAAATAGCAGACATTCTTCTAAAAACTGAAAAGCCACGCTTATCACCAGGAGACAGATGCCGAGCCGAATTTGTGTTCCTTATTTTCCATGGAATAAGAACAAAAAGGGAAGTTCTATAAATGCTTGCGACGCATTCTGTCACATTTTAAGTTCTGATAATGGAACTATGGCAGCAATAATTTACACTGATGGAATGGATAAAGAGGCCCGAAGGTCTGGAACAGTTCTGCTCCGGCTCCTTCAGTGCCAGCTTAGCTACAAAATGCCAAAGGGCATGCACTATTATCCAAACTACCATAGCCACTGTGACAAAAAATGTTGTCAGACTTTTTTTTTTTTTAAACGAGATTGCTGAATAGACTTTTAATGAGCCGTGTGTTATTATTGCGGAGAAGTCCGCTGACTGAACCACAATGTTTCCCAAACAAAAAGAAGACGCACGGCTTATTTTCTGTAGTCATATGGTTACGACGGTTTGTTTTTTGCAAATATGGTTTATTTCCGGGGAAATGAGGTGAAGTGAAGACATGAGGGGCTGCTATCAATGAAATAACCTTGGACTGATAGCTTTGTAAAGAATCTGTCCTCTCCCTGTTACGGCAAAATAAAAGTCCACGGCTGGTTTGCTTCACCTCCTTGAAAAGCCAGGCTCTGCTAAATTCAGGCCAGTACAGTTCACAGCTCCGGAGAGCCTCGGCCCAGCAACTGCCATCAATCACGTTATAATCATCCATCTCTGAAGACCTGCAAGAGCAGGTGTTCTGGTCGGTGAAATCCATCAGAATTCACTCTCGGGTTCTTTGAAGAGGAACGATGCTGAGGACACGGTGGGCGAACGGGGTGGAAGCAGGGTTTTGTGACGTTTGGGGCAAGCCTGACCAGGTTTCTCGACTCAGCAGTTGCTCTGAAAACATGGAGGCCTTCAGGAAGGTTTTGATATTAGGGGTATGGGGTATGCATACACTTAATTAGATCGGGGTGATGGGGCGAAATCACTTTGTGATCGTCGTAGTAAGGTCGACTGCGGAAGGATGGTATGGGATACAGGCCATGCCGGATAGGGGTTCTCAGCTGTGTGCTGACCCTGCTCTCTCTCCTTTGCGCTCTCTCTCCACAGACCTGCCTGGAGTTGGAGCGGTACCTACAGACGGAGCCCAAGCGGCTGTCAGAGCTCTTCGACGAGGAGCTGGACTGCCTCCTGACGCCGGCCTTCCTGAAGGGCGACGGAGACGACGACCTGATGGACCCCCTGCTCCCCAGCCTCAGCCCCCCTCCCCTGCTCGCCAGCTCCCCCGCCAAGCCGCCCTCCACGCCCGCCGCCGCCGCCAGCGCCAAGACCCCCGACACCTGCGCCAAGGAGGGGGCGAGCGGGGTGAGCGCGGCCCAGCTGAGTGCCGCCGTCACCTCCCTAACACCGCCCTCGTCCCCGGAGCTGGGGCGCCACCTCGTCAAGCCGCCCACGCAGACGCTGACTGCCACCGCTGACGGCACGCTCACACTCAAGCTGGTGCCCCGCAAGACGGGGGGCCTGGCGGCCGCCCACGCGCTCTCCTCCCCGTCCAGCAGGGGGCAGCAGAGCGACGGGGAGCAAGGGGGCGTGGGGGCGCTCAGCGGAGGGGACATCCCGGAGAACAAGAAGAGGGTCCATCGCTGCCAGTTCAACGGCTGTAGGAAGGTCTACACCAAGAGCTCACATTTGAAGGCACACCAGCGAACCCACACAGGTAAGGGAACACATCTGCCAGGCTGCTGGGGTTTCTAATGGATTGTGTGCTGGACTCTAGGCCCACAGGTCATTGGGTTCAAATCCCAGGTGCGGCACACCTGTGGCAGCCTTCATCAAATCACTTCAACCCAAAAAATCCTGCAAAAATATGATTGCATTAGTGTGCATAAAGATTAATTAATTGTGTGTAGTGAGCATGCAAAGGCCTGAAGTCTAAAAGCAGTCGTTGTACATTGAAATTTACTCCTAAAAGCTCATTTATGTCCTCCGTTTGCTTTCCTGTAACAGCTGTAGGGTTTATAATTAGTCATGTTGATTGTCATGCTCATGTCTCAGTACAGGATACTAGTTTATGAAGGAGAAATAAAAACAGCTGGCTTGTTCTGTGGACACAGACCTCTGATTCTCCCAGTCTTTGGATGTAAATATGAGAGGCATACAGTTATTCGCCCAGCACAGCCAAGAGGGAAACCCCTTTAATTCTCATTCACTTCAGTCTCAATCCATAACCGCATGCGCTGCCACTTTAACCCACCGGCAGAGTGAATAATTACAAGATGATTGATGGATTGACTGGACTAAACGGCACTTTCCTGTTAATTCAGTTACGTCCCGCTAACAGCCTTTTCGAGTCACCAGCGGTGCTGTCCCCTACCTGAACCTGACGGGCGCTGCACGTTAACGCGACCCAATGACCTGCCGTGACGAAGCCGAAGTGCCAGTAATCTCGCTCCCGAAGGCTCGATGTTGACTCTGCAGATTCCGGCGGGCAGCAGTAACAATCATTTCTAACACTGACGCAAGCACTCGCGCACCATTCTGTTGCTGAAGAAGGGGGGGGAAAAAAACACCCTGAAGACACATCGCCGCGCGCTGTCTCCCCATTTGTTCATTACCAGACGAGTTCAGAGATGTAATTAGCCTAATCCTCTTTTTTGGTTATTATTTTCATAAATTACTGACACAGTAAGATTAAGATTAGCGCTGGATTTAAGTAGTCTGCATGGAAATGACATGGTCCTGCACGGGTTTATGAATGGCGTTGCTCAGGCAGATAAGGAACAGTACAATGGATTTTTTTGGGGGTTAGAGGATGTGTCTTTCTTTCGCTCTACTAGCCCACCACCCAGAATCGGAAAACTTCAGGAAAAAAAATAATGGACCTTAAATGGCTTTTACCCTGTAATTTTAACAAGCTCAGAGATCATAATGGCTTGTTGTATCTCCAGTTGGCTGAGGAAATGTAATTAACTGCAGCTCTGGCACCTGTGAGGCTGGTGGGGTTGCTAGGAAACCACATCAGCACCAGGCAAGAGTTGGTAATTGGCTGATGATTTGCTGCTCTTGGTTCCAGCCTCAGCTTGCACTAGTGATGTTCTGTGAGCCCAACCCCCCCAACCGTAATGCCCCCCAAGCAACCCACCCCCACCCTCCCCGCTAACCAACCCATCCTCCCTCGGTTTGGGTTGCCAGGCAACTGCATCACACTCTGCTAGCGCAAGCCATAATTGGCTGGTGGCGCAGGGTGTCCGTGGGTGCCGGATTCAGCCGGCTGCACTGCTGTCTCCTCTGTTTCTCTTTCGGCCTGGTTGCTAGGCGACTGCATCATGCATCCCTGCCTCCCCAAGATATAATTGGCTGGTGTTGCGGTTGCCGTGGGTGCGCGACCAAGCCTGCTTCGCTGCTGTTGGACCTTTGGGGGGTGGGGGTGGGGGTGAGGGGGGGGTTGAGGGCTGGAGAGAGGAGGATGAGGGGAGAAGTCTCTGGCCAATTACTGGGAGTGGGGTGTGAGTCCTGCACTGTCTCACACCTGCGTCTCCACCACTCACCAAATTACTGAGTGCAGGCCTCAGAGCCCCGCGTTACATCCACAGATGAAAGAGTGGCGCTAGGGGATATTATCTGCCACAGGTTTGCAAAGTGGAAGAGCGCAATAACCAGCAAATAAAACGCCTGGAGTCACTTGGCTACTTCTTTTTACAAGGGTTTTTTTATGTTCAATTCCCTAAAGGAAGGTGCCTTGATATTCTGGCTGTATAGACCTTCAGCAGAACTTAAGAGAAAAGGAGAAATTGCTGATGCTCACAAATCTCTATGAAATTATTTAGTGTATTCATATATATATATATATATATATATATATATATATATAATATACATCTTGACTCAACAGATATCTTTGTAATGGCAAGAAAGCTATGGGAAAATATCCTGCATAAAAGTATATTGATACATTGTCCAAGCACATCACTGAATACCCTGTTTCATTTCTCAGATAATAACATCGTCTTTTGTGTTCTCCATTAATTTCTTTCTGGTTTCTTCCTTATTTTAAGACTCTTATGATCATCAGGAGATTTTTTTTATCACAATAACGCAAAAATCTCATGTTGAAGGAAACCAGGGGCTACCATTAATTAAATCATATCCATTGTACTTTCAGAAAAAAATAATCTGGTTTGTGACAGAACTACTGTCCCATTGTACACAATAGATTGTTCAGCACCAGGCTTGTGTGTGCAGAACAAACACAGCGTGAGAAGTGGAAAGCTTTCATTTCAAAAGGGGGGGATTTTTTCCAAAGACACGCATTCTCTCACTATATGAGAGGAGCTGAAGATCAAAAGAGGCGAAGATGAGAAGATTACTCTCCCATTCCAAATTGCATTACGTCACCTGTTCCTTTCAATGCCGCATCACCCTTTACCGCATGTTGCATCATGAAAGATTTACAGAAATATGCTAACAGCAGGGCAGTTAATCCAGGATATCCCCACAAAATATCTTCTTCACCCTGCTGTAAAAGGGCCTTGCCTCCCCAGACCTGAGTCGTTGACCAGTGAAGTAAGATTTTTACCTTAAACTGACTTTGCAACCATGGTAACCTATAGCAAAATGTAGCTAAAATGTAAGCCCTCCAAAATGTTCTAGATAATGTTTATCATTTCTAATTATATAAATAACACCACCACATTAATACAAATTTTGTCTAATTTTACACCTAGAAACAATCTTTAAATTTTTTTTAAGAAGAAGCACAATTGATTTTTACCCACTTCAATTTACCTCTATGGTTTGTGAAATCTCAGAATCCTTTATTTCTGTAATCATTTCCATACATCTTTTCATGTATTCATAGATCCCATGTCTTATTTTGTTTCTGTTTTGCTGCAATATTTGTACCTTTTTGGTAAGATATGGACTTCAATATCAAACACTTGTTTAATTCTAAATTCACTATAGTAACCAGCAAAATGCTGACTGTAAGATTTTATATACTAGCACCAAGAAAGGGTTGTCCTGTGAGAACACTTGCTCTTTGTCTGGTATTATGATTTATACTGGATAGCAAAAAATGAAACTTCCTTAGTCATACTCTTAAGTTCATTATTCCCAGAGGGATACAGAGCAAAACTGTGAAGATAGGAAATAACTGGAATAAGGACAGGTACTCTTTACTCCATGAGTGAGGACTCTTCAACCAAAAACATTTCAGAGTTGATTTCTTCCAACACTCACCCCACAGGACTGCATTGGGTTTTACTACAGTCCGGCCTGTTATAATGTGTCACCTCGGTGTGGGTCTTGCATTTGTTATATCCCACTGGAACTCCCTTTTATGTGCTTGATTTGTTGTCCCAAATACAGTTTCAATTGAGCCCCTTCGATTTCACTTTAATGACACTCCGGTCTAGTTAGGGAGATTGGTGGACACGGCAATCAGGAGAGACAGAGGCAGCTGGCCAACTGTAAGTGGAGTATCGCTTCCCATTAAGTGTCATTACTGGCCTAATTATCATTACCACCCCCTGTTTCAATTCAGCTCCACCCCCCCCACTAAGCTTGTTCCTGGGGAAGAGCCACCTCAGGGTCTGGACACCTCCCTCCAGCCAGCAGGAGGTTTTTATCAGGAAAATAAAATGCAGCATGCAGAACAATGGATATCAGTTTTCCCATCTGCTTCACTGCAGAGGAGGACTTCATTTGAATTTCAGATAATCAGACAGGAGTGAAAAATGCTTTTTCAAAAAAACAAGATTTAGATGATAAATTAATGGTTAATTATTAATTTACTTACTAAATTAAATGGGTTAATTTAGTAGGCAGATGAAATGTTGCGTGATGGCCATTGTCGGGTATTTAGTAAGTTGTACTTGTGGGGCGATTCTCGGAATGGATATTCAACTAGACTGCTTTACTGAAACAAATAAAGTAGATTCATATATATTAGAGAATGAAACCACTTTGGCTCACAGGTTAATTAATTTGATGTTTTAAATAGCCCCTGGATGGGGGACTGTTGTTGATCTGGCGAGGTAATTAACCTGAATAGCTTGAGTAAATATACAGCAGCGTAAATGCATAATGTTTCAGATGTAAGATATGCTAAGTGCTCTGGGTGAAGGGCATCTTTTAAGCAGCTGTATAATGTAATGTCATTGGTAATGGTAATAGTCATTGGCAAAGATGCTTGGGTACAATGAGAAAAATGCACTGGTTTAAAGTGCTGGAGGCAGGGCTGTAGCAGGCATGTGATTCGTGGATCGCTGATTGTGACGAGGGCGTATTTGTTGTCGTCCCCGTCCAGGTGAGAAGCCCTACAAGTGCTCGTGGGAGGGATGCGAGTGGCGCTCCGCCCGGAGCGACGAGCTGACCAGGCACTACCGCAAACACACCGGCGCCAAGCCTTTCAAGTGTAACCACTGCGACAGGTGAGATATGCGTTCACACACCTACACACACACACACACACACAAACGCGCACACACACAAACACGAGCACACACACACACACACACACACACACACACACACGTGCATATACACCCCTCAACACTCACAGAGCTTGTCCTTTGTCTGGCAGGGGTAGAATCAGCAGAAGCCATGGTTGCGTTTGGGGGTTTCAGTGGAGTATTTAGAGGGGCTTTGAGTGACAGGCCATCGAGTGACAGTAGCGGGAGGCCGTCACTCCCGACTCCCACAGTTACACTGCGGCGCTTGAGAGACACACACTGAGCGTGCTCCAGGTGGAACTGCAATTACACAGCACTCTTCATCACCCTCCTAGAAGCACAGGAGCGTCACTGATCCGTTCAGCTACTCCCGTGTCAGGGACCCAGGCCGACGCCACAGACACTCCAGCCGAATTACAGAGAAAGTGAGCGGCCTTTGCACCGCAGTATAGACTAGGCCTCCGTTCCACTCGGGTTCTCATAAACACAGCTGAAATTATCATCGTTTTGTCTGATTGAACCCGCTGGACTGTGGCCTTCTGGGACAGTTGAATAGCGCTGCTGTCGACAGTATTGCTACTATGGCTAATGCTCCACAGCAAATCACGTTGAAGCCAGAAATACTGCTAAGCACAAGGCAGAAGGCACAGTCAAATTTGGTTTTACTCTGTATTGTAATGCTCCTAACTAAATAGACACCAGGCATTGGCTAATGCAGGCTGGTTAGGACACGAGTGCACTGTTTCTATAATGGTGGCACAGGCACCAAAGCTATAGGACCCTCTAGACCGGGATTTGAAAAAGCCCTGGACCTGTGCGCTGCAGCTATGAAGCAATCTCCATCCACTCCATGGGGCTTTAATTGGACCCTCCAGGTTCCCCTATAGTTTGGGTTTACATATAAACCTTGCACAGCCCTGCTGGATTCCACTAATCCAACTGGGGGTGCTGGTATTTGTACATGGAGACCCACATGGGAAGAATAAAGAGGCCTCGCCAGCCTAGGGAAGAAAGGGAGTGCTTACTTGGAGTCAGAGGAGTTGTTATTAAGTGTGGGTTTCCTATAACACTACAGTGCAGTGAATTCTGGGATCTGTCTTTGAATATGGATGGGACTTTGGGCAAAACACTTGCCTCACCCCAATTAGTGGACCATGCCTTCGACACCAGCATCAACAGAAGAGGCTGGTGGCGAGATTAGCTTAACTCATCCTCCTTCCCCCTGTAAACAGGCTTTTATGCATCTGGTAGCAAAATGTGCCTTCAAACAAACAGCCAGATCTCCCCCTTCTGATCCAGCCTGTTCAGACACCTTGGGGAATCCACTGTTGTGCTGTCAGGAGGAGCCTGCATTTCCATAAGAATGAGAGGGCCAGGGAGGAGAGAGGAAGAGAGGGAGAGAAGCCGCAGCGCTCCTCTGTGTCTCAGGGCTGTTTAACAGTAAATACAGTGCGTCAAACTCCCCCCACCAGCCCGTCATTAATCCTGCCTAATCAAGCCTGGACCCCCTGCAGTGGGGGGAGCGGGGCCAGAGGGAGGGGGTGGGAGGTGGGTGACGGGGACCGGGGCGTGCCAGCTGGTGTGGCGAGCCCCCGGCAGCGGCTCGTACGGCCATCTGTCCGGCCGTGGCCCCGCCCTGCCTTCACCACTGCCACCCCTCACTCTCCCTGTGGCCTCCTCCCCGCCTAGACAGGTATGACACTGAGGGAGTGGGGGGGGGGCCATACTGTATCCCACCCTCCCTCTGTTTCAGCACAGAGAGAGTGATGCTAATTCATTCAGACGTCTCGAGCGGCGACCTGCATCTGTCCTGCTTTTATCCGAAAAGGGTCAGAAACTGACAGGCAGAGGGAAAGAGAGATGAGAGAGAGAGGGGGAGAGAGAGAGAGGGAGAGAGAGAGAGAGAGAGAGAAAGAGAGAGAGAGAGAAAGAAAGCATGAGAGCAAAAGCAGGAAAAAGAAACCAGAGAGGATTTCAGGGCATCTTTTTAATGAGTCTCCACGTTATACCCCTTACTGCGCATCTTAGTTCTTACAGTCATGCAGCTTGTTTATTGGAAAAGTCACTGTTGCAATTTCCATTTCAGTTTTGCCAATTAATAATGGATATAGCCAAAGGCAAAATGGATTTTCAGCAAGCATTTCGTCTTCACATATGTTGTTTTCTTTGGCCTCATTCATTACCGTTATGATTAATTTCTATATGTGCATTAATGTAATAAAGTAATCCTTATAGAACTATAAAAGTAAAGCACACAAGACCTTTCAACTGCAAATATTTCAGCAACGTCACTCGTCATTCCTTTTGGCTGCTGTAATAGCTAGACAAATCAATTGCAGCAAAAATAATCCTCCAAGTCAATTCAGTTTCCCTGTAATGGTTCCAGTGCTGTCTAAATTCTTTGTGTTCATGTTTTTCCATCAGTATTTTAGCTCTCACCCCATCTCACCCAGCTGTGCGTCCTATTAGTCTTGATCTGCTGCTGTGTTTCCAAAACTCACTGCTCATTTTCTTTACAAGTACAATGGCCGTAACTGCCAGTGCTAAATGTGATTCTCTGACACCCTGATGGCAAATATCAGAAAGTAAAGCCGTGTCTAACATACTGCAAAGTTTGGGAGTGAGGGTTGGTTGGGTTCAGGTTTTACTTTCTCTGTCTGAGACTGCCTTTCTATGTCTTTTGGGTTGCCTTACAGTCCTTAAATGAATATTTGGCAATCAAGGGCTTAATACAATCGAATATTAAATATCTGTTAAAGTAAATATCTGTTAACGTACCATCAATTATTCCATCTGATATATTTCCGGGATATATATTTCAGACACAGCAAAATATACACGACTTTACACCATATCAAACTCTTATATCAATTTTCCTATTCAAAATGTTATGTATATGTAATAAAACAGATTTTTCAATATAATTTTGTGAAATGTTCTGCAATATTTTTAAATGTATTTAGACAAAAACATCACAGTAATATGATCTTTATAATAGTGATGCTGATAATACACTATGACACTATCAATTTTTTAAACAGTCACCTCCTGTATTTGAGTCCTGGTATATTTATTGTCCAGTAATGCCACCCTCCTAACAGCCTCTGCATCCTCTCTCTTCCAGGTGTTTCTCTCGGTCAGATCACTTGGCCCTGCACATGAAGAGACACATCTGAGACTGAGTGCGTGTGAATGCGTGTGTGAGAGAGAGAGAGAGAACAAGAAAAAGAGAGAGAGAGGAGAGGAGGAGGAGGAGGAGGAGGAGGGGCGGGAAACGAACAACATGTCAGCATTTTGCACGTACCACCGGGAGAAGGCCCCTGCGGAGAGGTTATATGGGAGCACAGCGCCTGGGGGGCCACTGCAGCACCCATCGCCAGCGCGGAGGGAAGAGACCGAGGAGACGGTTGAAAGGAACGCTGAGCTTTTCCAGCAGCCCACCATCCTGGTTTCGTCAGCAGATTAGCCATGCCTTGCCTAGCTGGGGCTGGGAGTCAGACACTGCCAAACGATTTTGCTGATGTCATTGTACACCGCTTTGTTTTTTCTGTTTTTTTTTTTTTCTCGAAACCCAGAGAGAGCTCGGAAGGCGATACTCACACGCCGAAATGTTTGCAAGCTTAGCGCTTAGCAAGTCAGGTGGGATACCGCTTTGGTTAAAAATCATTTTTCAGTGTGAAGTCCTTCTGTTTTTGCCTCTCGAGGGTCTTTACATAATCCATCAATTGCAGTTACGCCAATCGCCGCAACAACAACCACAAAGGAACACAACACAGCCAAGCTCACACGACGAAGACCAACGGAGCTGGTGGCCAAAAAGTTACAAAAGTGACGGCCCACCCCCTGGACACTGATCAGGACCTTAAAGAAGTGGAGCCAGGGGCACGTGCAGACTCCTCACGCTCCCCCCTAGGGGGCGATCTTCTCTCTCACCCTCACGCCTGGCACCTCACAGGCAACCTAACAACTACGCAGCGACACTTTCCTGCTTTTTTTAAGAAAAAAAAAGTTTTTTTGTTTTTTTCTCTGAGCTAAAATGTCTTAAAACTCACTAAACTTTTGCTTTACGTTTGTGAGTGAGGACATGCACATATGGTGAAATGAACCACCTGCCGCATGCACAAGTGAAACTCAGTAGCTGCTATCGAGCACTGACGGCAAAGAATATGGGAAAAAACTGAAATCTGAAAAAAAAAGGCTTTATGATTGCTGACTTGAAATGTAAGGGAAGGCCTTCTGCTTTTCATTTTTTGTAAGGATTTTCATTTTTGGGGCAAAATCCACTACGAAGCAAACTCATACAAACATATCTCTCAAGCCTGTTCCTGGAGTAAGGCCAAAGGAGCCTCAAAATGCTCCCTTGACAAAGCAGGAGTAATTCTGTCTTTACTGGAACAGGACTATGGCCCTGCTTCTGGTCAAAAAGCCAATTTGGGGAGGGGGTGTAATCTGGAGGTCCCCCTGCCCCACCACCACCGCCACCTCTTGGCAGGTGGTGACTCTGGTGGATGGGACACATGATGATCTCAGATTGGGATGCCCACCCTCGTTTGGACCCAGAATCATATGGCCAAGTCAGCGCAGAGGGACTGTTTCATACGTACCTGTTGTCTGCACTGACTTTTTCAATGTTGTCTGTGCTTTTTTCATACAGGAAAAAAAGAAAACACAGAAAAAAACTCAGATAAAAAAAAAAGAAAAAAAACAGAAAAAAGAATGAATAACCCACACACACATGCACGCAAAACACACACACACGGAACTCTTTCTTTGCTCATAACTCTTCTTTAAGATAAAATACACAGTTAAAAAAAAGTACTTACTGCAAAATTAAACACACAGTTTAAACATAGCAAGAACACTGCATGGCAAAGTCACACACAGATTGCTTTCCGGAATTATTTGTTCTGCAACAAAAATTTTCACAGTAGGATCTTAGCAACTGCTGTTTTGTAGAAACGGTTCAAATCCACTGGGAGTGAGACTTTGAAGTGAGAAATGAGCGCAGCACCTACTAAATCTCAAGTTTCACAGACCGCGATGAAGTGATGACGTGACTCCTGGGCCTCCACATTAACAATCAGCCTCTAGATCCCTGGGACTTAGATGCCTGGTCTTCCCCAGGTGTGGGAAGCCATACGGGGCCCCACAGTCAGGGTGTTACCACTTCCTGTCCTCCCACAACAGTTCTGTTGGCGGCTCAACTACAGTAGAGAGATAGCGTGATGATGCCATAGTTTGCTGGAAGTGATATGCTCATTTTTAGCGGGACCAGACACTACCAGATGATCCCAGAGCAACCCTCAGGGGAACAGTGCCGCTCAACACCACCAATACCAAAAAAATAAAACACCTGCAGCTTGCAACTGCCGGAGAGCAATGGGCAGGGCCAGGGTGGAGCTTGAAATGGATGAGTGGGCGCTTGAATACGCCAACAACTGGGGGCCTGCTTCTACGCCAGGCCTATTGGCACTAGCTCTTTCTTAGAGTAGACGCATTCTGCTTTGAAGCGCTAACCCTGGATCAGTTTCCTCTTTGGCTACATAATGGTCAGGGAGAGGGTTGTGGTTCTGTTGGCTGATCCTAGATCACCTGATGGGAGGCAGAAGGCATCCTTAGCCTCTTTCACTTCTACCAACAAGACAGAGCCTTCCTCTTTGTCAAACAACAACTTCAACAAGCAATTTAACTAAGTTTGTATTTGTTTTGTTTTTTTTTTTTTATATATGATATATTTTCTCCAATGTAAAAAAAAAAAAAAAAGTCATGCCAAACTTCAACCATGTTTACGTACAATCAAGTTGGGTTTTGTGGCACTTTTTTGTGAGAGGCGGTGTGTGTCTGCGAGTGTGTCTTCTTTTGTCTCTCAGCGCATGGCTCTGTGCCTGACACGTAGCAAACATGGTGTAGGTCGTGGCGGTGCGTCCCAGCGTTGCCACGACAGCGGCACGGCAGCATTGTGAAAACCGATAACACAGTAGCTGGATGTGATGGTGTCCATGCCTGTGGCTCAGGGTAGTGTGCGTGGCGGGTCCGAGAATGCTTGAGAGACGGTGGCGGTCGGTGCGGTGGCCACTTCGCCTGGTGAGAACAATCGAGCCAGCTTTATTAATCAATGCTGTTTTGTTTGCTTTGTGTTGTTTTCGTGAGTTTTTCAAACCGCCCGGTTTGCACTCCTCAGAACATTGCTCATGACTGCTGGTTTTTGAAAAACAAGCCGCCATTCCCCTTCTGTTTTTCATCTACATTTCCTCTCAGCTTGCATCTTACGCAGGAATCACACTCTAGCAGGCCAGGGCCAGACATCTAGTTGCCCTCCAGCCTTTTTCATTCATTGGTCAAGATCTGACATCGACCAACAGGAGGGAGGACTGGCAGCGGGGCATCAGGGATAAGTGCTGATTTTAGACTTTTCAGACCTGGTCAGTCCTTCACTGAGGTGGAACCGAGTGAAACACGCTAAAGCTGGTTTCTGTGGTCACGCTTGTTTTAACAACCGCTAACGGAGAGATTTTATCTCTGCGGTCTGAGACAGCCCATTTCGCTCCTGTGGCTTTTTGTGCCACCAAGCGTCAAAATGACTTCCTTCCCTTCAACCCCTGGCAATACCGCTAGTTCTGAAAAACACCCCACACCATGGCTACGCTTAAGTTCAATCCTGATTTGCTCTCAGAAAATCCTTGAAGATGTTTTCTGATTCCGGTCAGGCTCAATCCATGAGATGCATATGGTCACAGACAAATTCAGATGTCTGGCAAATTTAACAGTGACAGTAACCAATACAATATCTGAGAGTGGTTCTGGAACCCACAATTCAAAACTGTTTGGCCATCAAATATGAAACAAATCTGAGTACTTTTGATTAACCAAGAAAATATATACTTGTGTAAAAAATGTCACAATTAATGAAGATATGAGAAATGAATTTACCCCCTAGGATTAACCAAAAAATTTATTCAGTTCTTAACCTCCCTCTCCAAAAAACACCCCAGATTTATTTTTTCTCAATGATTTGAATGTGAAATTAAAAATAAAACCAGGTGAAATCCTTTTGAAAAGGTAAGATATGTTACATTATAAAATCAAAATATGAGGAATATATTTTAGCACTTGTAAAAATGTGATGCATGTATTGGATAATTTACGAATAACTATCACCTTTATCTGCATATTATCCTGTAAATTGTAAAATTGCAACAATGTGCATTTGCATAAATGAAAATGGAAATAATGGATGTATTTTTTTCTAAGACATGCTGTACATTTTTACAAATGCTAAAATATATATTGCATATATTTCATAGTTTACCCAAAATTGACATATGTTACCTTTTTAAAAATGGAACATCCCTGTGTATGTAAGGTTAGGCTCCCCTGCACCATCCAAGTGCCATTGAAATCACCCTCTCTGATTCTGGCAGGGGTCCATGCAGAATAATATCCTGCAGGAAGACAAGACACAAGCATACACTTTTCCCAAAGATTTGCAGTAAACTGCTGCAAATAAGAGAAAGAGAACGCTAAATTGAAATTTGACCCCCTTTTTTTAACCTTGATCTGCCTCCTTTGTAAACTCTTGTCTGAAGTTGGCTGAAGCCGGAGATCATGGGTTCAGGCCCTTTTAGAGCAACAGATACCCTAACAAACCTTTTAGTAGAGATGTAGTTCTGCTGGATTCTCCGTAGAGTTTGACTCTGATGTACAAAACATTACGTATGAAGTGGATTTAGTTCTTGAAAGGTGACTGTTACCTGTAATGCAGGTAGAGCATTTTACAAACAAGTGGAAAAAAGAAACCACTCAAAATTACCCAGGCATTGGAGGTTGATTGCATCAAATTCCTTAAATATTCAAAGCCCCGCATATAATAATTTCCCTGCGTGTGGATCTTGGCTTGTGGCTTTTGACAGCTTTTGCACATAGCTCTTAACCTCAAGGAGCACTTAGGGGGAAACAGCAAAAACCATTTAGGTGAAATTTAAGGGATTTCATGCAGTTGGCCACAGGTCCTCTGTGACTTGTTCAAGTTTTGATGGGTTTAAAGTGTCGCTCTTGGTAGTCACAAACATACCATTTCACTCCATGATTCTCAACACTCTGTACTACTTACTAGTCTAGCCTGTTGGAGCACTCCTCTGTCAAATGTCCACTTAACATGTTCTGGTTCTTCAAGATGCACTGTCCCTCAGGACCTAGAACTCAAGATGGGGAGGTGTTGGCCTCTTTCAGATACCTTTGAGGCCAACATGGGGAAAAGCAAAAAAAACATAACTATTACAGCACCTGTTGTTTCTGTTGATGCCAATTGCCTAGAAAGCTCTGCTGGGTGCCTGTAGACATGATGTGGTCTGTTTGGCTTTTGGGCTATTTCTTTGAGACATAGGCTAGAAAAATCATTTTAAAAAGCTGAAAGCTGCTGTCTCAAGACAGCTGGTAGCAAGGTCAACTGTTTTGGGTTCTGGGGTATGCTGCATCTTGTAGTGTGTTTGTATCTGCTGTGTTTGTCCATACTCGGTGTGTCAGTATGTAAAGTCAGGGGTTCATCAAACCTCTTCTCTAGTCTCTGCAAACTTCCCCTTTCCCCGACTCCACCCCAGTCTTAGCCCAGATGCACATACAGTAGTGCATGCTGGGAAATCACCCCCTACCCGGTCCCAGACAAACATGGACTGAAAGAGTGAGGGGGCCCCACTTAAAATCCCCCCCTCCTCTTTCAGCCATGAACTGTAATGTTGTACATTTTCTGCAAGCCTTTGATTTTAGCTGACACTTTCGTTCTCATAATTTTTGCAAGAGACGAGGCGTAGCAAACGCCGCCTGTCAGAGCATCAGGCTGAGACCCCGTCACTGTCACTCTCTGAGGTCTCGACTAACAGGGATAGCTCCAACACCCGGTCATCCAATCACACGGCTCAGCTCGCTTTGCATTCCAACAAGTGCTTGTTTTTTTTTTTTTTTTTTGTTCTGCCTTTGCCTGTCTGAGGACCAGCCCCTGTGTGGCAGTCCTGGTCCTACTTTGGTTCAGTAGAAGCAGAGCAAAGTGCCATCCAGGGTCTGTTTTCATTGTCGAAGACACCACTACGCATTAGGCAGAATTCCCTCCTTCTCGCTCCCTGACCCCCACTCCCTCCACCCCCAGCACCCAGCACTCCCTCCCTCACTGCCCTCTGCTTTTTTCTGTCATTCACACTCTCACTTTCTTCTAGATTTTCTCTTCTTTTTTTTTTTTTTTTTTGTTATTTTGTTTTTTGTTTTATTTTTGTTTGTTTTTTGCTGTACAAAGTGTTTAAAGATATTATTTGTATTATATGATGTTAGTATGGTAATGTTCTTTATTAAGGAAGAAGAAAAATTTATTTTTGTTACTGGTCTGTTTCATAATTCTTTTTTAAATTGGTATTGTAAGATATCTATGCAAGGACTGTTCAGTGGAGCATTTTTATTTAAGAATGTAATATGTGTAATAAATGGTAGAATCTGCTTCTGCTTCTGGCGTCTCTTTTCCGCACTTCTGACTGAAAACACAATTACCGCTGCCCGCTTATCGTGGCAGAAAGATCACGTTGCTTCGCCATTCATGACACATCTAACCTATGGCCCGTCTCATTCAGAAAGCAGAAAGTCATTATGGACCTTGTCACTTTATATAACGCCGGACAATAACATTGGACAATAGGTTCCCCCACTGCCACCTTAATTAGCTTCTATTGTACAGCACGCTCTATTCTTCGAGACAGTAACGGCTTTAGAAATATCAACCAGGAGTAACGCTGTGTAGCCTCGATGCCATCGCTTCTCCTCCACAGGGCAAATTGAACTTGACGTTGCTTTCCCTGTGTTGGTGGTAATTTAGTAGTTTTATTACAAATTAGGGATGCTCATGAATATATATGACCCCCACCAAACTCTCTCGCAGGAGCAGTGTGTGTTACACATTTGTTAATTAGGGCTGTTATTAGCTCGTCAACGACTTATCTGTCGTTTATGAAACCCATGCCCATGACTAAGGGATTAAAAGGGGTAATCGAATAACTAATGGTTAATTAGGAAGCAATTAAGTTGAAGAAAAAGGTCGTATACAGGATATCAATTCTGCAAATGTCTCTCCGTGAGGTTTTCCCCCAGCAGGTTTCTCACTCATAACTAACGCTGGTAATTGTAATGGACACCGTGAACAGACAGCCTGCATGATTCAGTCTGGTTTTTATCTGTTTCCCTAAAAAGTATAGTATTGTGTGGGCCTGTTATGTCTGTGTATTTTTCCTCTCTATTCATGCTACTGCCTGAAGAGTTACTAGGGTAACAAGAGAAAAATAGACTAATTAGCTACTCCCATTTCTGTCAAAGACTGCATAGTGCAGACAATGACTTATAGCAGCCAAATTATTTAACAGTTGATATTGTCTTATTTTATTAAATCTATTCAATATTGTCCGGAACTGCAAGGCCTACATTAAACCAATGGAAAGGGTTTAGTTGGACACACATGTAGGTTTTACATCTAGCTGGCTTATGAGGGACATTCACTTGTGTGTGCTGGGGTCATTCAACAAAACATTTCCCCAGGGCTCATTTTTCAAATCCTTAGCTTTCCAAAAACAATTCAAATTTATTCAATATTCAAGCTCTTGACATATAAGTGTAAGGTAAACTGCTGATGTTTTGGAGATGAGCCCTAGCTATGCTTAAAGCCACATCTGAAAATGAGCAAACACTCATTTAACTTTTCTAGCACAACAAAATACGCTACAGTGTCTGTACTTATGAGGGACCAACAAGACTGTTTGAGCACATTCATCTCTGAATTCAAATTGTGAAAGGAAATGATTAATCCTATTTTATATTCAAGGAGCATACATGTTAGCAGATATTAAATAATTCCACTAACTCACTCCATCAAAGAATGAAAAAAGCATGATGAATTTGGCCTCCATTTGTGGTGTTCATTGTCCTCATGTAGCATCAAATTTCACTCTTCAGGAGTTAGCGGAATGAACTGGACAGAAAAATTCACTAAATGAGCCTCACAACGCTCAACCCTGTTTTCAATCTATTCTTGCTAAAATCGCTGATTAAAGTAACTCGATTGAGCTAGTGAATTGATTAAATTCCCTGTTTCCAGCAGGCTTTTTATTGGATGTATTCTCTTCTAAGGGAATGCCAGGAGGCAGCATCATGTTCAGTAAAGACTTACTCCCTTATTTAAAGTGGACAGGCCAGGCTTGTAGATAGAAGACTGATAAAAGAACATACACTCTGGGTGGTAATGTAATAAATGTTTCAACTCAGATGAGTTTGGGATTTCATCTAACAAAATGACAGAGACAATTATGCCCTGGGAGTGCCCGCTATAGCCAGGTGGCACTACATTATACAGCAAGTATTCAAATACATGTTGAATGTCTGTTTTTAAAATGTCTAATCAGACTTGCATTTTGGAGGGTTATTCACTGTACAAACAGACCAATACTGCGAGTTAGTCATTTTGATCTCCAAACACCACCAGACTGGAAGATTTGAATGCACTTGCTGTGCTAACATATTTTTAACGCGTTCAGCAATATATTAGCCAATGTCTTAAATTTCTCAACTTGCAGTTCATAGACATTATTCTGCCAATTAGGTTTGTTTTCTTGTATTTTTTTTTTTTTTGCTGCAACCTACATTTGCTGTAAGTCAATGTTTGTTTAAGCTTAAAGTCCTATTTAATGCAACCTGCGCAGTCAAGGCAGATGTTGTGCTTTGGTGTTCTAGAATTTCTCCCTTTGTTCTTACGGACAAACCACAGTCATTTTTAACTGGGCATTTTACAACTTGCTCAGGCTCTAAGGTTTGAAAGGATTAAGCAAAATTATTAAATATAATGCAATGAAATATTGTTAACACATTGAAAAGGCTACAAATGAAGACTAAAAATATCTGCGCTTGCACAAAGACCTGTTTATAATGATTGCAGTGGAAGGTATAGCTATACTGGCTGACCCCTCCACTCACTGTAAATATTATTATACATTCAAGTTATGGCAGTGCTGACTAATAATAAAACAAGATGATGGAGACAGTTTGCAGTAAACAAGGAAAGTCTTCAGGGCAAATATTTACAGGGGGGAGTAACACCACCACCACCCCCCCCCAACCCCCAGCTGATGGGGAAGCGCAGAAAATGTGTTCAGGTAATTAGTGCACACTCCCCACTCCAGCACGAAGGTACAAATCTCCTTACTTCCCTTTCCACAGCTGCAGTTGCACCTGGAAAAATCACCGTTAACACAAAGGCAAACGTGTGTATATATGCAGGCTGACAGTTTTTCACACAGGGGCACACACACATAAAGCACTCACACGCTCACACACGCCTGCACCCGCTTCCCTCCAAGGTGACTTCCTTCCCCAGCCCTTTCGAAGAATGGCAGGAAGCGAGGCCCTGACCCCTCAGAGCGGCAGGAGGCACACCGCGGCACAAACACTTTCCCATCTCCCCCATCCCACACACACACGCACACACACACACACACACACGCACACACACACACGCACACACACGCACACGCACACGCACACACACACGCACACGCACGCACACACACACATACACACGCACGCACGCACACACACACATGCACACGCATGCACGCACACACACGCACTCATGCATGCATGCACACACACATGCATGCACACACGCATACACACACACACACACACACACACTCAAATACACACCCAAAACACACATTCACACTTACACAAACACACACACACATAAATACAGACAAATCAGCAGGCCCAGAGTCACCTTGGAGGATGTTCTGGAGGTCACTCTTCTGTAGAGAGGCCTGATCCATGCAAGTCAATGTGTCTGTTACAACAGGGACCCTCTCTCATCTCAGTGATGCATTTTAACAGGGTTTGGCAACCTATATCCAGTCCAATTCATACAGCCACAGGAACAAAAGAGGTGAATTTTTATCAAACTGATGTAATTAGCCTTTCAGCTGGGGACCTCAGCAGAGCTGAAATTCTTCCCCTTGATTTGAACCCCTTGAGACAAATGTGGCTCTTGGGCCAGTCAGGTCAGCAACCAATCTGTCTAAATCTGCAGAACCTCTGGTGCATTCACTTCCCTCACTGCAGGCTGGCGATGGAGCCTGCACCTGCAGAGAGCTCCGCCACACCTGCCAACACATAGCGTTTTCACAACGTTCCCATAACGCAGTAACAACAGCCCTCAGAGCTGCTGCAATATCACGGCGATGTAGTGAGAGCATCGCGCGTTTTGGCGGGGTGGAAATTCAAGAGGATGACGAGAAAATTCCCTGGAGAGTCCCGGGCCGCAGATCTGTTTTCCATGCAGAGGCCTCTATTTTGGTTTTGGCGACCGTGATCCAGAGCTTTGCACCTACTCATAGAGATCCTTTTATGGAGAAAAAGAAAAAAGTATGTGTGTGTGTTGGGGGGGCAGGAAATCCTCAAAGCTGTGATGTAGTTTAAAACACGCATGGTCTGGCCTTTCCCTTATTGGGGAGAAGATAGCCCTGTCCCTCAAGGGGGAAAAAAGGACCAGGACATCCTGAACGCAAAGCTGTTTTTTGGCAATCAGGGGTCAAGGCACCAGGGGGCAGTTAGAGTAAGCCAGGTAAGTTAGCAGTATGTCTGCCGCAGAAACGTCACTGGATTCCAGATACATGTATAAATGTGTCAAACTAATGGAAAGAGATGGGTCTTACATGAATGCAGAATGGTTATTGAGGGCAATACTGTGGTTAATTTAGCTGAATCTCTTTCTCTCTCTCTCTCTCTCTCTCTCGCTCTCTCTCTCTCTCTCTCTCCCTCTCACTCTATTTTTTTTTCTGTCTTTCCTTCATATGCTTCCTGTCTGCTCCCTCAAGGAATGTTTTACGACACCGGCCAGAGAGTCAGCCCTACATTTCCTGCTTCTCACAGGGGGGCACAGAGAGTGATTTCGGACAGCCATGGTGTTGGGAGCAGGTCGGGCAGTAGGCCTGCCCCCCCTAATTGCAGCTCTGGTTGTGATGCCAGCCTCCATTAAAGAAAGCAGGAGACAAAGATCAGGAAGAACACTGTCAAATCAGGCTTAATTTAACAGTGATGTATTTCGTGCACATCAGATTCTCCACTCTCCGCTTTGCTGTGCTCCGTCTCAACACAGGAAATTCCATGCATTAGAACGACATAAATGGGGTAGAGAGTATCAGAAAAAGATTTAATATTGTGACTAAAAGGCCATTGCCTGGAAAATTTAAGATTAAATTGCGTGATTGCACATGATAGTGCTTTTCAAACCCAATTTTAGGCCCAGAATTTACCCCGTAGGTCCTCGATACCAGTGCTTTGTTTCAAAGTAAAGCCCCCGTGCTAGCTTTGGCCCATATTAATTGATTTATTATTTCTTTCACCATTCAGGTTACATAGCCACATTCTTTTTCTATTAATTCTAAATACTGACTGTCCTGATTAAACGTTTCAAAGCAGTATTCTGCATAAATGTATAAAATGTTTCACTCAAATATCCAGAGGTTTTAAGACTTGGCTTATATGACTTTGAGGATATCAGATATTTTTTTGTCCTTAAATGGTAAACGCAGGGTAAAAACATTCCATGAAATTTCTCATTAGACTGTACTTAGAACTACTGATTTAAAACATGTTAATTTACTTTGGAAACCCATTGCTGGTATTGTTGACAGCATATGTTGACTTGTTCCAAACAGCTGTCTCTGCATCCTTTATGCGGTCAGCTGCTTTATCAGGTTTTCAACACGCAGCCTAAATTACTCGAGGCTAACGCGTGGATCAGAGGAGGGTGTGTGGTATGTGGCTGCCTCCTGAGCTTTTATTATACATCTGGTCGCGCATCGATTCGGCGGTAGCTCCAGGACCTGCCCTTTCTATCTGCGCCCGCACACTCTCCCCGGTGGATTACCGAGGGTCACCTGTTCCACTCCGCTGCGTTTTAATTTGTTATTACAAAGTGGATCAAAGGTTTTATCTAAGACTCGCACGGCGCCCACCATTAAAGCGGCACTTGCACTTTGCCTGGCATCGATTCGAATTTAGCGTTGATTTGTGAAGTCTGTCTGCGTGCTCAGAAACACGTTACCCATTTGTTACATTGTGCAGTTGTACGCATATTGGCCGAGTAATGTTCAGAGAGGAAGTTGTGCCCATCAGTTACTTTCAAATTCAAGTATGAATCATTTCATGGCCCTCGGAATCAGAGTACAACTATTATTAAGTACAACTCATTGCAGAAAAAATACTACATAAGCTGTTGATTATCTATTTTTCCTCTTGTTCCTACATGTATGTAATCACAAATAATGCATAAGTCACTGAGGGCAAGTCTGTCCACTAAGGGTGTTTCCTCTGTGATGGAAAACATAAAAGGCATCAGGGGTTTCCTTGAGATTCGTAAAGAACAATGTTGCTTTGTTCTCCCACCCCAGCCCCCCCCAAGTAAAAAAAGGCAGAAAAAAACAGTCCAGTCACAGGTCGTACTTCATCCTGTGTTTTTCCCCTCATCACCGAGAGTGCAAGAAGGAAGGGGAAGTCTGTAGTGAAACAGCAGTGGAGCCTACCGCATGTGCTTCCTCCCTCTCAAGGTCTTTGTATTGTTCGGTCCAAGATAATGGACTACTTAGTGCAGGTGTGGGGCGGAGAGTTGCAATCGCTCTCCATCTCCCTGGACAAACAGATTGGTGCGGAGCACAACTGTAAAACCCCGGGGATGCTGCAGGGACAATGGAGGGCATTGCTCAACACTGCCCTCTAGAGTCTACGTTTGCTATCGCAGGCCTTCACTGTCGCTTAAAATGTGGTTTTGAATCGGACCTTTATGATGTCCAGTCATAATGCCAAAATGTTTTATACTGCAAACACACACACGTACACACACCTACAACCAGCTTCCATATCTGCAAAAATAGAACAACCAGAAGAAAACCCTTTCTGGACAAAGTTCAATGCCTGCGTGTACACATGCGTGTACACTCTTTAGTGAATCTAATGGAAACCATAGTTTGGTCATTGCTGCCACGTCCTGAGGCGCTGCATCATCATTATCAGCTGATCAGCTGAGGTTTTATTGGTGCACTGATGAGGATGTATTTGTCTGAAGAGCTATACAGTAGACAGCGCTCTCTGATGAGCTGACACATTTAAAGTGATTGCATGAAGTGGGCTTTATGATTGCAGCAGTAGATTTAGTGATTGCCTTCTGTGATTGTTTCCCAGTGTATTTTTTTTATTACCCCCCGTATGATTGCCCCAGCTTTGCAGGAAAGCCAAATACAGTCCGGTAAAAATGTCAATAGACTTCCACATCGTGTTTGTTTGTTGCAACAAGCTCAGAAGTGGATGGCCTCTGTAGCATGAAGCCATGTGGATACAATATGGGCATAGAAGGTCAGCTGCAACTGCATGAGTCTGAATCAGTTGTGTGAGACAAAACAGATAGTTGAAGGAACTCCAACTTCAGCGTTTTATGTGAACATGGACACGGTAGTGGGGTTGGCCAAGAGGCATTTTCCAGATGGCCATTTTTTTGTGTCAGACCGATAAGGAAGGAATGGCCAAGGGCAGCCGAGGGGAGGGGTAGGTATAGAACCAGATGGATACAGTTCACCTGTGAGATACATGTGTCTTATCCTGATAGTGAGCTGCAAAGAGAGCTCTCCATCTTTCCACCACTCTCTCTGCCTCTCTCTCTCTCTCTCTCTCTCTCTCTCCCTCTCTCTCTCCCTCTCTCTCTCTCCCCACATTTTCCAGCTGCCCTCACAGGAGACAGCCACGTCCCAGAATGACTCATGCTCTGACTAACTCTCCCCATTCACCAGAGAAGGGCTCCAGGACAAAATACGGGAAGTTGGGCCATGAATCAAAACAGCCTCCACCACTCTGTCCCAGTCCATTGAGGAAATTTCCCAAGCTGTGGGGGGAAAGAAAGAGGCCAGCTCAAACTCGGGGCTGGAAAAAACAATTAACAACATTATTCCGTTATCACATTGTTCGGGGGGGTGATGCTTGGGTATTTTAGGACTCTTTGGGTCAAAAATGTTATGACCTAAATATGATTTCACTGTAATATTATCTATCTATGTGATGTTTCATATCTTTACCATAGTAAGATTGCACAGTGAGGATCAAAGTTTGAATAGTGAAAGTCTCACTCAGGGAATGCATTTCACATTTGAAGGGAGTGAAAAGCCTGAAACTTTACTCTGACTACTGGAGACTTGAGAGGTTTAGAGTAACAGTGTTACTCTAAGGGATCACTAGCCATCTCTAATGATATGTTATGAAATAGTAACTTCCTCACTAAAATATAGACCTCTCAATTATTTTAAACAGCCTCTTAACATACCCTTAGGGCTAATATTAAGATTATAAAAATATTGACCTGCCGCAGAGTCAAAATTCGAGTATCCACTGACTTATTACACCCTGGAATGGGGACATATAGCACTATGCAAGTAGAAACTGAGCAACCATTAGGAGAGGTCTCTGTGCCTGAGACAATGTAATGCACTTCATTGAGACTCCAAATAAAGTGAAACACAGGGAGCAAGCTAAACAATATAGTTGTTTTTGATGTAGAGCACCTGGGCTTTAAACAATGGCATTTCAGATTCATACAAATCTCAGAGTTGCCCTACAGTCCATAAATTGTGTGCTTATATTCCTTTGCAGCATGTTCAGTTAATTGCATCTTGGCTGAAAGGTGGTTTTTGATTTCACCCTTTAGATTCAGTCACATCAGATTTAACTATCCCCCCCTTTTGGGGCAATGGAGACAAAGAAGCAATTATGTATTGGTGATCCTGTTCCAGGAGCCTGGAGAAACGAGCAGGCTTAATTGCTTCGATAATTGCCCATTTGATACACCTGGAGCTTAAAGTCAGGCTCCAGACTCTTGTGCAGCACCAAGGACAAGCTATGTAGATGAGGGGGGGGAGGACTAATTAAGCTGTAGGCAGGAACAGAGTCCAGGTCTGACGGACAGTAATCAAAGACCTCGGGGGGATTTCTGGTTCCGGGGCATTAGGAGCTGGAGGGCCCCAGTCAGTCCTCATCCCAGTCTTTGTCTTTTTTTTTCTTTTATTGGCCACGATTCCAAGCTGCGGTCCCATTTTCCTTGACACTCCCACAATGCATTGAGCCCTGGATTACTGCTGATGGGTATCTGAAAAACCTGAGAGGGCTTATACCCCTGCCGACCTCTGAACTGTGTATTTGCAGAGCTTGAGAGGGAACCTTTACGGATTTTCAGAGTAAGCCTGGAAGAAAGCAGGTAAACCGCTGGAAACAGAAACTCCTGTTTGCTCATTATTAAATCGCTGGTTTCAGCAACAAATCTAGGTTTCTTAAAAAAACATGCTTTTTAAAAATAATTAAATTATGAGATAATGACAAATTCTCTTCAACAGGACAAATGAGTGGTTTTGTAACTGATAGGTCATACAAGTGGGAGCACAAAGAGACTGAAAAATAGATTTTAAATACTAGGTGTATTTGACTTGAGCAATAGTGTACATCCTAATATCTATTTTCTCTGTAAGGCTGAGACGTATTATCCCCTTATTTTCACAAATCTTTTATTACATTGTGATAGCAGGTTCATTTTGAAGGGAGCAGTCACGTTGTCAAGGGGCACTCTGAATGTAGGACCACAATCATATATGTTCATGTTTACTGGGTGCCATTAATCCCATTCAACAGCATGTTCTGGAGTCTGAGCTCATGCTGTGGGCAGATTTGTGAAGACAGCTACTGTTTATGGTCATTTTTGCTTTCCATACACCACAGTATGAGTATGTGGTGTCATGTGTGCTGCTGCCCAGAGTAACAGAAGAATCTCAGTTTTTCCTTTGCAGGCCCACTCAGTGACTAGTTTTCAGAGGGGGAGCAGCTGTGCAGACCCCACCAAGGCCTATGTGCCCGCTCCACTGTGAGTAGGTCCCTTTACGCGGCCGTACATATGTTAGTATGCAGGCCAAGTGTCCGGCCCTGTCCTGCCAACCCCAGGGGCAGCTGCCTCATGTCACACTGTTTGCTTTCGCTGTGCAGGCTGGGTAGCTGTCGCGGCGGTAACACCAGGAGCGCCGCTGACGTGCTGCCAAATGGAATCGCTGTGTCCTTCGGATCGCCCTTGTCCTTCTGAGGCTGTTATGCATTCACACAGTGTGACACTAATGCTGAGCAATTAACAGCATTCCGAATGCAGGAGCGTCTTACAGGCGCGGGAGGCGCCTTTCTCCTGCGCGTTCACCGGGCCGGGCGGCGACAACGGGGCAACGTTTTCTCAGGGTTGGGAGGATTCCCTCCTCGTGCTTCAAGGATTTTACGCTGCACCCGGCCCTTCAAAGGTGGCTCCTCACCCAGCCTCCCCATGGGAAACATGGCCCCAGGTGTGGATCACCCCCACACACACACACACACTTACCCCCAGACCAGTGACCGTCAGAGTCCACTCCCTTCAAACATCCCTCTTAGGTAAAGGATACAAGCACATTGTTCCAACGCCAGCACAGGAGCGGAGGGAGAGGGATCATCGCCGACACCCCTGCTATGCAGTCTGTCCCTGACCTTCCATGATGACCCCATGGCTGAGCGCTCTGATTGGCTGCTCACGTGGCGCGAGACAGTGATTAACATGTCTAATGCCGCACTGACACTTGCTGTTTGCATTGAGAGGATGTGTGTGTGTGTGTGTGTGTGTGTGTGTGTGTGTGTGTGTGTGTGGGTAGGAGGGGTGCCTTCTGGCAGAGGAGAGTGAGATCCACTAATTAACGTGACCTCCCTTTCATCCAGGGAGAATACACAAATGACATGTGAATTGAGATGAGGAGAGGAGGAGGCTTTGGCAAGCGGGTTTAACCCTCTGCCTCCTGCCAAAACGGAGAGCAGCCTGCAGCTCCAATGAGCCTTGCGAAAAACAAATGCCCCCCCATCTCCTTTCCGGTTTAATAAAATCAGCTCACATGGGATGGCCGGGCTTTGCCAGGGCAACGCTGGGTATTCATTTCCATCTCTCGCACAGTGAAATCACACAAGCTCCCAAATGATCTCCCTGACCACCCTCTCTTCCACGCTTTTTTAATACTCAATATCTATCTCTCCCTCTCACCCACGTCATACTTATTACTGTCTCACTCTCACTCTCGCTGGCTCTCTCTTCCCCTCTACAGGAAAAAAACACTCTTTTTTTATTTCTCTGTATGTCTTTCCCTCTTTTCCCCCATCTCTCTGCACCTCTCCCCGTGCCCCCGGTTCCTACCCTCTCTTGGCCCCAGACACGGGGGACAGGTGGACCCCCTCTGTCGCCCCGCTGACCAGACCATGTCAGGCCTCAGATGGGCAGGCACCTTCCTCAACCCCCCCTGCTCACCCAGATGGCAGAGACGCGTATTACTCATTATCATCATGGACACTCCGGCAGACCGGAGCAGAAAACAGCATCCTCCAAAGCCTTGTTCTCTCCTCGCTGTGTCTCTCACACAAGCCGAAGCAGCACAACCGCAATTCCAATCTTGCCGGAGACAGATTGCAGTGTGAGAGGTAACCAAAGGGGACAGGGTTGTCGATTGTGATTAGCCTCCATCATCTTTTTTTTTTTTTTTTTTTGGTGAGGGCCCAAGTGAGATTCTCTCATCATTGTTGAACGTCTTACTCTGGCTCCCTGCACAGTGAGTGCTAATCCTTCTTCTCCAGCCTCCCAGGTTGTGTGGATCTCACACGTATCCTGTCATTAGGGCTTCCTCATTCTCTGGGCCTGCATTAGGACCATCACACTCTACTAATGACCGTTTACCTCTGTACCTGCCACCTGGGTGCTGTACTCTGTGTGTTAAGTGTGTTACCTGAGGCAACAAACCAGGTTTGTGGAGCGTTGTTGGTTTAGCCAGACTGTCACGGAAATAGAGGAATTATGTATGAGATTCTGATCATATTCACTGCTACCTCAGGGTATTATTGAAACTGTAAAATTCCAATCCATATAAAAGGTGTTTATAAATAATGAAGCTGCTGTATAGTTAGAATCAGAATCAGACTTTATTGGCCAAGCATGCTTTTACACATTCAAGGATTTGACTCCAGTTCCAGTGTCTTTTCCAGTGTCTTACAGTGCTTTTATACAACGTCAAAGTGACAACAACAAATACCAAACAACAGTAATGATACAACAAACAACAACAGTAGTGCAGGACACATACATGGAATAACGAAGGAGTGAATGAGGTATAAGGAAGGAATGAATGAGGTCAGTTAGGGTTAGGAGTTATGGTTTGGGTAAGTCATAAGTTACAGCACCATTTCACCGGCGCCGGGCTGAGCCGTGCAGTGAAGGAGCGGGGAAACAGCGTGGTAACTCACTGGGACTGATCGCTTTTATGTAACGAAAAATCATTAGGGGCCGTCGGATCTCTGGCAGGCTGTCGGAGGCAGATTAAGGACACTATCGCCGCATCGGGCCGTGTCTGCTAGCACACAGGCCCGGACGCTGATTACAAGCTTCCTCTGTTTATCTCTCCCCGAGTCCAACAGCTCTATTACACTCCACTGCAGCACCCGGAGATGGAGCTGCAGCAGTCACCAGGCTTGCTTCCGCAGCTATACCTTCCGTGTGGATTTAAAAACGCACTGTGTTAGACACAGCTCGTGCAAGAATGGAAAAAATGTGACATTGAAGTCCAAGTCCAGACAATTTTAATCTGATGTAATACCTTTTCTATTAAGGATTTAAATCCATAAATGAGAACTTGTTCTTACGTATACTTCAAGCAAAAGCCTAACATCATTCATGTTATCGGCATTTAGCAGATGTTCTTATTCAGAGCAACTTGCGTCTGTTACAGTTTTTCTTTTTTTTGGTGTTATTCATTTATACAGCCGGATATTCACTGAGGCAATTGTGGGTTAAGTACCTTGCCCAAGGGTACAGCAGCAGTGTCCCAGCGGGGAATCGAACCGGCAACCTTTCAGTTATGAATCCTGCTCCTTAATCACTGCATTTACTCAGAATTCTGACCTTTCACCTTACCAGTAATAAAAGTATATACTCCATGTAATGGATGTAAGTAATCTGTTTTAGCATTGTTGTCTCCCGAAATAGACGGGCGTGTCTCATTCTACCAGGTTTGTAATTATGGGCTGTTATTTTAGTGCATGAGTCAAAGTTTTAAAACCAGTCACACCCGGTATCATAAGCAACATCTTTTTTTATTTTTCCATTGACCTAAGACATATGCAAACAAACACAAAAGCCTGTTTACCACAGCTGTGCATTTCTGAGTGCCAGCCAACCGTGTGATGTATCCCCCTTGCCACCACTCTGATGCAAAGCAGATCATTTTTGGGTAATTAAAACGAGTTCAGGTTTTTCCACATCCACCACAGTCATGGTGTTGTGACATACAACGTAAAAATGTTTTTTTTTTCATTACATGATTTTTTTTTATTTTAGAAATGCAATGTATGGTGATTTATTTTTAGTGATCCTGTTATCATATGAAAATCATTTTCATGTGACAGAGATCAAGCATTTTACAGACACCATGAGCACAAGAACAAAATCTTGTGATCATTAAGATTTCATCTTTCATCAAGAATCTTGACCCAAAAAAGATAAACCTTGTCTTCAAGGTAAATGACAGTCGAAAACAGTGAATTCTGACAGAAACCACTTGAGACAATTAACAGGAACACCTTTTTATTCTTATTTGAAATATCCTTATTATTGCAGCCCTTTTTTTCCAGAACATTCTGTCTTGATGGGTTGCTTTCATTACAACCCTGAAGGTCACATCCTTTTAGGCCCTCATTGTTGACTCTAATGTATTCCTTTGTGTCCGGCTCCGAGCAGGAAAGGGTTTAAATATTTCCAATTATTGGGAATGTGTCAGGCTGACCCTCGGTAATTAAAGCCTAATCAGCGCGGCAGATTCAGAGTGCGGTCTTCATTGCGCTTTCATTAGTCACATTTCCACCTGCTGCCAGCGTCGCGGTCCCCCCGCATTCGTTATGCTGCTTTCGCTCTCGCTCACGCAGGTTCAAACGGTCTGACCCGGGGAGACGAAGAGGTCTGCGGGCCATTATTTAAAGGTTTCGGGATCAAATCAAACGTGTCGTTTAACAAATGCACGGCAAGGAGATTCACCTCAGAGTCGTTCGTATGCGTCGCAGGTGCCCTATACAATGGTTGCCTTTGACATTTTACAAAATGCACACAGTCCCAGCTCACAGCTGGGATTTACTGTGAACTACCCACTATGGGGGATGGCGATCTTTGAATTCTATCCACACTGTGGAATCATGGTCAGATCTCTTAATGTTGTAAGGTAATGTCACTAGAGCAGTCTGCATTGCCGTGGATCAAGCGTGTGAGGTATGAATGACAGTTTAGCACTGAGGTCAAGGTCAGGGCCAGGAAAGAGCATGCATATATACATAAATACATACATATAAACATACAGTCCGCACATACAAATATATGCTCAGTGCATAAATACATACACAGTACATACACACATTAATGCTTATATACATTCAGAGAAACATACATGAAACATCACTGACATACATGGAAAAAATACATGCAGTGGCTATGATCCGCATTAGAATTCAGAGGATGCATGTGGAATAATCAAGAGGGTATCCAGTGGCATTTAGCAAGAAGCCATTTGGACCTGGTGACCTGCAATTCACATGTTCAATTGCCAATGTGACTTTGTGTTTGCCTTTCTGTAATAGCCCATGTTGTAATGTTGCGCTGTGCTCTGGTCTCTACAAGAGGTGATATTCCTCTTTCCTCTCTGTCAGGGCAGTTAAAATTAGCTCCTGTGTCCTGTTGCCTGCATCGACATCATAAAAAACCCCCAACCGTTCATTTCTGGGTCAATTTTTCCACAGGCGCAGCAAACAATCAGATTATGGCATTGGCATCAATACAGTTTGCGGAGACTGACTGCATGATCCAAATAGCTTTGGATGGGGTTATGCAAAGCGCAGGGAGCAGGTCAAACAGAAGAGAATCGAATGGGAAGCTCCTGCATGTGCGACGCTGAGACCAGGGACTGCACATCCTGCTGTGAGGGTGCACTCCGGGTCTCCTCTGCCTCCAGCAAAGACCCACGATCAGTTTATGCATTCCTGAACCCGCTCCAAAAAAAAAAACTGTGTGGGAAAGCGGTTCCTAGCACACATAATTGAGTGGAGGTTGTGGGTCTCAGATTTGCACCAAACAATTACTGACTCCAGATCAGTTTAATCTTTTTTAATGGTTGGGGGTTAGGGTTAACTGATCCTGGATCAGTCTTCGGAGGGAGAAAATACCAAGATAACAGATTGGAGGCCATTGCTGCTGTTTACAGTAGGGGCATGCATTATGCAGGCTTCTGCCACCATGCAGTCTCCCCCCTGTTCTGCAGCAAGAATAAAAGGACAGACCTCAAGCTCTTGGTTCAGTGTTTATAATGTACCTACAGCTCCTCTCTCTCTCCCGCGCGTGGGTAGTTAATGCTTTTTTCCTCAGATCAGAGGGAAAAGAAAGGCCAGCTGCTCTGCAAGACAGGTGCTCTGATCTTGAAGATACTATGTCCCTTCCTTTTATTGGCTTCTTGTTGAAATGTACAGCACTTGTCTTTACCTCTGTGCTGAGAAGAGACAGAGGGTGTGACAATGTAAATGCATGTGTGGACATGCGGGTCCTTGGTCACCTCAACGTGCTTCAGCAAATTAAATGAGATGTCTGTGCTGAAACTGCAGGCAATGGGAGTTACAGCGCAAGGAGCAAGGTGATAATATTACTCAGTATTCAGCCCTGTTGGCTGTAAATATTTACCTACTGATATTCATCCTTCATGTCATTTCTGAAGCCTGTGCTCTCCTTTATTGCAGAGTATGAAGTGAAACACTGGCCCAATATTAAACACTATTATTATGAAACCCAATGTGACTCAGAAGAATCCGTGGCAATCTCTTTTTCTTGTAAGTTAATTTGATCAGCAGTTTTCTCTTGTGCTACCTGTAACATTTCCAGCATAACGTAGTGTGTATATATGTTTGTTCCTAACAATTGGGCTCACAAATGCTCTAGTTTCTGTGTGTATGTCATATGAGATATGACATACTTTCCCTGTAGGTGGATTTTTTTTTTCACATTGTTGGATGGAATGAAATTTCATTGCAATTCCATTGCCCATTTTGCTATAAATACTGCTGCCATTGATTTGCTCTTAGGGGCATTTTGAGGTTTCTCTCTTAGGAAATTTTCAGCTTACACCTCATTGTCATATCTTCCAGCCATATCTGTACATGAGGCAACTGTATCTTTGTACGCTGATCTTCTAATCTGCAAAGCACTCTGTGACAAATATATTTGTGTGCTATGTCAAATCACATTTGATTGTTTGACTGACAGATTGATTGGTTGATCATAGTACATTTTTCTACATATTTCTATACTTTAATATGGCACTGTGGAACATAAAAATCCCAAACTGCACACACACACACACACACACACACACACAAACACACTCACACCTGTTATTTGCTTCCCTTTCTCACTGTTGTTGTGGCGATAACAATGCAGGGCCCTCAGTCAGCACAGTGGGGGGGGGTTTCCTGTCAAATTATGAGCCAGCTCTTGTACATACAACCAGTACAACCTTCTAAAACACACCAAATAGGTGCAATCCACAGTGTCCATTCATGACTAATTTAGAGAAACAATTGACTGCACTGAGCTCTGTAACTCCTGAGAGAGGTGTAACAGCACCTCACTTCTTTGACCAGAATAAGGTAGACCAGAGGCTGGGAATTAAAATCTACAATATGCCACTCCAGTGTGGTGGGTAGGTGGGTCCCTGATGCAGAAGCCTCTCGCAACCAAAATTACTGATATGAAACATTAAAAAGCACCTATAATCTTTTTTTAATGCGCGGAGTGTGTTTAACCGGGCTATATTTTATGAGGGAGTGAGATTATTGAACAAATGCACCTCGTCTTGGTATTGGTATTACTTCACTTCCTCTCAGAAAAAAATGGGAAATTACACCCTTGAATGCTGTTTGCTTAGATGTTACGAGCGTGGGCTAAGTATTCCTGCCTTTTTTCCCAGGGAGCATTTGCTGAATTTGAAACTGGATATATATGATCAAAGACTGCAGTGGTCTGAGCTTTCATGTATTTTTCAGCTACAGAGCGCGCGTGTGTTTTAAACAGTCCCTTAACGGTCTAACGGTAAATGCAGGGGCACAGACTGGCTCCTTGCCGGTCGAAGGATACGGAGTGCGAAGCGAGCGCCAGCGCTAGCGCATTCACTCGGGGGAGAGACGCACAGCGGGGGCTCAGCGCAGAGCCGCTTCAGACCCCTCTCCAACTGCGGCGCCTTTCTCAAGGTCAATCACTGAGCTACGCGCACACGCGCGCACACCCGCACATCTACCCACATGCGCTCCGTATAAATGGAACGTAGACAAACTGCAGTTTGGATTGTTTCGTGGCTGTGAATGCATCGATCCAAACAATTAAGGGTGTAAAGTAACCTGGCATTTTTTCCCATTTTTTTCTTTACTCGAGAACCTGGTAATATTAAACTATAAATGGGGGTGTGAGACTGATTGTGTGAGTGTGTGCGCGCATACGTGTGCCTCTTTTTTATTGGCAGCAAATTCTCCCTTGTAAAGATAATTTCATATATTGGTCAAAATTGCCATTTTCCCTTTGGGCCCTCACCAGCTGCAAATTCCCAGTTGCCCATTAACCCAACAGGGTCAATTCCCCATATAGCGTGGTTCATGTCACAATAAAAGGCAGTTTTTATGGGTTGTGGCAGCAAAGCGCTATTAAACAGATAAAACATATGAAATGGGCATCTGGAGGATTATAAAAAGAATTGCCTCGATAAAGCCACAAACACCCGAAGCAGCGCTTCTGCCTTCAAACGCTGCTGAGGGGAAGGGTTTAACAACCGTTTTTAAGTGATAAGAGTCTGCCCCCTTCTGGACATAAATAGTGATAGCCTACATCTTTTTCATGCAGGGAGTTTGCGGTCCCAGTACTTTGTGAAAGTGGTATTGCTGCCTCTCTCTGAATATAAAATCAACATAAAATCAAATCCACTAAACTGTGAGATTTTAAGTCACCTAAATGAAACTATTATTCCCAAAGACTAGTTTTCCTAACATTCCCAGGTTATCAATACAGGTCATCGGGCTGGTGTGGGAAGTGAAGTCCCACAGATTTTTTTTTTTTTTTTTGCATAAAACTCAGGAAAGCAAACCGTTTTGGGGTTATTGAAATACTTCAGTTAAATTCAGTACAATGCATAAATGGGTGGAGAACTGGCAAATGAATTTCAATATTGAATAAAATGCACAATTCTTGAAGTAGGACTGTTTCAGGGGAGGTATTTCATTTCATATGACACAAAAAAAAGACTTGGGTGTAGTAATTGACCTAAGTCTGTCTGGATCTAGTCATTATGGTGAAGCAATACACAGGTAAACAGGGGATTATATGGCAAAAGTACTGAGAATAAATCAATGCGGGTTATATTAATAATGACAATGAAGTCAGCATCTTTTGCCAGCTGTTCAGCTTCCAGCCAAAAGTCTAGTGTGTGGATAATTAAACTTGTCAAATTGCAAAATATACTAATAAATACAAGTGTGTGAATTTGTGTGAATATATGCAGACTAAACAAATAAATAATGTATGTGGAAATATATCTAAAAATGAACATATAAACTGTCAATAAATATTTCTTACTGTTGACAAATTGGCTGTGTACACTTCTGATTTCTATATTAAAAGAAGCTTAACATAACCTTATAGGGACATCTAATTCAACCCCCAGTGAACATGTAATATTATACTAATGAAAATCATCAAATAATCACTGGGGGACAACTACTTCTGAAAAATCATGATAAACAGTGTCCATATGAATAACATAAAGTGTCAAACTACTAATGAAATTGGAATTAATAGCAATGTTGTGTACCCAAACATTTATGTGTTAATTTAATCTTACACTTATGCTCTTTTTAAATACAATTTTGTAAAACAATAAACACAAATCTCAGTACTTGACCAAGTAAGTCTTGTAAATCAACATAAAACCATTTGTTTTCAACAGAGGGCAATTACTGTCATTGGCACTAATGCATTCCTCACTTGTGCTCCTTGAAGAGACTTGAAAAGATACTCTTTCTCTTGCCAACTAAACCCAGAGCAAAATGAGAACAGTAAGAACAGCTCAAACACTGGCAATCTTTTCTCACAGACTGAAGACCCACCTCCTCAGGCTACATTTCAGCCCCCGAACCCAAGCATTATTTTTTGTCCCTCAATTATCTTCACTTATATATGTGGAAGTGTATTTCAGAGTTTTATGTAATTCTGCATGTTAAGGTTTACATGCATGTGTGAGGCTTGTGTTAGAATTACAATGAGAATGGCTCACATTTGTGATCTCAGCATTATGTTTAACACTGATGCTCATTCACATGTGGTTTGTGGTGTCCTGTTAGGACTTTTCATGCCACTTTATTTGATGCACGGTGTAAGCCACTCTGGATAAGAGTGACTACAATGTAATGTAGAAAATCTTGGACATAAGCTGCAAACCTTACCCTTAGCTGAAAAGATAAGATGAAAAAAATGAAAAAGATGAAAAATATGCATTATCACAGTATAATTCTGGCTGTGATAGGGTATGGATGACTAGTTGAAAATTAGCTCTAATTTAAAAAATTACAATAGCTTTCATTTACAGGTCTATCAGCACATCTAATGGTGTGAAAGTAATGCTTAGTATTGCAGGGTTGTGAGGGTGATATTGCATGTGCCAAATGCTACTGTTATTCTGATCTAAAACACTGCAGAAAGCTTGCCAATGGTGTGGGTGGTTTGGAATCGGTTTGAGGCATTAATTTGTTTGTCTTGTATTTATGCATTTATGGTGGAATCCATCCTGAGATGTGTTGAGGTATGAAATGGTGATGGGAGTGTGAAGCCACAGTAATCCGACAGGCAGGGGTGAGGTGGAGATCAGTGAGGGGTTAGGACAGGCAGTGTTATAAAATGGACAACGGGAGAAATGCAAAGTCTGCAGTGTTCTCTTTTTAAAAAACTGTAAACTCTGTGTGAGAAAAAGAAGGAAAATCAGCGCACCTGTGAAAGATGGATACCTTGCAGACTTTTCTGACTTCAGCAAAATTACCTGAAATGTCAAAGTACTGGCTTGAAGGTCATTCGGTTTAAATAATTTTGGTAACACTTTTAAAATAAATAAAATTAACTATTCTTTGGTCCAAACTAGCTGGCCGCTACTTACAGTGAGCAAAAATTCACTTCCACACGAAATAATCCTGTCAGCAACTAGTATCTGAAGTCAGATGCTTCACGCTCTACGTGTATTTTTACCGTTCAGTTTTCTCTGTTCCACGATTGTTGATTAACAATTTTCCAGTCACGTAGCTTGCTTGTTAAAGTTTAATAACTGATTTTTGTTGTCCCTGCCGCCCCGTCCAGCAGTGTAACCGCTTCCTTCATCTGACTCGGCTCTGTGCGTCCACCGAGCCTCGCCAACAGCTGCCTGGCTAGAATGCACACACACGCATTACGCATATACATAATACAAAACGTTGCACAATGCTTGCTCCTACTGTGGAACTGTCATCAGTCACCGTTGAAAGTCAGTGACAAAGTTCCAAGGAAAACAGTCGGGTTTGCGTTTGTTCGTTCTACTACTATGCCTCTGCAAAAGCGTCTGCCAACACTTGCAACCCCTGGGTGGCATGTGCGCAGCTCCAGCGTATGCATTTCCGGAAATTTCCGCCAGAACTCGGGTTAGAGATCGGCCATCTCCGTTGAGTTTCGGTCTCGTCCGCGTCGCACTCGGTTGTTCCCGATAGTGCCGCTGAACTGATTTTCGTCTCCCTCGTTCTCCGTGTTGTTGTTCTCGGTGACGCGACGGAGGTGTAGCCTGACGCGGTCTCTTACGTGTCGGCCTGAATAAAAGTGGAGCTCCGAGGGCCCGGGAGTGACGGAGGGAGTCTGTATCGGTAAGAGAAAGGAAGTGTCCGGGGGGGAGGGAGACAGGGTACGTCCCGGAGAGGGTACAAGTGTCGCTGGGATCGGCCCGGAGGAAACAAAGAGATCATGGCGGCTGCGGGCTTGTTGCAGGCATTCGGGCGCGCAAGGGAGGGGAGTGTGCGGCTGGGACAAGCGGGGAGCAGGGACTGCGAGCCAGGAGCGGAACGCTGCGTGCTCGCTCAATGTATACCGAAATGCACCATAGTGTATGTATCCGTGTCGACTGAGTTCTAACCACCGATGTAATGCAATATTCGTCTTTTTTACTTTCATTAGGTCTCCCTGCGCATCAATGTAGTGGGAGGTTTTCCGAAAATAAAAAAACAATGTTGAATCGACAGTCTCAATCACTGTTTATTCTATCGCTGGGCATTACTGAAAGAGTGGCACTGCGTTCAGACGGAGTCTTGCTGGCGCGGCTAGTGTAAGGTCATTTAATCAATTTGGGTATGATCTGTTTTTTTTTTTAATCTAACTAGCTAGGTAGCTAGCTCGTTGAGCTTGCACGTTAGACTAGCAACATCAGACATCAACAAGCCAACCCATTTCGGTTAGAACTGCAAATTCTTTTAGGTATTTGTTCTAACTACCTTTCTACGTGACGTTTTGCTGTAGTAGCTAAATATAACGGCTTCGTTCGGGTAACATTGCTCTGTAGTTTGCTAGCAAGCTATAGCTATGTTCCCAGCTAGCTGTGTTAAAAAAAGGCGGCAACGGGGACATGCGGTAGATAAGCAAATTGGTTTTGTCTGGATAGCTATCTAACAAATTCAAGGAATTTCGATAAACATGTCTTCCCTGTCAGAGGGTGATACTGTGTCTATCGCCCATATCTGGTTATAATCCGAAATGTTGTTGAACAGTGGCAACTGGATGTGACATGGCTTAGAATTCAAAAGAATTTGGCGCAAAGAGGAAATCATAAACAAGCCGTGTGATTGCAACTGCGCTAGCAAGGTAACACGCCTGCTAGGCTAGCTACATTACAGGCTTGGAAGAGTTAGACTTTTTAAATCTGGGAAAAGTGCCAACTACCAATCAAACCACAATTTGTCGTCCCACGTGAGTTCATTCATGAAAACATTACGTGTTGTGATGATTGATTGAAACGGTGTATCGTAGGATTCTGCTTTTTAAGATTTTATGCCGGCTGTATCTCTTAAGATGTGGTCAGCTTAAATTTGTGTGTGGTTAAAATGAAAATTAAAAGTGCTAATCTGCTGGGAAGGATACAGATCATCAAATGGTCATGAATTAAGTTGATGATCTGCATGCTTTCAGAGGGACAGAACCCAACAGGTTCTAAATTGTTCACAGAAGAACGTTGTGGCAGTGTAGCACAGTGGTGTTGTATTAGCTGTAATTTTGCAGTTCTGTGACTCAATATTGAAACTTTCATCCCTCGTGTTTCACTGCTGCAGTTTGCCACCCAGGGCAGCTGCTGGTACCACAGGCAAATTTAGTCAAGAATTTCCTCCACTGCAGCTTGCTGGGAAGGGAAATCTGCATGGTCAAGAAAATGCTTTAGAGCTTTCCTGTCTACACCCCCCAACCCCTCCCTTAACCTCTCTCTCTGGCATACGCCCTGGCATGTCAGCGTAGCAGCAGGGGGAGGGTGTGAGGGAACAGCCTGTGGGGGGGGTGGATTACATTTCCGTAGCACGCTGCATGCCAGATTCCAAGCAGGGAAAACAATGATCGGTGCGTTGCGGGCGCCGAATGGCCTTTACACGAAATGAGATGACCCGTTTCCTTGCCCTTTCTCTGGGCAGGAGGTCGTGTTTCATTTACTGCGAGCGGTGCCACGAAGCGGTGAGCGGCAAAATGCCGGCCTGCCTTTGTGGCGGCAAGCTTGCCTGGCCGCTCGCATAGCTGTGGGGCTTGAGGTGACGCATTCCTGCACCCTGAACTGGATGGCCTTCTGGGAGAGTGGTGTGTGTGTGTGTGTGTGTGTGTGTGTGTGTGTGTGTGTGTGTGTGTGTGTGTGTGTGTGTGTGCGTGCGCGTGCATGCACTGCCATGCATGCACAGTTCCTTCCTGTCTGCTGCTGTTTGCAGTGCTGGTAGAAGTGGGTCACTCCCTCATTCCTCAGCAGAGTGGGTCCCTGAGGTTTTTTTTTTTTTTTTTCCATGTTGCATGAAGCCAAGATGGCTCTCTGCTGCCCACCCTCACCCCCACTCCCTGTAGCTGTTTTCCTCACTCCCTATCAAAGTATGCTGTCTGCCTGTGACAGAGTGGTGTCGCGGAGGTCTTCTGCCCCCTCCACTGTCTGTGAAGCGGTAATTAACAGTCCTTTCATGGCACAGCTGTTCACCTCACCTGGATCTTGGGTTTCACCGAGGAGGTGTGTGAGGAGTGAGTGGGCAGTTAACCCCCCTGTATTGTTCCATTACCCTCCATGATGTGTCATTGTTTCCCTGGCCCTGTAGTCCTGTTTTTCATCGCTGTTTACGGTGCAGTGATTCACACACAAATGTGGTGCTTACAAAAAGCCTTGGCAAGTCCTGAGGAATCCCCATACCTGATAACCTCCGCCTACCCATAGCAACAGGCAGTCTCCTAGGAATAATGCTGTAATTGATACCTGTGTGATTTCTCTCACTTCACTCTCATAATGAAGACTGCTGCCAGTAAATGATGCTGATTGCAAAATCACTCCTCCTCCTAAACCTTGGTTTCGCTCAGCCTCTCCCACCTTAGCCATAGTTTTGAGTTTGACAACAGTAACTATCTCACTGCTTCAAACGGGCAGATTTGGTTTCCAGTGCTGTTTGAAGCTGTGAGACAGTGAAACCAGATTATTGGCGATAAGCAGCTGCAGTTCTCGCGTAATGAATGAATTGGGACTCTGCCAGACTGAAAATTGTTCAGGGCTTTGGATTTGCAGCTTCATGATGCTTAATTTTTACATTTGTGTTCATTCATTTGGCGAACGCTCTTATCCAGAGCGACTTAGAAAAAGTCCATTCAGCAGGATTAGGCATGTATCCGTAGAGATGCTGTCTCATTCATGCTGTACTTGTAATATAGCACCATTGCAGGAAGCATTGCCACAGTAAACTTAGTGCTTTAAACACCTGCTGCCCTGCCTCTGCTCTGATGTATGTCCCACCTGTATAATGCGGACCCAGGACCTGCCTTTGTTCTGCAACAGATTGAAATTGTTGCATGGGCCTAACTTTGCATCACATGTTTTCTTTTGTGGAAACAGTCACAGTGTTCATTGCAAGCCAATGTATTCTGCCTCTACCCTCGTATACACAACCAGCATCAGATATATTCCAGCACGTGTACTTGCAGTAATGGCTTGTGGTCACAGGCTATATCTAGCATTTCTTGTGAAATACCAGATATCAGATGTGTGAATGTCCTTAAAAGTCAGCCTGTTCCTTACCTAATGTAAAAGGCTCTGCTACATTGCAAGACTACCATTTGTCCTTTAGTAGGTATTCTTTGTGAAATGCACAAAGGGCATACATCTTGTTCTTAATAATGGTTGCACTAATAAACACTTTTGTAATTCTTTCTGGAACAGCTCTTTATATATAATGTTATGCTAATGGAGATGTCAGTCCAAGAAAATTAGAGGCAGTTTTGGAAAACTTCAAATTTTGGGATTTGGGAAATGTGTGGTGTCAATGTGATGTATAAGGTGCCATAACCTCATAAGGGTCTAGGGCAGCTGGAGGGGGTAAAACCCTGGGACACTGATCATTTGGAAACACCTGGCCTTTACATATCTGCCATTTACACACCTGCTTCACTACTCAGTCCTCCTTAAAAGTGGGATTGAATAGAGCCACTAATGTAACAACACACAGATGCAACATTGGAGAATGCCTCAAACATCTGTGTCCTGCATATGGTAAAAGGGCAAGATGATGGTAAGTCTTGGTGTTGGATAGTAGATCCAAGAAGACATTTTCCCTGGGGGTTCATTTTCAAACACTTCCTAAATCTTTCCAGAAAACCTAAAATGTGTTTCAAGCTCCAGCTGCAAACATTAACAAATGTTTGCAGTTACATCCCAAGACTACCTAGCATCACAAACTCATGTCTAGGCCTCAGTTTGAGTGAGTGTTTTTTTCCAGGGTGCAGGACTTGTTACTTAGGCACCCAGAAAGAAGTTAAACCCTATTCATCAATCAAGTGTTTTAGCTCTGGGACCACAACGTGGCCTCAACTCGACTAGGCTGCTAATAGGCAACAGGGAGCTACAGGAGAGGACCAGAAACCTAACACACAACCATGTGGACACAGCTGTTAAATGCTCACCTGATCTGAGAATGAGGTGCCCAAAACATGGACAGACACACAGGCACATACTATACATACTGTGCAGTGAGAACACAAGGTGTTCTTTTGATGATGTCAGCAAGTTCTCCTTGGTAACAGGACAGTGTCGCCTCCCCTGTGTATCCCTAGCTAACTAAATGACCATGGAATCGGCTGCAGATTCACAGCAGGGTGGTGACACCGCTGCTTCAGAGACGGACAGCCAGCAGATTGCCCAGGCACAGATTGCTACACTGGCACAGGTAAACCTCCCCCCACCCCCATCCACACAGACACTCTTGCCTGCACTCACAGAAAGAGGGGGGGTTGTGCTGGTGATTGCCCACACATTCCCACTTTCCTCTGATTGGCCCCTGGGGCTCCTCTTTGAGGAGCCAATGGCTGGAGGCAGTTGCAACATTGGCAAGCACAAGCCACGCTTGCGCGCTAAAAACCCATCTGAACAAGCACCTCTCCCATTGCAAATCACAGTGCAGTTTCAGCAGCTGACAGTGATCAGGTGTGTGTGGGGAGCCTGCAGCGCTGCATCAAAGCAGAAATTTGAAAGTGTTTCCAACTCCTGAACCTCACGTTGATGGATAGTGGGTTTTAACTTTTCCCACCACTGACATGCTTAAGAGTAGGGAGGGGGTTCTGTTTCCAAGGCAGAGTGTAGCGCGTCTGTGAGGCTGAGGGCGCGTGTTGGTCTTGTAGGTTTCCATGGCGGCTGCGCACGGAACCTCTTCTGGACCCACAGTTACCCTGGTGCAGCTTCCCAATGGACAGACAGTGCAGGTGCATGGGGTCATCCAGGCTGCCCAGCCCTCGGTCATCCAGTCCCCACAGGTGCAGACAGTCCAGGTGAGTGCGCTCCGTGTCTGCTCAAACCCAACTGTCACACAGCTGGAAAACCTCAGGAGACGATGGCTCCACATTGACCGCAACAGAACCCAGATGAAGCAGGGCAAATGAGGGGGCAAAGAAACTGTACAATGTTACCGTGCTCTGGTAAAATGTCTGTACATTTTGAGTTTTGTCTAAGCTATTTTTGACTGATTTTATTTGGTCCTGTTGTGGTCAAAACACAAAAAACTGTAGTACAGAACAGATACAGAACATAAACACAAGGGCAAAGTGTGTCAGCATAAACTGATTATATGTCCACATGATGCTGACAGTAATTGTACGGTGCTAGCAGAGTTACCAAGACACCTTCCTTGAGTAACGATTCAATGTGATTTCCAGATCTCCACCATTGCAGAGAGTGAGGACTCCCAGGAGTCGGTGGACAGTGTGACAGACTCCCAGAAGCGCAGGGAGATCCTGTCCAGACGACCCTCCTACAGGTACTTAACCTCTCCTCCATCCAGAGCAAGAGCTTGTATTGAATCTGGATTTCATAGCATAACTCCACATAAATCATGATTAGTGGAGGACCCACATCCCCCACATGGAGAGAGCTAACTGAAGCGAGATTCATATCTGTTATGTCCACTCCTTTTCACTGACAATGCCTTGGGTGAAATGGATGATTTAAGGTAGTTGTGTATGTTGTGTGGCCTGATCTCTTTGCTCTGTCGTCCCGGTGACCGAATCTTCGCAGGAAGATCCTGAACGACCTGTCGTCAGACGCCCCTGCAGTCCCGCGGATAGAGGAGGAGAAATCTGAGGAAGACTCTGCCCCTGCCATCACCACTGTTACCGTACCAACACCAATCTACCAGACCAGCAGCGGCCAGTACAGTGCGTGTCCGCTTTCCCGTTTCACACACACACTCACACTCAAAATAGTCCTTCTTTAAAAATGATTAAAGCTTATAGGATTATATATTGTTTTTCTGCCCTGTCTGTTTGTAATGCATTTACATTTATATTAGAAGCGCTGCATGACCAGGTTTCAACGGTTGGCCAGATAAGATACAAGCTAGCTGGTAGACCTAACGAGTCCATTAAACCATTAGATTACATTTTTTAAATACATTTCTTAGTTTAGTAGCACACAGTTTTGCGACATGAGAAAATATGTGTTTTGCTATCTGTGTCACCCTTCCCAACAGTCGCGATCACCCAGGGCGGCGCCATCCAGCTGGCCAACAACGGCACGGATGGGGTGCAGGGGCTGCAGACCCTGACCATGACCAACGCTGCGGCCACCCAGCCCGGAACCACCATCCTGCAGTATGCCCAGACCTCCGACGGCCAGCAGATCCTGGTGCCCAGCAACCAGGTGGTGGTGCAAGGTGAGAAGGCACAGGACAGAAGCATGCTTAGTGCTCACATTGGCAGAGTTATGCACAGGCAGTGTAGCATAGTGGTAAGGAGCAGGGCTTGTAACTGGAAGGTTGCCGGTTTGATTCCCTGCTGTGGCACTGCTGTTGTACCCTTGGGCAAGGTACTTAATCCAGAGCTGTCTCAGTAAATATCCAGCTGTATAACTGGATAATATGTAAAATGGTAACCTACAGTATGTCAGTCGCTCTGGATAAGAGTATCAGCTAAATGCCAATATTGTAATGTTATATAAGCACAGATCTGTGAGCCCTTTGTGCGTGGCGCCTACATACACACACTCCTCGCCAATATGTGCACGCTTTCAGTTAATATCCAGGTTAGGTAACACTTTGGCCCCTGCTCTCACTGTGGATACATTGTAGGGATAGGCACTCGTGTTTCCAGTTTGTGTTAATCACCAAAACTGTTTAAATGATTTCAACCTCTGTGTCCCCCCCCCACACACACCCTTATCAGCTGCCTCCGGGGATGTTCAGGCCTACCAGATCCGCACAGCCCCCACCAGCACCATTGCCCCCGGGGTTGTCATGGCCTCCTCCCCTGCCCTGCCCAGCCAGGGGGGTGCAGAAGAGGCCACCCGCAAGAGGGAGGTCCGTCTCATGAAGAACAGGTATGCACCGAAGAGAAATGAGCCCTGTCAGAGTGTTCAGTTGCATTTGTGCATCTGCTTTGTGTGTATGATATATACACACACACACACACACACATGCGCACACACATATTTATCAGCTACATAGCTAAATCTGGGATTATATTAAAAAATGTCCAGTGTTAAAAATAGTATGTTAATCTGGAAACTTCTTATGAAGAGAAAATTGTGGTAAATGTTGGTTACAAAGTAATTCATAAAGCCCTTCATATTGTAAGATAACTCATAAAGCAGCAAAAACTTGAGAGTACCAATGAGGCCTTCTGAGGACCTGAAAGCATGTTCAAAGAGCTGAGGTCATAATGGAGTGCATTAGGATCACAGATTTCTTCTCACAAACGTCTCCAAAACCCATCTGCTAAAAATTTAAATGGGGGTAGTGCACGCAATATCTGTGCATGTGTGTACATGTCTGTGGATATCACATGGCTTTCACGTAAGACACGCTTTGTTCTTTGCCTGAGAGCTTGTCCCAGGTCTTCAAAGTAAGCTACTCACAGAGCATTTATGAACACACTCGTAGGTGCAGTTTTAAGGTGAGGATGACTTTCTAGGATTTCTTTTTCAAGTGTAATACTGTGAATTTTATGAACACAACCCTATTGTATAATACATGCCTTGAATGAAAGTCATAAGGTAAGACATACCCCCACACATACACACACACGCACACACACACGCAAAAACACACACCCCTTTGCTGCCTAATATCTGATGCATATCTGACTGTCATTCCCCACTGTGCCACAGGGAGGCAGCACGCGAGTGTCGCAGAAAAAAGAAGGAGTACGTCAAGTGTCTGGAGAACCGCGTTGCCGTGTTGGAGAACCAGAACAAAACACTCATCGAGGAACTGAAATCACTTAAGGACCTGTACTGCCATAAATCCGAGTAGTACCCTTCCCTCCCCCCAGCCAGCATCTACCCACCTGTACAGACTCTGCCTGGCAATAGCTATCTGGGCACAGACTATTCTTTTTTCTAAATGTTTTTTAATGCTATAAACTGCCTCCAAGAAAATACAGGAATAGGGAAAAAAACAAAGCCTAGGATATAATATCCCCTTTACTAGCAGATCATGACATGGCAAGGAATATGACTAACTTTCAATCATTCGACAGTAGGTGTTCTCAGTGGTTCCTCTTAAGGGGAGCTCGGGCAGGAAAATTGGCTGAGCGCCTCTCGGATCAGTACCAGTACCAGGATCAGTCTGGGCCAGCAAACAGGACAAGACCGCGGAAGGCCTTGGGGGAACTCTTTCTGGCTCGTTCAAGAAAGGATTCCCCCCTCTCGGGTTTCTAGCTCGGTCACCAAATGGAAGAGTGCTACCACGGAGTGAAGCGTAGGACCTTCGGGGAAAAGGAAGCCTCATGAGTATCAGTGATTTACCAATAGAAGCAGAGGAAGTCATGTGGTCCCTTTGCTACATAAATGCTACCGGTACATGGAAAGATCCATCGTCCTGCCCTAGGTATGGCAGTAGCGTCGCCCCTGGTTCCAGCCCTACAGCAAACCAGCGTAGTGTTAAAATGGGATTGGAGTAAACCTGTGACCTGTGACAGGTGTGGTGTGCGGCCCTGTCTTTATTTTGATGCTTGTGTTGCTAACACCTTAATCAGATCAATGAGATGTGAAATACATCTTTTACTTCAGTGTTGTGGGCTGATTTTTTTTTTGTTTTCTTCCTTACATATTTGTAAGTCAGATCTTTTTGTGTATTTTTTTTGTAACCATACCATTGTCCAGAAATGATTGGTAAACTATATCACACCATGTGGAAGATGGATCCCTGAAGACTGTAATTTAGAAATATTTGTAAATATATTCAGATACAACACCCTGTTAACAGTTATGGCACAATGAAATACACACATGCTTTTTGCACACACATAAATTTAACAGTTAATTTTAAATTTCCTTTGCCAGATGAAGCCCCAGTCTTCGTGAGTAGCCGAAGGTAGGGCAGTGGGTGACTGCCTGTAAGCTGGCATTCCTGGCTCTGCCCACTGAATAGATACTGCAAGGTTCATGTTGACCTTGTTTAGTGTATTCCTGCCTTAAACCAGAAGGGTCTCATTCATTTAATTGCGGCCTGAAATGAATTCAGTTATAGAGACCTCAGATGTGTCTGTTTGAATGGATTCAAGTCCCGGATGAGTGAAGTTGGGAGTGGCTCTTTTTTCCTGCACTGAGACAGAGACCAGTTAGCTAGCCAGTGTGAATCACAGTGTTAAAACTTGGTACACCTGGAAACTTTGGGGATCCATCTTCTAAGCCAGTTCAAATCTTCAGCAACAGGGAGGAGGGGGTGTTACAAAGTATGTTCTATTCATTATAGGATTAAGGAATGCCATATTGTGTTAATATTATACATTATGTTGTCATTATGTGGAGCCAGTGGTCTTGGTTAGATTTGCTGCATCATTTTTTTTTTTTTTTTTTGTAAAACCATTTGCTATTTTTCCATGATTTTTTTTTCATAAGGTCACCACCAATATGGAATTGTTGTATTTATGTTTAAAACAAAACAAAATAGGAAATATATATGGTCCATTTGGACAGTATCTCCAGCTTTGACACATTTGGCAGCTATCTGACAAAAAAGCCGTTATGGGGATTATTGTGTTTTGGGGTATTCTGTTCCATTTTGTGTATAGGATTATATGAATGCCTCTACCAGCGTAAGTCACTGGCCTGTAGTTTATCTTTTTTTCCCTCTATATATAAATTTGTATATATATATGCACAGCTCAGATGTCAAGTTCTTTGAAACAGCGTATGAATATGGTGTTCTTGCAGCTCATAGTAGAATTTATTTGCTTGCATCCAGCGCATTTTCACATTTTATTGCAAGGCTTTACCATCAACAACAAAAGCAGCATTACAAAAATTAATATGATGATTACTTTGTTTTCCAGATATGCCTATGTTAAACATGCATGCCATTTGCACAAGGTTGTATGGGAGGTACACAGACCCAGTTTCACTGTCACGTTTTATCCATGCATTGTATTTTATCAAAACTGAATCCATAACAGCTGAATTAAGAAGATTTGTTCAACCTTAGCATCACTCATTTCATACCAGTTCTTCAAAAAGAGAACTAGTAAACTAGTTAAACTAGTAAATCTACAAATAGCAAATCGGTTTCAATTTATGTTGTAATTGAAATTCTTTTATTCGTATTTAGGGCACATCTACTAAGTTAACAGTATCTTGAGTAAGCCATATATAGTCAAATGAGACTAATCCGATCAACAGACTTTTTTTGAATTATTGTTATTGAACTTGTTGCTAAGGGTTGCACTGCTTTCTACCGCCTGTTCAGCGTATGCATGTCCAGACTCATTTCAGGCCCTTCTAAACAACCTTAGTTGTATTGTTCAGCCAGCAGAATTTATCCTGTGTCAGTAATGCAGAGGAGAAAAAAATAAGAAGGTCAAAATGTTTGATCCTCTTCCTTTGTAGTTTTTTTTTTTTTTTTTTTAAACGTGGATATTGAAAGCGTCGGAAACAGTATTGCTTTGCTTGCTTTATTTTTATACATTAAAGGATTGTTAAAATGTACAATATTCATGTATGTGTTTAATATTATGAGAACAGAAGAATCATCACAGAGTGATGATGATGACCTGATGGCTGAGCCTGTAGCTGCAGACTCAGTATAGTAGAGTCTGCCTCCTCGGCTGAAGCAGAAGGCTGTCTGAGAGGTGCACTGATGTCAGTGCTCACTGTCTCTCTCTCTGTACCGCGTAGCCGACGGCCTTATCCGTCGCCGGCCCGTCTTCCTCCCGCAGCACAGTTCACAGGGAGACTTCAAAGTTCGTGCGACTGAATCTCAGTGTGACAGATTGCCGCGGCGCTCTCCAACGGCGAGCTATTTTAAGGCAAGAAAAATGGCACATTTTCGCCAAGGGGAAGGAATTTGATGCAGCACACCTCAAAGAACAGCTTTTCTTTGCCAGTGCTTTGAAACCATTCTTTAATGTAATTTCAACATGGCTGGGCACTGAAGCAAACTCCTACAGTTTATTATCCTTTATAAATAAAGCGCAATTATCCTGTATCAATAATCACAGTTATTTACATGTAAAAAGGGAATATGTTTAGACAGCTGTGCCATGATCTGGGGGACGGGTCCACAGCTGATTTGAGAGGTGGTTTGGCTAGGGTGCATTTATGTCATTAAGATAGGCATGTCTGGCCCTCTAGGAAAACTACATTTATGAGGTTATTTGGAGAATACCTCCTACTGTATATTGCAATGGTTATGGTTTTGTTTCTGTAACTTTTGGACTGAACAAATAAGGCAACTCCTGCACATTTCATATGGTCAGAAGAGCAAAGCAGAAAGTGGATAGGCAGGGGAAGGTAAGACTGAGGCCAGTTTCAACTTGTATATTAAACGCAGTTTATACATTTTTTCCTCTACAGAATGATCCCAGCACAAGAAAAAAATGTTCTTTTGCACCCATTTTCTTAAAATTTAAGAAATTTCTTTTTTTAAAGAGATTTTTTAAAAGGTTACTAAAATAAAAGAGTTGAATAACTCTTTGCATTTAAAGAAAAACTTGTACAATCTTATTAAATGGAAAAATTTCTGGCAGTGGAATGACTTTTTTCTGAAGCTCCATTACCTTTTGTGCAGTTTGTGTAATGCCAATTTTACTAAGAATCATTTTTAAACTGTGTGGTACATACTGTAATCCTATTAGCAGCGGCTTTTTGTGTTCCAGTAGTGAGACAGTGCACTGTATTTACTAACTGTCTGACGATCAAAAGACTCCTTGCTTCCGCATTACCATCAATAACCTCTGTGTCCACCCTCCTCTTTTAGCACCCTCTGTGACAATAATCTGTTGTACCAGCCTTTTATAGACTGATGTAATGCCACATTAAAATTGCTTTCAAAGTACCCTCATTTTGTTTATTATTGTTCCTCTCTCTATAAAAATTAACTAAATGTGTTTGCAAAACGCATAAAGTTTTATGGTGCCATCTGGACAGTTGAAGACCATTGCTCCCCTCTTGATGTATGATGGCTCTTTTTCCATTTTTCATGGAGGCCCATCAAAACAAACTTAATACTCCATTACCCAGGTGTTAGACATCACCCTTTACTGCTCCTTGTATTTGCTTATTTGTCTTATTCCTCACCAGATAGCACCTGTTTGAGAGGAGGTAAATCAGGAGACAGTAAAGGAACAGGCCTAAGGTCAGCTTCAGCAGTCTGAATAATTTTTAGTGATGTGAACTTAAGAGCATTTTTACATAACTGTCCATTCTATCACGGGTGACCAGCCTTGTCTGCACTATTTCTGGGCTCTGACACCAAGTTCTGACTTAAATCATGAACCAATGACATTTATAGCACAATTCATTTATAACATAACCTTTTATGTTTGCCATAATAAGGCTTAAGCATTAATTCTCCGACGCCACTGAGACTGTCACATCGAATCACCCACGTCAATCAATCTGCCAGCTCACACCCAAAATGCTCAGCCTTTGAGTTGCTCAGGAGAGGCCCTATCAGAGCTCCTCCTTGGCCTTGTGCTTCACGGCCTTGTAGACGTGAATGTCCCTCTTCTCGTCGTAGTGGACCTCCCGCACGGCGAAGTTCTGCCGCAGCATGTCGAGGAAGGCCAGGTCCCGCTCGTAGCGGATCCTGCACGCCAGCAGCACCTCCGTCCTGTCGGAGCTCAGGTGCTCCAAAGTCCGCAGCAGCGCGGGGAACGTCTCCTCCAGGTACACGATGTCCGCCCCCAGGACGACGTCATAGCTGCCCGCCGGGTACCGCTCCAGGCCCTCTCCCCAGGTGAGCTCGGACACCACTGCCGCCCCCTGCTGCTCTGGAGGTATATTATCCTGTACGTTGGCATGCAAGAGCTCCATGGCCGGCTCCCGGTCTGTAATCACTACTTTAGCGCCTGGGGAAACGGTATGATTAGCCTGTTTGTACACAGTGATGCAAAAACTCACAAATGAATTCAAACAAATTTTAATTTCTATCCCCACCTAGTAATGCTGCCACGATGCCCACCAGCCCTGTGCCAGCACCCAGCTCAATGGCTGACTTGCCCAGCAGCTCCGTCTTTCCCAGCTCCAGGTACATGCACAGCACCACGGCCTGCCAGGGCACACAGACATGCAAATCATCTTCCAGGACAATGATTGGTCACTGGGACTAATTAACTTCTCAGTCAGCCCCTCCCACTTAGCACAAAATGGTTTCAGAATGTATATGTAATCCTTCAGGGACATTGTGATTGCATTAAAATGTCATCGTGATGTTGGTATAATATGTGGGTATAATATGCCTTGTGTGCTATGCACGCAGCCCCAGATTAGTGTTGGAATACAATTCATTACGACAATGACTGTATTGCAAGCTAATGTTGTCTACAAGAGGACTACGACCTAATCAGTGCCACAGGTCCCAAAACAACATTTGCATGGAACAAATTTAACTTGCAGCAGATGGTCAGAAGATGTTGGTGAAGTCATGGAACAAATGACTTTCTTGAAAGATTAACTTCAGCATCAGCAAAATATTTTCCAGCAATGTACCTTGTTCCTGACCTCTTGGTCATTCTACCTTGATACCCTGCATTGTGGAATGTACTGTATTCTTATCTGATAAACTATGCATTCGGGCACCTACAGAAATGCATTTACACTTGTGTTGTTTTAATAATGTAAACTCAGCAAGATGCATTGACATGAATTCATTCAACATCTCCTGAAAACGTAAGACACGCCACTTGTCAATGTGCATCACATTAGAACAGCACAACTGAGTACCACTGTGACAGATTACTTTGGGGTATTGTGATTCCTGTCATGTCAGGTGCTTTAATATGTCATATCAAAACTATAGCATTGGTATGGATTGAAATGGCAACTATGCCACTGCCATTTAGTTTGGCAGAATGAGAATCTATTGCTGCAGGCTAGCACCACACATGTTTTTGCAAGTGTAAGCAGGGTGTGTGTGAACACCGTTAACTCTGGATGCATAGCCAAGTTCAGTCTGCTTTATAACCCTCCTTCGTACTGTAAAACAGCAGTGAGTCTGCGCAGCGATGAAGCAAAAATAGGATCACCATAACCGTCTGCGACCCCAGACCAATTTAACACAATAGCAATGCCGACACTCACTGCGTCCCATACCACGGCGGCCACTCCAAGCCGGTTCCAATCCTGGGACAGACGCAAGCGGTGGTTTGCGAAGTGGAATTCGGCCGAAGCCTTGTGAAGTTTAGAGAGCACCGGCAGAGAACTCTGTTCGTAGGGTACCAGTGCCATCCTCTGAGCGAGACGCCCTGCACAAAGAGGGGGCACAACGCAGCGAGGAATTCAGCAATCGATGAAATTACATTTAATCAGCGTCAATTTACTACTCTTGATAACAGATTTCTTAAATACAGTTATTGCCTTAGCACTGACGGGATCTTTGGCGGTAGCCGCAGCTAGCTAGATTGTTAACGGTATGTTGGGGAAAATCACGCATCAGATTACTGATTCGTCGTTACAATTAGCTGACTGAATTGGTTTATCTATATATATCATACTCATGTCGAGTACCAGTCAGTACTAACGACCTTAAACAGCAGTCCTGGGTACATGTAGCTACAAATATGAACGAAGCGCTGATGGGAACTTTGAAAGTATGAAAACTAAAGAGACAGCACGCTGACTAGCCACTGTCAGCTAACGAGGTGAACTACCTTTCAACAATACAAAAACTGCATATATCTTACCGTTTGGCGATCTAGTTTAGTCAAAGCGTTTATTGTCATATGCACAGTAAAAAAAAACATGTTCCCCGTCCAATGAACGGGGATCGTTGTAAACCAGTAAGATAGGTAGCGAGATAGCTAACCATTGGAGATGATAGCTGGATACGGCTCTCCCTCGCCGTGTTTTGGGTTCTACGAGACACGAGACTCAGAATATTTTTCATTTTTCGGCCTCTGGCCAAAATTAACTGTTAACTATTTACCTAAGAGGCAACATTCAAACAATCTCTACCCAAATAATCTAAAAGTTACCAACACATGAGGTCTTAAGAGTAGCTAAATACGGCAGGCCAGAGTTTGACTGGACTGAAATCTCGCGACGAAATGCAAAAGCCTAATTCAGTTATATTTTAAACCCGATGATTTCTTTTTGTTTAGAGTTTGTCGACTAACATGAGCTATTAAGATTCTTCGTTTATACTGAAACTGATCTGAAACATATTCTCTACAAGAACGGCTAACCACGTTGTCTGTTCTAAAATGATCTGTGATAAAATGGGGGATACCCTGATATCAGAAAAGGTCCCACTAAAGTTGAAAATCATACAAATGAGCCATTACCTTACCGTTTCGAATTAAACCACTGACCTTTAATATAACTTTGATTTACAGGTGACGTAAACTGACGATTTGAAACATGACGCTTTTAAAACATACAACTGTAACGTAACATTTCAGTAACTGTTTCTTTAAAATTTGGTGGGTTTGCTGGAGTCTTCATCCAACCAAATCAAAGAACATGCCTGACCAAATAGCCGAAGCCTATTTCAGCTTTAAGGTGGTGCGAATTGATTGACATAAAATTCACTCAGTAATAAAGCTGTTTGAAAATGTTTCCCAATATGGCGACGAATGAGATGATAGTTATGTGAAAGTAGGCGGGCATAGAATGAATCAACCGGCTTTAAGTGGCATAAATATTCACCAATGGCTGGGCTATATTTCTTTTATTTTGATTACAGGTCCAATGGTATTAGATGGAATTTTAAAATAGGCGGGTCTTGCATTCCTGCCAGGTAGCGGCGTTAGGAACAGATGGCGTTGGTGGCGGGGAGTTGATCGCTGAATTGGCCGGCGGGGTGGAGGGGATAACGGGGGATCCTCATTACCAGGCTGGGGACTACGGCCGTGCTCCGAAAAGACTCGGACAGGGGGAAGACTCGCCTGTCCCCTGGCTTGGAGCTCTTTTGAACGAAACGAAGGGACAGTTACTTTTACAAGGCCTAAAGCCTCGGGATATAGTTGGCATTTGGTCCTGGCAGTGAACGAGTGAGGGAAGCTATTCAACTAGCTAGCTGTGCTGCAGAGAATTGGAGATCCCGAATCCTATATCAGGAATTCTAGTTAGAACTGCACGTTGTTGGGAGCATAGCTAGCCGGATACTTGTATTTATTTACTTTAAAGTGCACCATCAAGACGGCAAGGGACTCGGGTATTCTGTACCAGCTTTCTCGCTGGTGACCTGACCTGCCGAGTAGTTTGCAAGCTAGATAATCGTGTTTTTTAGTAATGTAGCTAGCTAATTAGCTAGATTCTTGAGCTGAAGAATGGATAAATTACGGAATGTGTTATCGTTTCGAGGAGCACTAAGATGGTCTGGGAATGCCGGGAATGTTTGCTCAGTTGGCCTGTACTGAATTTCTTGTGAACTACAGATTATTCTTATCTACGAACACTGATTTATCCTTTGGCAGCCGTCAGATCAGCTCGTTTTAAAATCACACAGTTGACCGTGTTTGCTTGAGCACATCGTCAAATAGGCATGAAACTTTTTAATGTGAGTGATCACTGATTGCTAGCTAACGTATATTTGTAGTGTTTACCATTGCCTCCGTTTTAATATTGAAGTAGCCAGGCAAGTTGTGCGCTCTAAATTATGTGATATCAAGATTATAGTTGATGTAGGCGTGAAAAGGGGATATTCTCTGCCCAGTTAACTGCCTAGCTACTTAGAGGACGTGTGCATACTCCAGGGACTCGTAGTATTAGGGCTGTGTCAAGTCAGGAATGGGAAACACGGTATCATGCTGCGTTTCTCCCGGCGGGAGCCCGAAGATCACCAGGCAACCGGACCGTATAGAAGACTACCAGGTCAACACCGACCTGAGTGAGGACACCGGGCCGTACCTGCAGCACATCAGCGACAGAGAGGTGCCGGACGGTAGGTGCCCAGGACAACGCAAGCTGTTGAGTGGACGTGGAACGTTTTAGCCTTACAAAGTAAAGAGGCCCCCGAGCCCTAATATTTAGGCTCTGTTCACGTTTCACATCTCATGTGCTGGGTTAGTCTGCAAGGTACACAGCTGTAGTCATGTTGGTGATTAGTTGGAAACCTCTTCCATTCTCCTGCCCTGTGCACTGACAACATTGGACAGCGTTAGTTTGTACATTACAGCTCTTGGTCCTAGCCCAGAACCACACATTGACTTGTTCATAAATTAGTGGGTTGATCTGTAGTGTGGCCCCCTAAATAGCTGGCTAGACAGACAGGACGGTTATGAAAGAGTTGAACTTCAGAACTGGATTTTATTGATTAGCCATGACCATTCATCAAGCAATGCAGTAGGCTTTACATATAGGATCCATATTAGACATCACAGTGCTTTCCCATGCAGACCAGGGTTGGTGTCAGTGGATATTTACAGCTCTTATGGCTGTTGATTTTGTTGCTGTTATATTTTTTTCTCCCTGGGGTAGACTGGCCCAGTCACACACAAAAATAGCTTCCTGAAAATGTATGGCTGACTTTGTAATCCAGTCAGCGCTCTGAACTGCTGCAGGCGCGGCGGCTCAGACGCGGCTGCTGTCAGATGTTGCCGAGATGGCCGCTGCCACCTGGGCACCCCGAGCTCTACCTGCCGGGCAGCGGGGGAGTGGGGGTGGCGGAATGGCTGGGCTTCCAGGAATCTCCCGGCTATTCTTGGAATTTGAAGGATTGGATTCAACTGGACAGCTGCATCGCAAGCGCACACACACACACACACACACACACACACACGTTAAAGACAGCAAACAAACGCGCATGCGCACACACACACACACTCTCTCACACACACAGACAGAAGCTTACAGAGTCAAAGGAGACAAATGCGTGCACAAACCAATGCCAAAATCCATAGGAAGACTAAAACAGACTTGGGGATCTTCTTGCGTGCTATAGAGATGTACACACGTGCATGTGGAGTCAAGCTAACCCATTCCTGTTATATGGCACTGCTGCTTGGTTTGTTTTTGATGTTAGCATCCCTAGATGTCTGTAGATTTTGGAAAGGGGTGTGTTAAGGGTGATATTGACCTTTCCAGCATACAAAGTTTGCACACCAATGAGACAATATTTGATTAGGTGATCCCAGAACCACAGGCATAAGCCACTATCCAGTAATGAGTTTATAAAGTGAGTGCCTTGAGTGATTTACCCTGGAAGACTCGATTTTTGCAGGAAGATTGCTTGTGTTCAAGACACAATTATATTGACTTGTCGCCGAAGTTAAGTTTTAGGGGGTTTGTATTCCATTGTAACTCTGGTAGTGGACCAAGGCGTGGAAGCTGTAAACGGCCTTTCTTTATTTCTGGGAAACCAAAGGCGTTTCTCTCCTGCGCTGTATTTACTTTCCTGTTGGAGCGTTTTATTGCAACATGTCAAGCACTGGAACTCCTGTGTGGCAGGTGAGGTCTGCTCAGATCTTGCCAAGTTCAACATTTCACTTTGAATAATTGCGCTCACACCCTGTAATTGCACTGGTTACGAGTGTTTTGCAGGAAGTACCAGGCACACACCTCGTGGATAGTCTTTATAGGGCTGATATATGAACCCATGATACTTCCAAACAAATGTTTTCTCTGCTTTTTGCTTCAGCTTTCCCTGGTTGTTATCTTTACATGGGTTATCTCGCAGAAAATACCCGGAGGTAGTCTAACGTGCTTTCACGTTTATGGTTTGCAGGGCCCTTATGTTTCTAGAACAAATGTGGCTATGCCAGTTTATCAGTACTTTATTAGGTTCACTTAATCTGTTGTAAGTGTGGGAATGAGCAGAAATGAATTTGAATTCTAAGACTATGCTGTCTGTTCCTGTTTGTGGCGGGGGCTGTGAAGCCAATTGATGGAAAGCATTTGAAAGCACTGAGAAGCAGAAACCTTAATTTAAGGGAAGGGTGACACTTCAAGCTGGAACATAATCTGTTTTCACAGCCTGCTCAGTGTAGGTCACCAGAAACAAAAAAAGAACCCTGATAAATAAGTTCTGACAGTGTTTTTTATTAGTCGTGGGAGTGTTTTATTTGAAACATAAAGAACCTTGAAAGGAATTGTCGGTCAAATAAGACGGCTAGTGCCTGCAGCTCAAACCATTAAATCAGGACGCCAGAGAAAGATGTCTGATGTATTTATGAGTGCAAAGAAAAAATTAATGACATCTTTGTTTTACAAGATGTCTTGAGACTTGAGAAAGGAGTACAAAGCCAGGTTTTTGTAGTTGGATTTGTGGCAACTCTATTCTAAGATGATGGGATTAAAAACAACCAGAAAACGAATGAGGCACGGGACTCCCCTGTATCGCTGCTATTTTGGTAGGGACTGTGTGTTAACTCTTTGCTTGGCTTAGCTCAGGGTCCTTAGTGATTATGCTGCTGTGTCTTTTGAGGTCCACTCCTGCCATGGCCAGGGAAACTACTGGTGTCACATGCTGTTCTATCCAGACTTCTGCCCAAGAAAGTAAATAGAAGCAGAACATGTTCAAATGCTGCACTCTGTTTCACTTTGCCTTTTAATGGGAAAAGAGGCAGACTTTCTGTCAGATTGTAGAGAGGAGCCAGAGGAACCAATTAAGGGAGGCGCTGTGTCATACAACAGAATGCCCACAAAGTTATCGGAACATAAACATAAAGTCCATTGCTTTGCAGGAGGTAATTTGTTTGCACATTTGTTTGTTCACTGTTCAATAACAAAAGGGAAGCAACCGATGAACTCGTTTTAAAAATCAATCTTTCTGTTCCGGAATGTTCATTTTGTTCTCGCGCATGAACTCGGTGGGGGGGGCGTCGGGACTGGGCGGATGAATGTATCATGTCTGTCATGCGTGATGCTACAGTGCTCATTTGTTGTGATAAATGGACAGTCTGTCGAGTTTCACATATGGGACCCTTTAGACTGCAGGCCCGACCCTTGCCCTCCGATTGCTCACCGCAGGTGGTCAGATAACACTGCAGTCTGGGGGGGGCAGTCCATTGATTCCCCATGGGGCCGTAGAGCTACAACAATGGCAGTTGCCAATAGCATTACTATCAAATTTGACTGTCTACCTGGTCTGGCTATCTTTACCCTTACAAAGGGTCACTTGCATGGCTTATATGGAGCCCATGGCTATTTATACAGCTGGGTATTTATTGAGGCAGTTTGGTAGTAATTGTTGGTAAAGTTTTGCTTAAGGGTGCAACAAGAGCTCCCAACCCAGGATCTTAGTCTGTACTCTAAAGAGAGGGAAGTCTAGTGCCTTTATTACATTATTATGGTATGGACATAGATAAAGCCATAGTTTTTTTATATGCCTGTCAGGCCTTCCATAATTCATCCATACAGTTTTAAAAAATCCGTAAAGTTTTATTTAATATGGTGAACTTAACAAGGAATTGTTACAGCTTGCATAACAAAAAGTATATACTGTAAATGGGTCAAGTCACGGGGGCTATAACTTAAAGGAATAGCAATAGTATTAGCGTAGCAGAAGTAAATTACCAAGGCAGATAGTAATAGAACCAGTAAGGTAACATGTGAACAACATGTTCTTAAGAGTTTAGAAAAATATTAGAAACAGTTCCCTCACAGTCCTGAGTACAGTAAAATAAATTGTAATCTACTGTATCTATTTTGGTGGATGATGGACTTAAACTACCTCACAGTTAAACACCACAGTTCAACAACACCCTTTTCCTGCTGTATGCAGTATGAGTAAGCCCATTCAAATGAAATGCACTGCATGACATGGACTTATGGGAAAAACTACATGCACACACACACACACACACACACACACACACACACCTTTGCCGGGAAAGGGGAAGTCGGTCTGGCACGCTTACCCTCGGTGTGTCAGTGGTAGGGTGCTTGTCTGAGCCTGTTCCTGGGGCTCTCTCAGGCAGGCCAGAGGTATGCCCACCATCTCCTGTCAGGCACCATTACTCCTGGCATAACCTCCACTCCCCCCGGTGCAGAGAGCCAGGGGCCGCAGCCTTGGCATGTGCAGATGGTGCCCTGATAGGAACGCCTCCGGGAATGATCCACGGGGCAGAATGCAGGCCGTCATTCAGGGATGTGCCAGACTGGAGTTAGGCTGTCTGCTCTGTGCCTGCGTCTGCTTGCTTCTCCCCGACAGCACCTGCAGGAGAACTGACTTGCTGGAGGCCTACGTGTTTCCAAAGTTTTCAGTTTCGCCTATTTCCGGGCTTAATTTTAACCCGTATCACACAATGTACAGAGCCATATATATACATTTAATTAATTTCATTGACATGTGTTCCAAGAAAACCGCAGTAAAATCTTTTTTAAGTATAGGCCCCACATGTTGTTGATAGCTATGGTGTGTCATGCTGAAAAGGTCCTTTTGCACCTACTATAAAAGTCAAGCTGAGTCACTTTTTTTATGTAAAAGGGAAGGCAAACGGAGGGCGATGCGGGGTGCGTGTTTGCAGACCGCCTGCGTAGGTGGTCTGCGATGGAGTGCCCCGAGTGGGAGTCATTTTCACCTTCACAGCTGCCTACACTGTCGTTACTAATGTCAGCTTAAGCCTGGCGTGAGGAGTCAGTCTTATGGCACTGCAGCCAGGACTGCCTGCCCTGGCTGCTATGTTTGCCTTCAATCACAGGCATTTGATGTACTTATTGTAGGTTGGGCATTGCTGTTAAGATCTGGTTACATGTCCACTTGACTGAAGGGTATTACTTGTCAACTGTAGCAGTGCTTAGTGAAAGACTGGTCACAACTCTGGCATTGAGCAAGGGGTAATGTGCATTGGTGTGGACCTCACTCTTCACAGCAGGCTTAGTGTTGGATTCGTAATGATTGGATGTCAAGGCAAAAATTGGTGCGCTCCACCCTTGGACACCTGGTAACACTTGGAAGATGAAAAGGGAAATACATACTGTATTTGAAAGATGAAAAGCGCATTGGCATACTGCTATATTTTTTGACCGTTGTAAGCTGTGATTGTTCTACTTCTGATAATTAAAATTCTTCTAAAATTCTGATAATTTACAGAGTAATTTGGTTACATCAGGTTAATAATTTGCTCATTAGATACTTCATCTTAATTTTTCCAATACCACCAGATGTTTGCGGAAGTGATTCAGATAAAGTTCCTTGCACAAGGGTAAAACAGCACTGCCCCGCACAGGAGGTGAACCAGTAACCCGGTGGCTGAGAGTTCAGCCCTGTGATTGGCCCAGGCTTCTACGGCCTGGTTTTGGAGCAGGGACTCCTTTCACCCGTCCCGGGGAGGCGTGCCAGCGCATGGCCCGTAGCCACTGCAGTAAAGGCGCTCTCTATTCTCTGCTGGCTCCGTACAAAAGGCCTATTGTCCCTGCTGCCTCTGCCCTGGCATGCACCCCGCCACCCACCTGCCATGCCCCCTCCAGACTAGCGCCCTGTGGATTCGCGGGACCCCAGAGGTCCTGTCCCAGCAGCTTCAGTGGGGCTTCCCTCTCCTCCCAATGTTAAATGTACTACCATGTTATTAAGCCGTACGGGGTAGTGGTTTAGACCACTGCAGAATACTGTATCTGGATTTCTGCTTGAGTATAAATCTCACCGTACAGACATGCCCCTAAGGGTTCAAGGGTTTGATAAAATCAGTGACGTAATAGTAAACTCATTCTGCACTAAGTACAGCAGCTGCTTGGCAAGGCAGGGTAAACAGGCAAGGTTGCAGTTCCAGAACATTGTCTGTATCCAATGTTTTGTATTCTGATTGAGTTGAGGGTGCTATTAGGGCATGATGTGAAGTCGGTGACATTTTAGCTGTGGTTCTAGGCAGCACAGTAATGTTGGGCTCAGTAAAAAGACTAATTTTGAAGCAAAGGCTTCCACACCCTGCTTTTTCCTTCCCCTTGCTATTGAACGGGGTCCGTTGCGGAGACTGGTTGCTCAGTGTGTGCAAGGTCTTGTGCGTTATGTGAGGGTTCAGCTGGAATGTTCTCCTCACTGATTGCGGCTAATCTGTCAAGCCACTGAAGTGTGTAGGAAGAAGATGCATGTGTGAGCAGCCTAACCCAACAAATCCTTTAAGAAGGGAGCCGTGCCTAATGGGATAGTAGTTCCAAACCAGTCATTTTATCGATGTAGTTATTCAGCTCAGTGTCCAGGGGGTTCATTATTGTCTCCTCCATCTTGTAATCTGCTGGGAATGGCAGCCTGTCCTCTGATCCTTTCAGGGGTTCAGCTGTGTTCCTGCACCTGAAGTCCATTTTGGACGTGAAAACACACCCAAATCTCAGCGTCTGAATCTGATGAGGGACAGATCCCGGGGTAAATTAAATTCCCTCACGACGCTGGCCTTATTCCTCTGTCCTTGGATATCCTCTCAAAAGCAGCTGCCGGTCATGAAGTCCCTGAGAGCAGCAGTCACTGTCTGCTCTGTTAGGAGACCTTTAAGGCTCCTGCCATCTCATCCCATAGAGCAGGTCTGTCTGTCTGGCATGGAAAATGCATGATGGCAGCAGTGTGGGGTAGTATGCAGGGATGTTGATCTGGACTCTGACCAGAGAAATGGCCAGTATAGCATAAGTTAACACATACTGAATAAATAGCCCGTTACATTACAAAGCAGGTTGATAAATGTCTACTAGCCCAGCCAAAAATATTCCCTGGGTTTGTTCGTTTGTTATCCTTAAATTGGCATTCAGCATTGAAGTCATCAGTTAATGTTACGTTTAACATGAATAGATACTCTTATGTCCTATTGTGTTGGAAGTCGCTCTGGATAAGACCGTCTGCTAAATTAATGTAATGTAATATTGTGTACCCTTTTAAAGGTGACTTACAGTGGGGACTTAACTGATCTCTTATCTGTTTCAGATTTGGCTCTTGAGTCCAACCCTTCTGACCATGCCCGGCCGAGTACCATCTTCCTCAGCAAGTCTCAGACTGATGGTGGGTGCCGGTACAGAGCTCTGTAAAACATTGAGCTATTCCTCTGGATGCATCTTTTGCACACTGGCCAAAGAAAGGTGAACTGCGTAGCCACCAGTATTGGATGGGAGCAGTTTTCTGTATCTGCTTTACTTTAATTGGAGGATTCTAGACAGTCTAGTTTTCTTTGTCCATCAGTTCTTTAAAATTTGTTCCAACATGATGTTAAACGACTTTGAGCTAGGGTGCTGTGTGACAAAGCTCGCCATCTTAGATCGATTTTCTTGACAGCTGTTCCTTGTTCTAATGTTATAGAGCAGCACTGTGATGGAAATTTGGTCACATGCTAAGTTAGAAGTGTCAAGTGGATGTTTGGACACTAATTTTACATCTGTATGCTTTCAGTTATGTGAAAAGAACATCCATGTGTTCTCGTTAAGAGTCAAGTACTGAAGGAACTTTGGGTTAAAACTGCAGGTGTAAATGCTCAAACATTTGTGGTCTGAACACCTACCCCAGTTTGCTACCAGTTTTGTACTGTCTGCGTCTGTTGTATTTGTATGACCCAGTCTCACACAGTTAAGCAAGTCTGTGTAAATGTAGCAGTGCAAAGCTAAAGTGAGACTGAAGTCGGTGTGCTCAGCTGAGCTTACTCACAGCCCTTTGTGATGTAAGTGTATCTCATATTGCTGTTGTTTACAGGGTGATCCTTATCCGGCCTGTACTATATGCCCTTGACCATAATCATGAATAAACACAGAAGGCGGCTGCTAGGCAGTCACTGATATGTGGAGAGGTCTTGAAGGACACACAGATTTATCACTGACCCCCCTCAGTACTGGGTCATTCCTGTAGGCACTTTGCCCTGGGGGGCTGGCTTTGATTGAGTCACATACAGATCCTACTAAATCACTGTTCCGAGAAGGCTTTCAAGTGAACCAAAAGCACATTCTAACAAAATGAACTCTGAATAAACCATTCAAGACCAGAACCTTGCTGCATGACAAGAACAGTGTCGCCTGGTTACAGCTGAGTTCTAGTTGCTCACAAGGTATCTGATCTTTTATCTTCTGTCTTGATATCCATCATTTCTTTGAGAAGTTAAGTCTGTTCAGCTGAGCAGGGTCAAAAGGTGAGTTAGTCAATAACATCTATAACAATCATAACAGCTGCCCCCACTGTACTAGAGTTCCTTTGTGAGGTCTCTAACACAAACAGCAGCTGGCCCTAGCGTCCTAGAGTTGCCTGTTTCTACTCGGGATGTAAAGGTTTTGACTTTGACTTTCTTTTTTTTTTTTCCTTCCAGTACGCGATAAAAGGAAAAGTAATCACATAAACCACGTAAGTAAATGGAGAGTGAGTTGTCATTCTGGGCTTGTCCTAATCTGAAATAAAGGGGATAAATGGTGCAGGGGATTCGCCTAAGCCTTTTAAATGTAACAGGAGAAAAATTCTCTGAATGTAATTGAATTAGTGCAGACATGGCCCGTGTGCTGCCCCAGCATGGCCGGTATTCCCATCTTTTCTGGGTCAGGAGGACACCCTCCCACCACAGAAACTGGAAGGCTCAGAGTCCTCACAGCCTGTAGCCTGCGCACTGTCCCCATGCTGCTCAAATACCCCACATGCACTCATCTGGCTCGCCTCTGAAGCCTGTCTATGTCTGTACTAAAGTCAACCGTACCTTTGTAAAAGTCTATAGGATCGGTGCTTAGTCATGTTATTACCCCTGAGGGTTGAACTGTCTCTTCCCTTTCTTTGTTCTTAAAAAAATTTGGAAGACGTGAGATGCCCCACGCGCTATTTACAAACAGCTGAGGTTGGAAGGTGTCACTTGAGTTTAGCTCCCAGAATCCTCTTCAGCCCCTGTAGCTGCTCAGTACCCACAGTCATAAATCACACGCCTTGGGGAATGCACTCATATAGTATATGCAAATACGGTCAGAGGGCAGGTCTGTTTCACAGAAGCGTAGATCTGATTGGTCAGCCCTTCCCCCACAGGGGCCGTTAATGTGTAAGAGGAGCTGATGGGTTCAGATGACGGGACCACAGCAGTCGGCACCCCTCATGTCTGCCTCTTTACTGACCAGATCAATCGCCTAACAGAGTGTAAACGTCAGGACATTGTTGGCTAGCCTTAGTTACATTCATTTCCACATATTGGTTTTCAGGCCCAAAGGGATATTTTGAAGATCAAGGGTTCTCAGATTCAGGGTCAGGGCCCTGAATCCTGTCAAGAGATATCTACTGAAATTCATGATAAATGATAGCATGAATTTGTATGATTTTTCAGTATGTTCAGCTGTGTGAAAATGCGTTGTAGATGAGATTACATTGAACATGCAAATGATGTCAGCTACTGTGTACATGACATAATGCTGAGATATGGGGGGGAAGCCACAGGATCCACAGGTATTCTGTTAACCAGTGTTCTCTGCTCTGCTGCAGTGGCAGCGCTTACATTTATGTTGAGAACCTACAGCAATTTTAATTGCTTCTAGTAGTTTACACGTAGTGGTAGTTCAGACAACTGTCATCTTGACAATGTACAATCAGTAACGTGTATTTCATAATTAGGTACGCCACAAAATTATTTGTCTTCTTATTGTGCAATTTCCACCTTTTTAAACCAGAAATGGCCGGTTGTCAATACTGTAACCACTTTAATGCCATACATGAAAACTGAGAAGTAGATGCGTTTTCATATGGAGAATGTCATCAAATGTTTATTGCTCCTGATGTACTATTATTCTTCACTGAGCAACAGTATCAGCATTTCTGCAGGGCATCTGAAATTTCATAAAACTTTTGCTTCAACTTTTAGTGTTTAGTGGACGTTTTAGTGTGTTCAGAAACTCCCGCTGATTGACAGCATCTGTCCTTTTCTCAGGTGTCTCCGGGGCCCCTGTCCAAGAAGTACAGCTCCTGCTCTACGATATTCATAGACGACAGCACGGTCAGCCAGCCCAACCTGAAAAGCACAATCAAATGGTGAGTTCCAGCTACCGCCCGCCATCAACAGCCTATCCAGAGACAGCTGCACTGTGGATTTGAGTCAGAAGGGCAGGAGGGGTCATTACCTGAGTGGAGCACTGAGGCAGCAGCATTCAGAATCTGTGCCGGGTGTCTGGTAGTGCTGCAGGCGGTGCACGCTTTTAGCCACACTTCAAAGCCAAGCAACAGCCTTTTATTATTTTCAGCTATGCAAGGCAATTAACAGCTTTTAATTGAAAGCTTGAACTCTGAACATTTTCCAACCTTAATATACCTTCTTTTTGTGTTTGTTGGCATATTTTGATCTGACCATTCTCATCAGCTATCATTAATGGGGGGAAAAATACCTCATGTTGGACATTAAATCTGCGTCAGTACTGACGCACACATGCATTTTGCCATATGACTGGCATATTACAGCAAGCTGCCCTACAGACAATGGATGTTTATCTGTTAGCACAACCAGTGACTACAGTGTTTTGGCCCTGTGAGGATTGGCTCTTGAGACTGACATCAGAGGCTCGGTTATGTCTGATCCCCACAAAGCTGTCTGCTGTGGGATGCCATATACACCCACCTTTATAATGGACACACTTAGTCCTGTAGACAGCATTTAGCCTAATGGCTACTGTACAGGTTTCAGGTTCTAGGTATGACACATCTGCTCAGCAGTGTAAAAGCTATCTTAGCTGCATAGACATAGTTGGATAGTGCCAGCCATCCAAGAAAACTAATATGTAATACCTTTTATGCCTAGAACCATGGAAAATATAGTGTTGTGAAAGGCTTCATTAACTGTGTTTCTTCCTCTTTCCCTTTCAGTGTAACACTAGCAATATATTACCACATAAAAAACAGGTAAGCTTAAGTCATGTTATTCCATTTACTCTTTATCATATGCAGTGTTGTTTAGTATAAATGGAGTGTGTGGGTATTCCATTTAGGATCAGGGAGCTGATGTAGATCTATACTGCATATAGGTGCATCAATTGCATTCTTTCTATGCCTGGAGTAAATGGCAATCATTAACACTTAAGATATTGTGCAGTGAGATTAGCTAAAAGTGAGGAAGTGTGGAATGCAAGTGTTTCATGACAAGTTTAATGACAAGTGATCTGTCTGTATGCCTGTGCCTGTACCCAAATGTGTCTGTGTGGGGTTTTGTACTGTTGTACTGTAAGATTTGTGTGTGGGGTGGACTAAGTGTGGTTCTTCCCCAGGGACTCGGACAGGTCACTGGACATATTCGATGAGAAGATGCACCCCTTATCGGTGAGTGAGGGAGGGGAAGGGATGGGAGAGTCAGGCTTCAAAGACCCCATAAAGGGTGGAACATTTCTTGATCATCAGTAAATGAACCATGAAACTTTTGATTGGTTTGTCAGTCAGTGATTGACAGTATGGCAGCTGCTCCTCTTGTGGGGGTTCTTAAAATGTTGCATTCATTAGGGTAAAGCCCTGTGTTGGCCGGGAGGTCACACAACACGCACACACACAATCACAAATATGCACATGACCGCACGCACACAGACACTTAACCTTAAAGCAGTCACTCTGAGAAAAAGTAATCTTCAAATTTCAGGATAAATCCCTTTGATTGGAAACATCTTTAAGAGCAATTTGTAATCCCTGCAAACTGATGGTGGGAGAGAGATTACAGATTTTGTGGTAAACAGCTGCACTCCATCGGAAAAGCCAGCTGTAACTAAAAATAGCATTGGTCTGATGTAGTTTCCTTACTGCATAATTCATATCACTTTAAAGGTAGCAGAGATTTGTTCTTCTTCTTTATAACACACTTCCAAGTTCACTGCAGGTGCAGACTCGAGTCAGTGTGCAGTGAATCTAATGCATTATGTTGGTGAGGGGCAACATTCCAAACAAATCTGGAATGCACAAGGTGCATGTAGAATGCTTTTGTGCCTTGTTTCATTTAACAGTATTTTATGCAGTTGCATTAAATATCCACTGGGGTGCAGTGTTGAGCTATCAATCGGTCACTGCATTCCTGACAATTGCATAGGTTTGCTTTTCAGTTTTCCTTAGAGAACAACAGTATGCATGGCAGGAAATGTGTTTTGATGCTGGAAGAATCAAGCTCAGCAAGCTGCTTCATCCCTTCCCTGTTTCAAAGCTGTGTTGAACTGGTTGGAAGTAATATAAATAATATTTTAATAATAATAATATAAATAATATACTGTAAATGGCACAGTGTGAGTGCATCAGGCTGTGGTCTTTTAGCCATAGTGTGAAAGGATTTGAGTGTCTGGTAGACCGGTCTGCCACACAGCAATATAAGATCTTAATTAAAGTGACCACTGAGACCGAATGCCACACACGTGTTATGGAAATGGGACGTGTGACCGTGTGACCATGTAACCATGTGCTTGCTTTACAGAGAGAGCAGGTCCCTGATGACTACTCCCGAATCGACCCCGAGCACAAACTCATCTACCGCTTCGTCCGGACACTCTTCAGCGCCGCCCAGCTCACGGCGGAGTGCGCCATCGTCACCCTGGTGAGGAAGAGGCGGTCTGTCCATCAATCGATGTCAGTCAGCCAGTCAGGAGTAGCACATTGCCCCCCTGCTTTATTGGACATGGCCTCACTTAGTGCTGTCGGTAGCTGCACTGTCTAGACAGATGTATGCAGGTGAACGTCAGAGCGTCGCATTTGCAGTGTAAGGCCAGTGACCATCAGTGCGTGTTGAATGAAATCAAATGTACTGCAGCCTATACTGATAAGTCTATGCTGTGGATGGCAGTGTAGCATAATGGGTAAGGAGCAGGACTCGTAGCCGAAAGGTTGCCCCACTGGGGCACTGCTGCTGTGCCATTGGGCAAGATACTTAACTTACAACTGCCTCAGTAAATATCCAGCTGTATAAATGGATAACATTGCAAAAAAACTGTAACTGATGTAAGTCGCTCTGGATAAGAGCGTCTGCTGAATGCCAATAATGTAATGTGATGTAAAAAGTCGGTAAAGAGGGAGAGACGGTGCTGCAGAGCTGGGTCATTTGGGTCACACTGTCTAGACAGTGAGTGAGACACGCAGATGAGTGCAGGTGAACGTCAGACAGTCAGTGCGTGTTGAATTCAATCAAATGTACTGCAGCCTATACTGATAAGTTGGTAAAGAGCAAAAGGAGGTGCTACAGAGCTGGGCCATTTTCAAACGCATACTTCAGCAGAAAGAATAGGGCCTCAGAGTAGAGGGGCCTGGCTCCTAGTAGCACCTGCAGAATGACAGATGAACTGACAGACATACAGGGGAAGGTGGACTGTAGATCCATTGGCTGCTCTTATATCTCCCTTCAACACTTGACCCAGTGTTATACAGTCTTTTCCCAAACTGCTCTGTAAATACATATAAAATGTCCTCCTTGTGTAATTGCTTTTTAACTGTATACTTGAAATGCAATTCCATTCATGCAGAGTCCCAGCTGTTTTGTGACCAGTGGTCAGATTCCACAATGACACTAGAGGGCAGTATAGTACTATCAACTTGATCGGCACATAACCAAGCCAGAGTAGTTGTGTAAAGGAGGACATGGAGCTGACCGGAATGAGTTGAATTGAACTGTGAATTGGAGGGAAAGGAACTGCAGCCAGCCCTGAAGGAGCTGTGTAGGAAAAGTAGGGAGAGACATTGTACTCCAGTGTGTGTTTCCGTGCTGATCTTGTTCAAACCCCCCCCAAAAAAAATGTAGGTGTACCTGGAGCGCCTGCTGACCTACGCAGAGATGGACATCTGTCCCTGCAACTGGAAGCGCATCGTGCTGGGAGCCATCCTGCTGGCCTCCAAGGTGTGGGACGACCAGGCGGTGTGGAACGTGGACTACTGCCAGATCCTCAAGGACATCACCGTGGAGGACATGTGAGTGGCCGGCCGGGCCGGAGGGAGCCCGCAGCAGGGACGCGCTGGCACAGAGCCGGGCCACTGCGGGCCGCCACGGGTCGCCTGCTGTGTCATATTCATAACTGCTAACAAAACTGTAGCATGGTAGCATGCTAGGTGGTGTGGTGTTCTGCATTTAGGAGTCAGGAGAGATGGATGGGATTGTGTTTGCCAGGGCTCATTGGGTCTTATAAGACCTCCAGACTTTGCCTCCTTTCTATGGCTGAGTCAGGTTATTTTTCAGAAGATTTCATGGTGACCTTTAATACAGGTGGTTCTGTGTAGGGTTACCTGGGCCATCAGTTTCTCGACTTAAAACCTCTGTAAGAAATCCGACTTTGAGTTCAGACAAGTTCAAGTCACATCTGATTTACTGAAGAGAGTAAATGATGATCACCGTGTACAAGAATACCAGGTATCGCAAGGCAGGGCAGATACCAAGAACTGTTACAGCGTGTGTGTCTTCATACTTTACAGGACCAATCATGATGGTCCCCCCACCCCCAGGTCAAGCTCAAAGAGTCTGATAAATCTAATTCACTCACAAAAACAGTGGTTATGCCAGTGCTTAGACCAAATGGTGGCCTGTAGCTTTAGCATCCAGCAGACATGTAAATGTGCCTTCCTGAGACACCAAGTTCCACTGTCTATAAACCAATTCAAACTACAGAAACACTAAAATAGATTCAGTGAATCATGTGGTCAGGAAGTGTCATTTCTCAGCACCTTATCCCAATTAAGTATATCCTGTAGTAAACACATCAAGGTGTATCACTTGTGCAGTTAGGGTTAAATAACCAGTGGCATTTTTCCCAGAAATGTCCTAAATCTGGAAAGGGTATCACAGGCTGTGGGTGTAACATTGTCTTTTATTGCTGTTGGAGACACATGAGAATTCAGACGCTACCTTTCAGATGCGAACACTGCATACACAGTGCTGTGCTGTCCTCCCAGAATGGCAGACCATAATGGCCTGCCTGCCCGTATCTGTGCTGATTTCATTAAGAATGTCTCTGTGGAACGAGACAATGCAGGTGCTCTCATCACGATCAAGGGCTCGGGGGATCCATCAAGTGTCCGGGAGCGCGGGGACTTCATGAAAGGAATCCAGGCTGAGTGCGCGTGTGTTGCCGAGGATATAGCCGCGTACCCGCCCGTACCGAGTCCCTCTGAAAGGAGTGGAGGGGCTGATATTACACTGCTCCTCTCCACTCTCTCCAGCCTGTGCCTGCAGGGTAGCAGGGATAAGTGTGTGTATATGTGTGTGTTTGGCTGTGTGTGTGTGTGTGTGTGTGTGTGTGTTTGTCTTCTTCTGCTGTCCTCTCCTCTCTATCAGTGTTACTTAATCCCTGGTCCATGGAGCAGTGCTGGTCTGTGGGAAGTTGCTGACCAGTCCCTCAGCGCCCTTTCCCAAGCATTTGCTTCTAGCAAAGAAGCTAACGCTAGCTAGTCGCATGGTCATTTTACTGGCAGACATATTCAGATGTGGCTTCCTGATGTTTAACAAACAGCCTCACAGACAGTGCTGCACTGGTTGTCAGGGTAATGCAAGCACGCACAGGCTGCATGGTTAATAATGGGAGGCAAAGTTCAGTCGAATCAGAATGCGTGGTGTTTCTTGGCTAGTTACATAGCCAGCTAGCTAACTTTATGTCCCTTTCCAAACAACATCTTCAGTCACATGGATAAGTGAAGGGTGAGATTTCAGGGCCCGGTAGGACTCTGAAAAGACAAAACAGTGACTTATGTCTACAGTATATCATCCATCAGACATTGAATATGGCTTTATTTCTACTGAGGACAGCCCAACTGCTGTATGTATTCTGTAAAACTACTTTGAGTTAGGATAGTATGAAAACATGCTAAGGTATCTTAATCAAACAATGCAGAAGGAAAAGTCAGTGGATAAGAGAGTGAGCTCCCAAGAGACTTTGCAGGAAAGCAACCCTGCTGTGACAGACAAGTGTCTGAATCGAGATTTCAGGTTTAACTATCTTTACCTGGTGTGTGTATGGTCAGCTACTAACTACTGTATGGTTGCACTTTTGACCATAAGTTAAATATCTTTTTGTAGACCACAGAGCATGCAGGTTTAAATATGTTTTTAAAATTTATTTGCTGTCATTATATCAGGGGTTTGGTCACTGCATTAGTTAAGTAAGTGATAAATATTACAGCTTTTAATCAATTGTAACACTGCAGTGATAAGCATCTTGGAATTGTATTTGCATAAGCAGTACTTGGCCTATCTAAATAACCCATCATTCTGTGAAAATAGATCAAATACATGGAAGGTGGTTAAAAATATGCTGGCTGGGAGCTCACAGGGAGAGAAAGGGGGAGACAGAGCCAGAGACAGAGAGATGAGGGAGAGGGGCTCACGGGGCAGTTGATAGGGAATACATGCACGAGGGGGTAAGTATTTTTGTTGTATGCCTGGGCAGTGCAGCGCCGGTCCCTGCTATGAAAAAGGTTGAGAAACGCTGCTCGACATCACAGGCCTGCGGGTTTATTTTCTCTCCCTTTATTGAAGCCCTCTTTGCGAGGCACGCCTGGCCCGGCTCGAGTGCTCTCAAAGCTCCCGGATAATGGCCCCGGCTCCCGGCCACTCCATTAGTTGCCCCTGGCGACCAGCTACCCCCTTCCTCCTTACCGACCCACCACATGCTGTAAACATCCAGGGCGCCATCGCTGTAGCAACTGGCTCCAGGTGCTCCGTCGGGATTAAGGGAGGTGCAGGTATCTGCCACAGAGCCCGCACCCTGGTGCAGTGACCTCACTCTGCTGATGCCACCTGTTCAGTGGGCTGGGCACCAGCGGGATGATTTGGGTGGCAGTGGGGTGTTATTATTTGGGGAGTGGACTTGCCATCATAATGTTGCTGGTTTGAATCCCCTTTGGTACACTGCTGTTCTGTATTGTAGATGTGGGTATTGTGGGCATAACTGCAGTGATCCCCTCACTCCTCTTGTTTTCTTCATGTCATACTAGTGAGCACATGCTATTTGGATGCACTTTGTGCTTGCCTTTGGGAGCATCTACTGGATGTTAAATATATAAATATAACATTAGATGTACTTGCATCTTGTTTATATCTCTGGATAAGAGCTTCTGCTAATTTATGAAAATGTACATGTAAAACTCTGGTTTTGTTTTTTTACCTGGTTTCCTCCTGTACCAGAGTTTTAAACTGTTGCATCAGTAGCTGCACGAGTCCTGTTTATTCCTTTCCCAACATGACGTGATCTTCCTCCCCCAGGAATGAGATGGAGAGACACTTCCTGGAGCTGCTGCAGTTCAACATCAACGTCCCGGCCAGCGTCTACGCCAAGTATTACTTTGACCTGCGCTCCCTGGCTGATGATAACAACCTGAGCTTCCCGCTGGAGCCGCTCAGCAAGGAGCGCGCCCAGAAACTCGAGGTGAAGAGAGGAGGGGGGAGCAGCGGTGCACAGACACTGAAGGAGAACAGGGCAGGGGAGCAGCAGTACAGACACTGAAGGAGAGCAGGGCAGAGAGAGCAGCAGTACAGACACTGAAGGAGAGCAGGGCAGAGAGAGCAGCAGTACAGACACTGAAGGAGAACAGGGCAGAGAGAGGAGCAGTACAGACACTGAAGGAGAACAGGGCAGAGAGAGCAGCAGTACAGACACTGAAGGAGAACAGGGCAGAGAGAGGAGCAGTACAGACACGAGGGAGATGTGAGTCAGGCTGTGAAGAGGCTGCTGGTGCAACTAACAGCGATACACCACTGATATTACCTGTCCCAGGCCACCCAAGCAAATATTTCACTGCTCAGATTGAACCCAGCTGCTTTCACTGCCTACCTTATCTGTCTTTTCATGTTCAAGGGCATGTTCATGTATACATTTTTAGGCTGCATTCAGTGTTACCTTCCAATTCAAATGCAGGATCAGGGTATGATTGCCTTTGAATGGACTGGTGGGCAGAAAATACAAGCACGGCTGAATTTGGTCTCAGCCGGTGTGTGTGACAAATCTTCCTTATATGCAATTTATATCATAGCATAGCGTGCAACCTCTGTAATGTCAGCCCAGAATGCAAAAGGCAAACAGGAGGAAAGTAGTCCAGGAACAGCTGGAGGGGAAAGTCAGTTGTTACAATAACTGACCATCTATTTATCATGTAATTGAGTGACATAATTGCATCCTGCAGTCCATAATTATCCATTACAGGCCTTTTTTGACTGTATTAAGTGCTCTTGACAGAGGAAAAAAAAATGGAGCAAAGCAGATCCTGCCTAATTTCTTCTCATGGCATATGAGAACATGTGCACTCGGTTCTTACTGCAGGCAAAAAGAGGGAGCAAAGCAGATTGCTCCACTACCACTTAGAAGTGGATGCTGGGTGTGCACATATATGATAGAGCTAGACAGCAAGAGCAGTAGATGTTCCATTCTGAATCAAATCTGAGCATGAATCTAGTGTGACTTTCTGGGGAAAAAGTCAATCAAAAGGACATGTGTCCGTGTTGATGAGAGAGCACTGCAGTTGGGTGTGGCTGTGTGCTGCACTGACTGTCCCCCCCCATGTCCCTTCTGTCCTGTGTCCAGGCCATCTCCAGACTGTGTGAGGACAAGTACAAGGACCTGAGCAAGGCAGCCATCCGGCGCTCCTTCAGCGCCGACAACCTGGTGGGCATCCGGCGCTCGCAGGCCGTCATCTCCTAGGGGCTAAGGACCGCAGGATCCTCCCGCTACACTGACTCTGACCTCTGACCTCTGACCCCCAACCCCCACCGGGAGCGCAAGGTGGCGCGCTCCCTCGGCCCGCGCTACACCACACCATTCCGCCGGCAGCAGACCCTCCGACATCCCCCCCCCTCCTCGACGTGGTGCAAAGGAAACTAACTATATAGAGAGACTGAGACTGAGTTGTTTTTGATTTTTTTTTTTTTTTTTTTTTTTTGGAGTTCTTTTTGCTTACTATGTAGGCTACTAGCTGTGAACTTTGTCAGTTTTTAATTGAAATCATTTGCAGATGGAGTATTTTAAATAAACACTAACCATGTAACAAACGGGTGGTTTTCACGCTGGGTTATTGTGGCGGCCTCGGCTCACTTCGTTGAGCCGCACCCCCCGTTCCAAACCGCTAACCTCACTCGCTTCTGCCTCGACCCACAGCGGACAGTTACACCTTTGTGGGTAAACGGTCATGCAGGAGAGCTCTCACTGTCCGCAAAGCCACATTGTGAATTGCTTTTCATCAGAAAGCACACTGATCAGCTCTCCTCCACAGTGGTGTGTATGGGTGAGTTACACCGCTCTACTGCAATAAGGTATGCCTTACCTGAAGAGGACTGAATGCACATTGTGGGCCTAGCCAGAGGAGATGCCACACGTGATATTGAGGGTCCCCTGGAAATTTCATATTTATATTTCGGAACACTTTCAACCCCCATAATCTCTTGCTGATCTGAGATCAGCAAAAAGATGAGCACTGATCAGATATCGAAGGCTGGGGAGTAGTAAGTCTGTAGTAAGCTGGTGTTATACAGCAGGGTTTGGCAGATGCAGTCTTTCTGGGATGTTTTTTTTTTCCTCCATCTCCCAGCTCTAGAACATGATGGTAACCTTTCTGTTCCATGAGAGCCTGGTGGGTTTTACAGAGCTGGACCTAAGGGGTCATATCATGTGTTGAGTAGTTAGTAGTTACTCTAAGTAATAATTGTGCAGTTACATCACACCAAGGGATCTTAAGAATGTAGAAAATATTGTTTGTATCTGTTGCTGATCCCACAAATCTGGCATTATTGGATGCTTAAGAGCACTGCTACACAACAACTGTTGGAGGTTAAATGGCAATCCAACCTTTCTGCTTGCACTTTTATCCATATTCTACCTAATCAAATGTAAGGGGACCTGGAAGACACAATCAGAAGCATCTCTGATACTCTAGGATTATGGCTGCCCACCTGTGGTGTAAAGGAATTGGTTAAGAGGCTACATGTTAATTCTCTGTTCCAATCAATTCCTTTAGTTTTAAATGGTCCTATTATATTGATGAGACATTTAATTATATAACTACTGTAAATGAAGTAATAGGATAAAAGCCAGGAGAGTTGACACACAAAACAAGGTCATAAATAGCCCCTCCAGGATCACTTTGGCACCCTTGGAATACTCACAAAGGACAAACGGGCATCAAAAAACAACAGGCTCTCATTTACAGATGCACCCACAGTTTTATTCTCTACCAGAGTTAGAGAAACATAAAACAAGTCAAAGAAAATTACAGTCTCATAAATATCTAAAGTCTCAATCTTTTTAAAATCTCACAATCAACAGCTTCTTTTTAAAAAATAGAGAACAGACAAGGCTGCAGTCCAGACTATGTCAGATCATCATACAAGATTTACATTTGAGTGAGAGAAACGCACACACACACGCACATGAGAAACACTCGCTCTGCTTAGTCTCTGGTAACAACTGTTTTATAAATAAGACTTAAAACCCATTCATAACTATTTTTTACACTGGTGTTCAAAGAAGTAGTTATAAAAAAAAAAAATTATTGTGCACTACTGAGAACAGTTACACAAACGATCTCAGGAAAGCAGTCACAAAGAGCAAGAAGAGACCACTCAAGCTGGACTGGGCCATGGTACCGGTGAAAGCCAGAACCAGTACCCACACCAAATGGTACCATCTGAACCGGGTCTTGACTGACTCCACTCAGCAATACTATCATCCCTCCCTTAGCACGGCAAACCTAACAAGTGGATTCCACAAACAATCAATACCTCATTAACGCTTCCAAAAGGGACTGTCACTCAACATTTTCCTAAACACACAACACAGGCCTGTGAATTTGGTTCCTGTTGGGGAGGCAATTGAGCTAGCCAAAAGAAAACAGAAGACTGACAAGAAGACTTCCTCAGTCAGACTTTAAGTTATGTACAGACCACTGCTAAATATTTAAGTCCATTACATATCAATCAAATCAAGTGAATCTTCTTTGTTGAAACAACGATTTAGTGTTGCATTTAATCTTTTGCTCCGAATAGACCTTTCAGCTTTTGATACCCAGTCTTGAATAAAACTACAGTAAGAGAAATGAGAGCAGATAATGGAGAACATTGTGATTAATTCCAATTATAACACCAAATTGTTATTAAATTAGTTTTTTTTAAGAGGAGCCAATTTAAGGCATTGACGATTGAAACCCATGTAAAAAGCGGGGTGGGGTTGCAATTATAACTAGCAGCCACAAGAGGGCAGAATGCCCCACGAGAAATCACCATGGTTACATGATCAGAGCTGGTGGTTTGAGCCCTTGCTGACTGCAGTGACATTGACGGCCAGGTCACTGACCGTGGGTCAGCTACATTCGGAGACTCTGCTTCTGCTGTCATCAGGTGTAGAGAGAGATCTAATGGAAGCTGGTAGCAATGAGCAGCTATTCTGGTACTGTGCAGTCTAGGGACTTTGTGGGTAACACCTAAAAATACGCCAAATAAAGCCTTGGTTTCACTTGGCTATTTCTGAAATAAATTCACATTATAACTGGCACCATCGCAAAAGATTCACCCTTTATTTTTTTTAGTTACAGCATGTCATTTCATTTTTTGTGGTCATTACTTTTAAAGTTGTGTTTCAATTCAGGAGATTATGCTGCTGTAAATCCATGATTTTCCCTTGCTTTCGCTCACTTGCTTGCTCACACACACACACACACACACACACACACACACACACACACACAAAGAATGTTTGTGGCATTATACCTGTTAGGGAATAGTCCCGGAGAAAAATCCATCCATCTCTCGGGTCCAAAGGTCCCACGGCAAGATCAACAAGTTGACAAAGCGTCTCCACCTGTTAGATCAGCCCAATGACAGCAAGCTGTGACTCCACACTTCCTGGTGTCTCTCAAACACACTTCCTCCGTTCATACTGCAATGCATCGTGTGACAGAACATTTATCGACACCATCACCTGGCCCACTGCTAGGTCTTCCACAACTGCAGGAGTACAAAATGTTCATAGGGTTTCAGCCTTTACCCTGAACTCTCTCTCTCACACACACACACACACACACACACACACACACACACACACACACACAACCTTTCCTGTATCATCCTGTACATCACACAATAATTCACTGGACGTGGCAAGCAAAAAAAAAAAAAAAAAAACTTCAAATAAAATTACACTTATCGTCACAGATAACATTAAAACCTCTAAAATGCTGTTTTTGGTCTACCTGGTGCATCGCACAGTCGTGACTGAGTACCACAGGGGAGACAGCTGAACACGGACTCAGCAGATGCAGACGGAGGGTGAGGGGGCTAAGAGGAGGCTCTGGCTGCCAAACCTTAAGCCTCACACCCCCACCACAGTACAGCCCTGTGGTACAAGCTCTCTCTGGACCCTCTCGGGCCTCAGTATATAAGCACATAAATACTGAACCTTCCACTCCCTGGGCTCAGAGAGTGTGCTTAATGTCATACCTTAGTCCCAGGTGTGCAGTCACTGAGGCATTGGCTTTTTAAGCATGTTCCCTCTCACTTCTGCCTGATGAGCAGTCCCTTCTTTACTCTAGAAGCTACTCTTAAAGTAAGCGATACACCAAAGCAGCAAAACTTAAGTACCACAGTAAACAAGAACTCACAGCCATATTCTCTTTTAAGTAATTCACAACAATTCGTTGGCGTCTCCCTCCCCCAGTGAATTTGTGTCAATACTCAATCACCCAAATATTCGTCTCTGTGGATCTGTACGTGGGCGAGGGGGGACAAGGTTGGGGTGACGAAAGTGATATTTACAGCCTGGGAAATAAATTAGTCACGTGACCTCCACGCCCATGTCCGCCCCTCCCTCCAGTCAGAGAGGCGCTGGTGAGGTCACAGTCACATGGTCTGCCTTCCCATCCGCCCCGGGGCGTGCGTGACGGAGGGGTGCTCACACGTGCGACGGGGGCGCGGGTTTGTGGTAGGACCCGGACCCCGCCGTCCCGGCGCGGGCGGTGAGGGCGGCGCCTGCCTCGCCGTAGACGGAGGCGCCCGCCGGCTTGCGGCCTCGGCACGGCGGGCAGCAGCGGCCGGCGAACTTGCGCCAGGACTCCAGCGTCTTACCCGACCAGATCCAGACGCCGGAGGTGATGCCCACCACCAGGCACATGAAGTACTTGAGCATGAAGACGGCGTAGTCGGGCCCCAGGCGCTGGCGCTCGGCCGGGCAGGAGCACCCCAGCGCCCGCTCCCAGCCCGGCCGGTAGTGCTGCTCGTACACCAGGCAGGCCACCACCACGGTGGCGGGCACCGTGTACAGCACGGTGAAGAGCCCGATGCGGATCATCAGCTTCTCCAGCTTGTCCGTCTTGGTGCCGCCCTGCTTGATGACGCTGCGGATACGGAAGAGGGAGACGAAGCCCGCCAGCAGGAAGAGGGAGCCGGTGAAGAGGTAGACCACCAGCGGCGCCAGCACGAAGCCCCGCAGGTTCTCCAGGCTCTGGTTGCCCACGTAGCAGATGCCCGCCACGGGGTCGCCGTCCACGGCGCTGAGGGCCAGCACCGCCACCGACTTGACGCTGGGCACCAGCCAGGCGGCCAGGTGGAAGTACTGCGAGTAGCCGGCGATGGCCTCGTTGCCCCACTTCATGCCGGCCGCCAGGAACCAGGTGAAGGAGAGCACCACCCACCAGATGGAGCTGGCCATGCCGAAGAAGTAGACCAGCAGGAAGACCAGCGTGCAGAGGGCGGGGCCGGTGGTGTCGTACAGCACGTGCCGCTGGTCGGCGCCGCACGCCACCCGCTCGTGGCCCGCCGCCAGCCGCACGATGTAGCCCAGCGAGACGAAGAGGTAGCAGGCGGCGAGGAAGATGATGGGCCGCTCCGGGTAGCGGAAGCGCTCCATGTCGATGAGGAAGGTGGCCACGGTGGTGAGGGTGGAGACGAAGCAGAGCACCGACCACAGGCCCACCCAGAAGGTGGTGAAGGCGCGCTCGTCCGGGGAGAAGTAGGGCTGGTGGCAGGGCAGGGCGCAGTTGGGCAGCGGGCCCGTCCGCACGCGGTTGTACAGCGGGTGCGACGGCTCCTGCACCGGCACCAGGGGGTCGCGGCAGCGGCACTCCCGGTCGCAGCCCGGCGGGGCGGGCGGCCGGTGGCGGGGCGGGCCCTTGGGGGTGGGCTTCTGGAAGAGCGGGGAGAGGGTGGTGGTCTCGCTGGTGTTCTGGTCCATGCACAGGTTCTCGGTGTTGCCCAGGATGGGCAGACGCTCACAGCTCATCCGCTCCGGCCACTCGAACCCGTACTGGCTCATGAGCGGGGAGCAGCCCCTCTTGGCCCGCTCGCACACCGAGCGGCAGGGCGGCAGCGGCTTCTTGTAGTCGGGCAGGCAGATGGGGGTGTACATGCTGCAGAGGAAAAACAGCAGGTCCGGTGAGCAGCGGATGCGGACCAGCGGCCAGAACTGGTGCACCTCCAGCCCCACCTCCTCCTGCGTGTCGTGGTTGAACTGGTTGGGCATGTAGGTGAGGTTGTAGCCGATGCCCTTGCACATGGGCACGGTGATGGGCTCGCACACGATATCCTTGGAGGCGGCCAGCGCGAGCCGCGGGAGGCGCGAGAGGAGCAGCACCATCAGCCAACGGACGACGCCGCTGAGCGGGGGATTCACCGGGCTGGCCATGCTGCAGGAAAGTGAAAACGTGGGAGGATTTACGGCAAAAAATATAAAAAGGTAAATACCACAGAAATGACAAACCAAGAGTTTTTCCTTTCCCCTAAATTATTACTGCGCTTTGGAAAGATAAAATCCCACGAGGAAATCGTAATAGTTCCAACAGCATGTCCAGAGCCTTCAGGTCAATAAATCTGAGGCAAGGTTCATTCCTAACCGAGCGCGCATATTTACTGCAACAGACAGAGTTGCAACCGCTCATAAAAACACGGGCATTCTGAAGGCAGCCATAGTCCGAAAATGTATGTCACCATGGAAAAAAAATATTTGAGTTTCCTTCAGGACTAATATACCTCTTTCGGGTCGTAAACGAATTAGGCTACTGCAAATTGCTATAACTTCGTCGGTGTGTCAGAACGAAGCACGAAAATTACCTGATTCTTTTGGGTTTGAAGTATAAATCATTCACCATTCTTTAAAATATACAAATTGAAACTTCATTTCCTTCTCTGTGACTCAGTCCTGCTCCAACGAGCGCAACAACTCCAACTTTTTTTCAAACAATTCCCTTTCCCTCTCCTTTTATATTCCACATGACAGGTGAAGTCGCTTCTGGTTAGCCAATGGAGAAAAAGATTTCACTGTCTCTTGTAGAGCAATTAAATCCCCCCAAAAGTACGTTAAAGTGTAATAAATGTTGCGTGTTTTTTCTTCTTCAGGAATCGTTTCTTTTAAACGGACCCATGCGGTCCGCCTGAAGTCCGTGAGATCAATCAAAGTCCATTCTCAGTGAAGGCGCCGTGATGGAAAGTAGGAAAGTGTGCTCGCACATCGACTTGTAGAGGAAAACAGATTTCAGGTGCCACAAGACATCCTCTTCTTCGTTTCTTTCACCAAAAAAATTAATAATCCGGCAGGAGCTGCTCAGTTCTGTATTCCTCGAGGACCATTTTACTTGAACAGTTTCATCGGTAGATTTTTTTCACTTGATTGTTTAACTCGATACAAGTTGTTTTAGCTCACGCTGCCGGTTGAATGTGGCTCAGTCTCCGGAATACAAGCAAAACTCTGCTCCGCTCCAACGAAGTAGAATAAACCCCACCCGCTACAAGACGGGCAACACGCCCACCTCGTTCCAATCCCGGCCCCCTCCAATTCAGCGCTATTGACCGAAGCTCGTTGAGATAAGAATGCCCTGCCTACACGCGCTCCTACACCGCGCCCTCTCCGCTGCGCTCTCGCCAATGGGAGCCCAGAGTCGTATAAAAGCTACCCACAGTTTATTTGCCGGTTACCCCGGTGCCAGGGAGCTAGGAAACAGGTGTCTTCGGGAGAAATCAATGTAACACTCCTCAAACGTAATCCTGACGCCCCTCAATCCCCGCGAAAGTAGCTCAACACCTTGCTGTATCTGAACCACATCGACATAAAGAATTGCTATGCCTTAGGAGGCGTGTCGCACAAGCGGCAATTTTAACTGAGTGCGGTAAGGGGTTCAGCATGCATGGAGTAACTTACAGCGTCTGCATTATGTATGCCTGTCAAGACCCCCATATATGTCAGGAAGAGCCCAGTGTTATGCAGGATGTCACACAATGCATGGATGCCGGGGGTACAGGAGCAGGATGTATGCTGCGCTCAAGTGACTGGAAGTTGCAAATAAAACATGATTGTCCATGGACAGGGATGGGGGAGTTGGTAAGGTCGGAGGTCGGCCAGGGGTTGCAGCCTGCAGCCACTTGTTGCAGTGCATCCTGTATTGCCTCTTTGTTTACTTACAGGCCCCATTCAGGACGGACGGGGCTGGGCAAACACAGGCATAATGGTGCTAATGCAGCCTTAATTCTCTCCACGCAAACACGGCCGGCCTGACCGGGAAGCCGCCCTCCTCCGCTGCCAGTTACCACAGAGATAACATCGTGCAGGGGATAAAAATGCATTAATTTAATGGGACAAGAAAGCCAGCAAGTTCAAAGGTCATTCCCATGTTTGCCGCTCGTTCTTCCATTGCCTGTCACTGCAGTCAAACCGGGGATCAGTGGTAAGGCAGCCCCCAACGCTGCACTGCACAGGACTTGCACAAAGGTGGATGTAATGAGGTGGCTTACACTCTATCCGTGAATCTCATCATAAATGACAGCATCAACCTATTTTGTGGGCTCTCCCTGCTGCTCCCCGTGGCAGGTATTCTTAGCATCATACTGTGTTATTGATCAAATGTCTAGAATTGGTATGAGGCCAGCTCTTACACTGTTGCACTCACTTTGGATTAAAGTGCACTGCAAATAGCAGATATTAATAGAGTTACTCAGCTCCTGTGGGCACATGGCGAGTCTATATGAAAAAAACACAGTGCTTTTTCGGGCTTTGCTGAACCCTTGTTCTTTGTTGACTTCTGGCTTGTTTCCCTTTCCCTGTTATTAAGGAATCAGGAAATGCAAACTATAGATGGATCAATATTTATACAAGAAAGCAAGGTTTCACTCTGACCCCCCATGCAAGGTCTGGTTGAGCTTTGTTTAATGTCACCAGTCCCTCTAGGCCACAGCAAACTATATAATGGGTAATGGAGACGCTGCATAATTGTAAGTAACTAGAGCAACATCAGCGCTGTTACTTTTACAGTAATGCCTAACGACATTCAGCCCACTGCAGATGTGTAACTTTCAGGTGAATTATGGGATTGTTCTGGGTATTCTTTGTCCCGGCTCATTCCTGAGGGACTCCGCACATACTAATAAAGATGTGTAGACTTCAGGGATGTTTTTGAATTCTTGTTGAAAGGGTGGGTCTCTCTCAACCTCTCTCTCTCTCTCTCTCTCTCTCTCCCTCCCTCTCTCTCTCTCTCCCTCCCTCCCTTTCTCTGTCTCGCTATGTCTCGAGCAGAGTGATTTCCTTTAGTTGATTCAGAAACCACACAGTTTGCCGGGAGTCCAAAGTTCATGAAGGGTGTGTGTATCTGTATGTAACTTTAACAGCTAAGTTCAATGTTTCTATTGCCTGTTAACATTGAGATTACAGAGACTAAGCTACAGCATACAAGATAGATGAGAGCAAACAAAAGGGTTCACATTCCAGAGGCGGTCAAGGAACCTGACAGAAGGGTTTGAGTTCATCAATCTCACACACGCGCACACACACACACACACACACACACACACACACACACGCGCGCACGCCCACAGAATATCACCCTTGTGGCACCCATGTAGGTTTCCTCAGTATGTTTAAGATGTTTGCATTAGACTTAAACACCTGTGGGGCACACTCAAACATTACTCACATTTCCTCATCTAATGACTGATTGAGCAGGTTGCCGAGGGATACAGTAAACATCATATTCAACAACCTAGGTCATAAAGCCAGCGATCTGTCATTCTCTCAGACGGAGCAGACACGTGATTGGTTGGTGATAATTAAGCTGGTGGGTGTAATATGCACGGGCTATATGTAGATGGCTGAGGAAGGCTATGATACACAGAGAGCATAGAGGGTAGACAGAGATGTATGGAGTAGAAGGTATTTCAGGTCAACAAATCAGCTGATACAGAGTGTCAGACAGGGATTTGCGACAAAGGGGTGGGGTTGATCAGCACCCTATTCCTCTTGAAAGGAATGCAACAGCCAACAACAGTGATGATGTTTGACTCTTCATACTGTCCATCACCTTAAGCAATGCATCCTTAGCAACTGGTCAGCCAGGCATCTCGGGGGGCCCTTTGGCAGGGTGCATTGGGGTTTGATGGCGAATTCAGAGGCAGGCAGCCGCCGGTGCCCTCACCCCTCCCTCCTCTCCCTCCACCTCCCTCCCCGAAGCGAGCCCTCGCCTGCGTGCCCATACAGGTGTCTGCACAAAAGCTTTTATTCTGCACTTCATTGATGTATCTCCTCTGCAAAGAGAGCTCTGCCACACACGCACTCACTCACTGACACACATTCATGCTCAAACACACACACACACACGCGCACACACATACACACAGAAAGCCTCCTGATGTCATTCTGGAGGTTTGGCACACAGAAACGATCCCTGTCCCCTCTCTCCTTCCCTCAGTCTCGATCTTTGCACACCTATGTGCCTCCATATTTGACACAAACATCACTCGGTCCCCACAATGCAATGCTCTGTCCATCCATTCACAGTGGGCTCTTCTTGCACTTTATCTGGCAGCTAATATCTGTTGGCTACTCGGTCTTGTCACATCTTGATTGGTCACCTTTTTAAACACCGTGGCACCAACATGATACACATTGATAGACCAAACCCACGGCTCCTTCACGCACCAGCTATTCCCACCGCTGCTGTTGATGACAGCAGGGTAGAACCCGGCAGATCTCCTCAGAGCTCACCAGTGCTGGGGCGCTCTCTCAGAGGGCGGAGGCTCCCAAACACAAACAATCACTTCCTGAGAAGCTGACCTCCCTGCAGCTCTCTCACACCACAGTCTCACCATCCGCACTAGAACACACTGCTGCTCACTGCGACAACCAGTCATCAGCGAGACCCACCACATCTGACCTGCTTTCAGGGGGAGCTAAGGGGTCATTTAAAAAAAAAAAAAGATGTCTAAAATCAAGCATTAAGAATCAGAATTTATATGTATTAGACGCACACCTAAAAACAGATAAGAAAAATGGGAAAACTTCCTTTCGTTGGCGTAAAAATATTTCTCCTTGTTATGTTTGTATGACTCGTGGTGTGAATGAGTTTGTATCCAGTTCGAAATTGTTGTTTGATTTGGAATGAGAATGCTGTGTGTTAGCTGTGCTGACTGTGAGCTGAGTCCGATGGCCCACACAGACAGAGGCAGCCGAGGGACTGGGGGCCTGAGGGGTGTAGGAATGCAGTCTACCCCTTTCTGTGGAAGTCACTGGGTCTGTATCGCTAAGATGGGTAAACAGATAAGGACAGAGTCTCTGTGTGCATTATTGTGTGTGTGATTCAGGGCCTATTATTGTCGATGCTGGGTGGAATGGTAAGCAATTGCCTGCCCTGCCCTCCTCCCCATTAAGATAGAATCTCATTACTAACCAGCAATGTGGGGACGGCTGCCATTTTGGGAATACTGTGAGGGCTATGAGAATTAAGGTTTCAATTTTCTATCTATTTTCACCAATTTAGACTAGATATAACATACTTAAGAAATACTTGAGAAATTCCAACAATAGCTTGGCCTGTGTAAACGTAATGCAAATAATTAAAAGTGACCCCCCCGACCCCACCAAAAAGGTGAGGGGGTCTTTTTTTAAAATTTATTTGCTTGGTAGAAGCAACAATTTTAGAATGTAGATGGCAGCATGCACTGTATGGGTTTGCCTCTAGGTTTGGTGATGTAACCTTCAAGCTCAGGTCTTCTGTTGCTCTGAACCCAGGGGTAAGATTAAAATACTTTTTAACTACCATTGCTATCTGAGAACAGCACTACGGTCATCATATCTGTTCATACAGCTGCTACTTACAGAGGGACTACACATGTTCATAATACATTCATATTCATATATGCTATTGTTACTGAAAACTGCCTGGTATTAATAGCATTTATTAATGAAATACTAAAAAATATGGACATTTAAACAGTTTGTTTGTAATGTAGACTATACTCCAAATGCATATTGGAATTAGACAGCCTGAACGTAAACTAAGTCAAGGACCGTTTTTGCCCCAATAATCAGGAGCAACAGCAGCCCCCTCACCCTTGATGCAGGTCAGTAGTAACAGCAGGGCCCTGCATATCTTTGTGTGGCCCCTGGACATGAAAGGGGCAGTGTTGTGTATGTACATGTGTGTGTGTGTGTGTGTGTGTGTGTGAGAGAGAGAGAGAAAGAGAGTGTGTGTGTGTACATAACAGGGGGCTGGGATGCGAATCCGACACTCGCCCTTTTCACGAGCACAAACCTCGCGTTCCATCCCACATTGCTGTCCCCCCCCCCCCACCACCCCCCACCCCTGCCTCCCAGCCCCCACCTCCCTCTCTGCTCCGTCCGTCTTTTTTCTCCTTAAACCGTCCTTTGTTTTCTTTTTCCGATGGCATTTCAGTCCCATGTTTGTCAGGGCCCTAAATGAGTCTTGACTGGCCCGCGGGCCACTGGAGAAGCACAAAAGGAGGCCGTTCCGCTCGCTACAGTTGAGCCATTGTAGCCGCTGACGATGCACTAATTGGCAGCGACAATTAAGCGCGGCGGCCACTCAGCTTCGATTTGCCCGCTCCTCGATACAAATCAGAGGCAAATGAGTCAGGCAACGCAGAGCAGGCACACACGCACACACACACACACACACACACACACACACACACACACACACAACAAATCCGTTACACTTTTTTCCTTCTTTATCCATTTCTTTTTCAACAGGAGAAATGTAGGATTCGCTGTCAGGTGGGGCGGGAGGGAAGCTGGTACCCAAACTCAGAGCTATGCAGAAAGGGAGAAGAATAGATTCTGCCCCCAAGCACTGACACAGGATCAGTGTCTGCTTTTATTATATAATGGCAGAGGTTAAAGTTTGGACTCTGGAAACTGATCCTGGATTGGTTGTTGAGGGCAGCAAGTGGCAAGAGCACTCAGAAGTCTTTTTATTCACTCTCAATAGTAGAAACTGTACAAAACAAATGGATTGTCATGTCATCAGAAATGTATGCTGTTCATAACCTGAACAGCATCTTATATTTACCACGAATGTTTTTTTTAAGCTGATAAATGAAAGTTGATAATTGTCACATCACACCTTCAGGATGCAAACCTTTTCTTGACAACAATCAACATGAAGGTGAGATTGTGAAATAATTTTAATTTTTGATTTTTTTTTTCTTTTGTGAAAATCAATCTTGTTTCAAACGTAAGATTAAGTTATCAGACATGCTGCCAAATAAGTGACACTGGTCCAAATAGCAAGGAGCATCTGCCTAAAACAAACCCTTTTGTCTGTTACAGATACACACCTCACAAACAGTCTTCATTTGAATCACTGACAGAGATCTATTTACACTCAACATTACCACAAAACAGTGTCCATTCTGTGTCACATTAACTTGGAGAAATGTGTGAGAGAGCCATCTGAACACATCTGAGGGGGGGGGGGTTAGTATGGTGTGGGGATGCCAGGAAAGTTAAACTTTGGCCTACCATGCATTAAGACCTTAATGGAGTCAACTGAGCGACTTGACACAAAACTTGTCCTGGAAGAGAAAAACACACCGCGCGATAAACCTCCCAACCGTCCCGGTGTTTGGAGAACAAAACGGCGGACGTGTTTCTGCCCATCAGGCCTTCGCTCGGAGCCCCGCGGATTACTCTCTGTCAGGAGGGAGCTTTAGTGCTTTCAGCATCCAGGACAAATTGCTGCCGCAGGAGAGGGAGGGGAAAAAATGGAGCGCTGACAAAGTAAACCAGAGAAGAGGCCGCCGTGCTGGCCGGGAAGGAGAGAGGGAGGGAGAGAGGGAGGGAGGGAGGGAGGGAGGGAGGAGGAGAGATCCCCTCCTAATTGTACATAGGCCGTACTCTCCCCTCAAATGTGGTGGGCCTGACCTCACATGGAAGCCCAAGGAAAACCCTGAGCGAAAAGAAGGAGCTATTTTCTGAGACCAGGGAAAATTACAGCCTGGGCAGCCAAGGATACGAGGGGCTGCCAGTGTGTGTTTTTCGGTGCCAGGCTGCATGGAGCAGGATTCGGGCAGGTGCCCAGAGGGCCGGGCCTGCAACGGACTGCCCAATCCTGGGCACATGGGCTGGTGCCCACCCTCCACTCCCAAAGTGCTGGAAGTTACTCTGGGAGCTGTAATGTGGAGTGGTGGTTGGAGACTGAAACCCCTTTTGGGCACTGTGGTTGTATGCCATTCTTGGGGAATATGACACATCATATGTCATATGTCCACCTTACCAGTCATCCGGGACAAAGGCGCTTGCCAAGCAAATAAGCCATGCCGAAAGGGCCTGTATGGAGAAACTGATCATACACCGACATGAACTGTATCACAACCCTGACGGATCATCTTACAGCAAATTACAAGACTGGCTCTGCAGCGGTTTTTGACATGTCAGAAGACGGTTGGCTTTCTACTCCGCAGGGAACCCAATATTACCAATAGGTTTATCATTCAGGATTAGAGGGCGAGTCGATGGCTGGGTCCAGTATGGCCAAAACTCAAGCTAAACAGAAGCATGGCGGCCAATGTTCAGTCTCAAAATAGGAAGTGAAAGATCGGTGTCAATCTTCATGTTTGGATCCAGAAGGGGAAACAGGTGTGAACGGAGTGTGTAAGAATGCCTCTTTCCAATTTGGGGTCAATTCAATGCACAAAGGCCACAAAAGTGTTTACACCACATACAGGGCACACACTGGTTGTGATAAATAGTTTGCTTTATTGGCATCAGTGGTAAAAAAAAAAGAATTAACAGGTATTGAAACACAGTCTTTGTACTTGCATAAGAGATCAGCTGCAATACATAAACGCACACAGAAAAGTTGTTCACAGACACATGGGAAGCAGTGCTAGAGGCGGTAAAAAACATAAATAATAAATAATAACAAAATCTGATATGTATTGGCTGTATGTAACATACAATGGCAAACAGTAGTACAACAAAATGATTCAAGTCAGTCAAAAGGAAACGACACAGAGAAAAAAAAATCCATTTGGTGCTTACAGCAAATATCCTACACTCTACCTGATTTCAGTGCCCGTGTCCATCTCTCACTGTTATCCTTCACACTGTAAGTGTTGAGTATCTTTGACTTTCAGCAAGGAATTCATCATAATCAACACTATATTCAAGTTACCTCTATGAGACATCAGGGCTTCTCTTTAGTTTATCACATTTTGTCAGCACATTTTTTGACATCCCATACCTATGGAAAGCTTATTTACCTCTTCAAGATAATCATTATCACAACTACTGGCATGAAGTCTAAACACTTTCTGTCCTCTGTACTGACCCTTTTCCAATCACCTCTCTCCCTGTCCTAGTGGTTTTTCCAGCCATTTTCAGCAGTGAGGTGATGAGGTAAGGGCATCATGGGATTGAGGACACATAAAGAACCAAAGATTCATCTGTAGAATTAGTCAAAACCAACTCCCTGTAGTTTGGATCAACAGTCTATTTTGGGAAGCAATTTTATCCTACTCCTATGACAAAAAATGACCAGAATCTACATGTAGTACAGGGTTCCCATATGCAAAGTGCACCTGACATGTACAGTTTATACACATATATATAGTCAAAATCCACTTATATAACACAGACCTCTCCTACGTTGTCAAAACCGCATTAGCAGGGAATGCAAAACATCAATAGGCTGTTATACTGGCTTTCAATTTAAGGCAGGCTAAGAGAAAGGAATTTGATAAGTAAGAGGAAATTCTAGACCTGTACAAGTGGCACAGTACATCTTCCACCTCCCCCTGACAAACACACGCATGCTATTTACACATTTACAGAGCAAATCATCCGTAACAAAAAAGGTTCCCTTAGTGCAAGTGTCAAGTTGCAAAACAACAAAAATTCTGGCAGAACTGGAACTGCACTGAAATTAACATACATCTTTGCCAGTTCCTCTTAATTTAATGATTTTTTTTCCTTTCTTGATCATCTTCAGTACAGAAATAGATAAATACATCATTTAATATGCAGTGAAAGCCTGGAGTCTTCCATGAAACCCCAAGTCCCTTTTACAGTGTTGGTAGGGGTGTTGTTGAAGCTGGACCTGATGTAATCGTGTGAGTAACCATTTACACACACCCCCCACACACACATATACACAGACACACTGAGCAACCAGGCTGAAACCTGTCCCATTCTAAACCCATCCCAAAAAAAGGCAATATGTTTCAGATTGGGGTCATCGCTTTAAACTACATATCACTGCACTGAGAGGACAAAGTCTCCATCTGTTCCTCCCAGAGAAGAAAAATAAATAAATCATCACCCTTTCATCCTCTCTCCAGCAGTCATTATCATAATGTCCGCAGAAGAGACACATGACCGTAACTTGAAGGATCCAGCTTCTTAACAGCTGAAAGCTGTGACAGAACAGTGCAAAATGTCCAGAAGACCAAACATCCTCAACTCGCTAATGAGATCTTTCTCAAGGCTATGGCCTGCTGAGGAAAAACATGAGTCCAGAACACATCCTGCCCCTCGTATTGAGATGGATGCCGATGGAGATACGACACGCCGAGGCCCAGAGGACAAACACAAAGAGGGAGGAGCGGAAAACCACACCGAGTGTGCTGGAGAAGGCACCTGGACCGAATCAATGCGTCTTGGGTCAACAGAACTGGGATACAAGGCCAATGCGGTTGCATAGGGGGTGAGCGACTCAATTAGCGCTTGGCTTCCATTCGGTACACACAATCAAAGCACCACGCCTGACCTCAGAGGGAAGGAGCAAGACTGAGCGAACCAAGACCGATTGATTATTGCCCCAGTACGGATCGAGCGGCAGGAAGGCGGCATTCAAAAACAACTAGGGAGGGATGCGAGATTGACATTATCTCTTCATCAGGCTCACTCTCTCATTGCAAATTACAAAACCATTGGCGGCAGCAGTGGCGGCTTTGGGTTTCTTGTAAGAGGGTTTTGCTCGCGGGACCGGGCTGTCGTGGATCCCTGGGCTGTAATTTGTGACTTCTGTGGGCGCGCGGATTCTGTGATGGGGTTTGGAGCCGTGGTGACAGGGGTGAGATTTCGGGAGCGCGGACTGAGCTGCTGCGGGCCAGTAGAATGTTCCATATCGGTCAGCTCTGCAGCCTCTGATAGGACAGAGCAGGCCAGGCCCATTCCTGGAAGATCCCTCACCTCCGCCAAGCCAAACACCCCCAGATCCCGGCAGCGAGTGTGTATGTGTGGGATGCGGAGCGTGGGTCAGTGAGTGATTCGTCCAGAGCTTTGTGACAGGATTCCTGTGGCCATCTTGATCACAGGTGTCCCCACCTCACCTCCTCAGACTCCTCTCACTGGGCCATGTTTTTGGTGAGGAGAAAAAAAACGACAATGTTCTGGTGAGTCACACTGAACTCGCGTCCCACAAATTCCTTCTCAGTATGATGGGCAATCCCTGTCAGTGACCTGAAGAAAAGCCACTGTAGTGCAAAAAGTCAAAAAAAAAAACCAGCAGGAAAGAAAATGGGTTGTAAATTTGATCCTTGAACAAAAAGCCCCGATCAGAGGGCAAGGAGGCAGGGTACACAGGTGACTGCAGCCTTGTGTGGCCTGGTCACGCATGAGGAAGACAGAGCAACGGCACGATTCAGAGTCTGACTCCATCATGTCCCATACTGAATAACCTACTGTACGTGGGCAGCCAGGGTCACAAGCCACCCCTCTCACTGTCCGAATAAGAGGGCCTATCTGCAAAGGGCGAGCAGCAGAAACCCAGGGAGACCGCGTCGAAAAAGCAACACAGCAGACAGTGGATGGGCGAGCATCGTGTATCTCTGCCCACGCAGCCTCCACTATTATTCCAAGGCAGCTGAGCTCTGTGGAGCACGGACCCTTTCCCTTTTATCTGCGGTGTGTGTGTGTGTGTGTGTGTGCGCGCGCGTGCGTACGCGTGATGTCGCTGGACCCAACAGTAATTTTCTAGATGAAAGGAGAGGGTAATTTGGTCTCATTATGGAGCACTGCTTCTTGAGGGAGACTTGCGAAGTGTCTTTGTGTACGTCTCTCTCTCAGGTGAGAGAGGTCTGCAGCGGGACAGGTCTGGGGGCCAGAGTTCCCCCCATCCCCCTTCACTCTAAACACCCACCAGTTCCATCACTACCTGTATACCGAAGGGCCTCTGAACACAAACACACACACGCACTCATAGTCAGCTCTCCCTAACAAATGGACACAAACATACACTCATTCACACGCAGTGAACTCTGTGATAAGTGCACACAAACACACACACACACACACACACACACACACACGTCTTTGATGGAGGCTATTTTATCTTTCTGCTTGGTTCTCTGCACCACAGCTGAAATGTCTTCCTGTCTGCCCCCGAGGCCCCCCTCCGCTCTCTCGTCTCCCCTCTCTCTCTCAGGTGTCCTGGTAGGGCAGCTCGAAGCAGCTGAAGGTGTCATCGGTGGGGCTGTCCCCCGGCTCCAGGTTCCTCCAGAAGGACGAGGGTTTCTGGTGCAGCTCCCTGCGGACACAGCGGGGGCAGGGCTGGGCCCGCATCCGGCACTCCGAGTGGAACACCGCCCCACAGCCCCACAGCCCTCACACCTGCGCGCACACACACACACACACACACACACACACACACACACACACACACACACAGGGGGGAACCATCAGCAGGCAGAGTGTGAGGGGTTACAGTACAGCAATGACTGGCACTTCCTCGACTCTGCCTTTCTTGGGCAGCTTTGATCCAACCAAACCAAACCAGATCCACCAACCGCAGGTGATCTGATTACATCTGCGAACGATGACTTCAGTGAAGTATCAAAGATCAGAGGGGGACAGAAACCAGAAGCACGGGCCCTGGAGGACTGGGGTCCCTGCAGCCCCCGTCACGGAGTCTGGATTACTCAACGCCGGATGCACTTTGCTTAGATTCGTGTCCTTCAGGTACACAAGGCCTGCGCTGTAATGCTAATGCTTTTCACTGATGAGCTACGATTTTAACATCCAACCCAGAAGGCAGAGACGGTTACCCGATGCCACTGTCAGAGGGAATGGAAATAAGACTTCACCTCCAGCAGGAACCTACACCACCCTTAGGCTTAGCAAACCATAATGTGGGCTTTGGATTTAGTGCCTGACAGGTACTGCATACCTTGTGTGTGTCATACAGTACGGTGAAGCAGTCAACAAATCACTGACTGCAAACTGAGCACATATATGCGCACACCACTTTCAGATTCAGCCTCAGTGCCAATGTAGGGTCCTGCTACAGGGATATGGAAATCACTTCAAGGAAGAGGTTAACAGGCAGTTCACAGTTCACCTGTCCTTTGCTTGTGCTACCAGTAAACACTGAGACACTCCCTGCTGGCTGAGTTCCACAGTGCACTGCAGTCTAAGTGTCCCAACCTGTCTCTGTGACAGTGGAAGGAATGTATACATGACTCTGTGCTTGGGCATGTTCATATCTTTACCTGATAAAAAAATGATTACTTATACAGTATCTTCCTTCAATGTAGAGATAATCACATACTCAAGACAGCAGGGGATGCCACAAGCACACCCACAGGTTTCTAGTGAGTGCTCTGTGGCATGATGACCGGTGATATCATACACACACACACACACACACACACACACACACACACACACACAGTCTGACACAACTGCTTAAGAAGCGCAACCTCCATAGGCTCCACAGATCAATGGGTGAGGCGTCTGATGACACTAACTACTGCTTTATACATAAGCATTCCACCTCTCCCTGGTGGCTGGCCCCTGAGCACGCCCGGAAGAGGATGCCTTATCATAACCCCAGGATGACAGCCATAAACGAGTGACGGGTGTGCCCTTAACTATGGGAAAAGGAGCTGTAGGGATTAGCTGTGCCCAAAAGGACGTCACAATGTGTGGTAACATCGTAAGATGTTGACATGCTGCTCTGGGACCATCACAAAGCACTAACCAGTCCCATTCAGAGCAGCTGAGAACTGCATGTAATAGTTTTCCCCAACAAGCTTCTGGTTCTCCTTCACTGCACCATCGGGTGTGGATAATTACTTTTAAAATCAGTGAATCAGTGCTAACTGGAAATGAACATCGACTGTGGGATTGTACGTGTAAGTCAGTAGTCATCCTCCGCGGAGCCAGGAACGGACCACACGGCAGTTATTTCCATTGCTGTGGTCAAACACTCCCGTCCCACACAGTCCCCGGCCTCAGAGACCAACCGCCACTGCCAGCCGGCGGCACCTGCCTCACCTCTTGGTGGCGCTCTCCTGGAAGGGGTAGATGACCTGGCCGTTGTGGCAGAGCTCGCAGATGAAGCCCTTCTCGCTGCACAGGCTGCAGCTGTAGACATGGGAGCTGGCGAACTTTATCACCTTGGAGAGGAAGGGGGCCAGTTTCCCATCTATCACCTGCACAGCGAGGGAGAGAGAGAGAGAGAGAGAGAGAGACAGAGAGAGAGAGGAAGATTAAAAACGAGACAGATTGAAACAGATGGGGAGGGTGAAGGGAAGAGAAAGTGGAGGTGGGGACAGCGGTCAGAGACAGGTGATAATTGTGAGACAGGAGAGCAGGAGAAAGGGCAGGAAAGAGTTGAGGTTACAGCAAAGGGGGGAGGTAGAGAGAATGAAGGTGAGCCAGAGGGGGACAGAAAGCCAGAGAGAGGGGACAGCAAGGATGGTGTGACGGCACAAACAGGGATGAAAGGGATCACAGGAAGAATGGACTGAATTAAACTAAAAACAATAACAACCCCGCTTTTGTGGATATTTTCCAAAGCCCTTTTTTTCTGTAACAAAAAGAGTTAAGAACCATAGTGAAAGTAGTACGCAATAAGTGCAAGGTTGTTGTGTGATCCACATCAAGGACATCAAAGGTTGAGTATTAACACGAAATCAGTGTGTCCACCCCTAAGTCCCTGCTCTCACTGACATGCACACGCAAACACAAACACACACATCCTACAGCCTTTATGCTTTTGTCCCTTTTTCACACATTGCATTAAGCTTGCCTCTCCACAGCATCCTCTAAACATACAGAGGAACACTGAAAGCTAAGAATGCACCCCTCTGATACACTCACATGCAGCCAATGGCTATTATTTGCACTACGGGTCCCACAATGCACCACAAGGAAGCAAAAACACTGACTGGAGGAAAGGGCTGGAGGTTTTAGTCCCCAAATGTATGTACACAGACAAGCAAGACTAACAGATCATGTTTTATGGGACTTGTACATTTTAGAGGACTTAACCAGACTGAGGACAAGCATGTCGGACACACAATTCTCTGAACATGCAGAGATATGAACACACAAGCACACACACAGAGCAATGCTGCTGAAGAGGTTTGCTGTCACATTTCCTGGCTTTTTAGGGGCTGGTTCCCAGTCACGGACCTGCTATAAGACGGCCCGGGAAAAAAACCTCTCCGCAACCAGGATTTTAGTGGAAAGAGGCACAATTTAATATAGGTCCCGAAGGAAAGCATCGCAAAAGAAATCAACGGAATTCACACCGCAACTAATGAAGGTTAAAAAAAAAAAAAAAATGAAGATGAAGGGGGTAGTCTTTTTTTTTTATGGGAGCTAGAAAAAATAATATGTGAATGCCATTTACTGGCCAGCTAGTTAAAAATCGGCAGCGCTTTGAAAGAGGGGGCCTGAAGAAAGCGCATTGTGACCGCTGAATGGGCCAGGGAAGGGGCCCGGACCTCCGGCGCACATTCACCGAGGGGGCAGAGACAAGTGGCTACACCTGGCAGAGCCGAGGCCTACCAATTAAAGGAGCTGTGAGCATTCTTCAGTCTCAAGAATGAGCAGAGAGAAAAGAGGGGAGGGAGGGCGGTGGAGGAGAAGGAATGGAGGGAGTGGGGGGTATTGGGGGTGGGGGTGCAGGGCAGCAAGAGAAAGGAACCCCACCTTGTCCTGAGTGGTATGGGGGGGGCGGTGAAAAGGGCCACTGTAGGGGCAGAATGAGGTTGGTCGGGCCGCATTGGCCCTGGGTTGGGGGGAAGTGTGGAGGGGGGTGGGAGAAGGGGAGAAGGGGAGAAGGGGGGAGGCCAAAGGGGACAGCACGTGCACCCTGTGAGGGTGCAGCTCCTTCACCTGAAACAAACGCTCCGGCATGCCACTGCTGTACTGATTGCCTCTCATTTTTTGTCTTCATTTCATTTTACCTTGTTTCAGCAATGGCTACTTTGTGGCAGAAGTCTTTGGTAAATTACAAACTAGTGTAGCTAACATGAGCTCTTTCTAACTTCGACAATTAACAGTTGAATGCCATTCTGTTAAATAACTTTATAAGTAATGTGTTTATGCCATGTGGTAGGACTGAATTGATTGGTCATTAGGAAAACATGTTTCTTAATCTGTAACTGCCCAAAAATATATGTGTGCCGGGCTACATGTGTGGGAAGGGCGGAGCAGTGAGATTTCCCTCTATGCATTGTGAATGCTAGTAATATTTGTTAAAGAAATCACATTTTCCATACACATGCTCTATCTTACAGTTAAATATTTTAAATGACTGACGTGGTGAGGGCAGGCGCTCTCCCACTCAGAGCTAACAAAAGAGACTAAGGGGAGCAGGAAAGTGCAGCGTGAGGAGCTGGAGCATGGAGCACGTACACTACACTCATATACATTACATTCGTGCACGTACTGTACACACACACATTCCCGCTCTCTGCAGGGAGCGCTGGCGCGGATGGGGTCTGTGCGTGTGGGCGCACAGGGGCCTGGACCTGTACTGCCTCATCTGGTCTGTGGCCTTCATAATGCAGGTTGTGACCATAAACGCCGGGGAGCGTCCCCTCGGCCCGGGAGCCGGGGCCCACACAGAGCGCGTGCAGAGGGATCGGCTGAGCGGGGTTGCCCGGGCGACGGAGCTCACCTCAGCCCGCACCACCCTGCCTCTGAGGGACCACCTACCGGGCCCGGCCGCCCCACAGCACCCACACGGCAGAACCGGCCAAACCGGGCCAAACCGGGCCAAACCGGGCCAGGCCCAGCACACACCAAGCCCGCCCACTGTCAAAACAAGAAGCAGACCTCTCCTGTTTCCAAACTGTTTGCCTGATTCAGAACTGCAGTTTTGAGATATTATATGATTAATCTCAGAGACACTGCTATCTTGTATAATAAGGCAATACATGCCTGAAGATTTTTTGGTAATCTGTCACTTTTACACTGTTATATGACTATCCTCCTTCGTGGGTGTAACAAACTTGCAGGACAAACTTACAGGCCAACCACCCTCCTGTATTTTCAAGGCTGGTAAAATGTACCAGCAGAAAAGTACATCATTCATGTTATAAGTGCAATGTTAGCTTAGCTTCCTGTCATCTCGATAGTCCGCTCTGATTATGCATGCAGAGCTTCGTCCCGACTCTGCTACAATACGCTGTTCATTACATTACCTTGCAATCAAGCCTGGCACTTCTGATTTGGGCTTTGATCAAACTGATTTGATAAACCTGCACAACGTTCGCATGAAGACATTTGCGCTGAAAGCATTATGAAGGCCAGCTGAAGCAAAACCACCAGAGAAGAATTAAATCTACTAAATTTCCTTAAACAGCATCTCACGGAATCTGTAACGTTCGGGAAAAGGACATTCTGAACAAGTTAGGTTTATCCATGAGGTCCACGTGAGGGATTGTGGGACACTTCCTGTCAGCTGCATCTGAATGGGAATACAGGCATACTTGGAACACGTGTCGGATGGTAATTCAGCCTGGGCACACCCCTCCTCTCTCCTCTTGCCCTGCACTGAGGGGCCCAGGGGCCATATTATGGCTTTTCCCCTGGGGGTGTCTAAACCTCCCAAACAGAAAACTAAATAACACTGTGGAGTGAGTGGAGCCGGGGGCTGCAGCCCAGCAATCAAAGCCCCTTGCGGGAGCTGATTTATGTCTCCTCCATGGATGAAATATACACCCCCTGATCAATGCTGACAGGGGGAGTAATTAAGCGTATCAATAATTTAGCTGGGGGAGAATGGGCACCGGGCGACAAGCTGGTGCAGAGCGCATGATTTGTGATCAGCTGACGGGCGTGCAAGAGCCAATTGGGGGGTGTTAGCCGGAGCGCTCGCGGTGCCTCGTATCGGCCTCACGCAGCAGTTAGGAAGAGCGCAGTCACAAGTGGCCTCGCGCGTTTATATATGCAGGGATGAAAATAGATGGCACCGAATCTCATTTCATGCGTGAAAAACGTGACGCCAGTGATGCAGTCGGAGATTTGCCGCGCTCCGAGCGCGACATGGTGGAATTCCTGCTGGAATACGCGTCCACAAAGAAATCCAGCTGACGCAACAGAACATATAAGCAGAATGCATGCGCTCATTCCAGCAGTCAGAAAGCATGCATTCTAACGCCGTGATCAGCTGGGCGGATCGCATTTTTCCACACAGAAAAAAATGCAGCAGTAATAGATCAGAAAAAAATAAAACATGAGGATTGGTTCAGGTGAATTTGCAGACTCTGGATCAGACAAATACAATAACCCCACCCCCCTCATTCCAATCCCAGCATTCCTGCCCAAAGACCCATTCCCCAACTATCCTCCATGTACCACTGTGAAAGTCAGATAGAGACAGGCATGCATTTAAACATAAAATACAAAACATTTTTGTTGAGATACTTTTTTAAACATTAAACACACACCAAAACTGTAAACTATATTTCTGTTCTATTTCTGTTCCGTTCAGTTGAATGTTGAGTAAAACAAAGCAACCCTTTCAGAGAATGGCTCATAAGCAAAGATTTACAGGGAAATGCACTGATACCTTGGTATGGGTGTTGTAATCTAAATACAAGAATAGACAGCAAGGCTTGAGGAATTGTAATAATTCCTTTATCGTGGGCATACAATAGGACGATGTAAGAACAAAATACAAAGACATCAGGCTGATTTTAATTATGCCTAACAGGACTTAGATTCAAGACTGCGGAGAAAAGAAGAGTATGCAAGGTATTCTAATAAACATGTAAGACATATTGCCTGTGAAGAGCAAAAAGTGTAAATAGAAATACCAAAAATAGAAAAATATGAACATCATGATTTATAATTTGAAATGCAGCTGAAAATTAGTTCAATTTTGTACATCTGAAAGATGTTTCCACAAACGTTAAGATGCATTGCTGAACGGTTCTGTCTCTTACTGCAAATAAATACAAATGATAAATAAGGGAATTTCAGATGTTCACTTGTTATATAAACCAACTGTATAGTAAACAGAAATTTTGTATTGTCAGTCATTTAGTATTAGGTAGGTTTAATTAAGGTAATAAAAAGCAATGGTATTGTTGACACTTAAGTAATAATAACTGCAAGAGATAGACTGTTTATGAAACCAATTCAGAAAATTGCTACACATTTCCGAAGAAAACAGCAGAATGAGTTTGGAGTAGAAATGACAATCTGAACAAAAAACTATCAGCTCCAGGTTCGCCATTTTGATTGGCAGTTGGGTCAAAGGTCACCCTATTCCCCGAATTCTCCTCAGATTGGGGGAACGCTCCAGCTGCCGTGGTGACATGCAGGTTTTTTTTTGTTTTTTTTTTCCACCGGCAGCTGCCAAAGCAGCCAACTCGGGGAGGACAAGCGTCACAACCAGCCCGAATCAGCGCGAATCAGCCCCCCCCCCACAACCCCTTTACCCCCTGTCCTGTGCGGGCTTTGTTGTCAAACGCTTAATCCCCTAAAACCGCTGTTTAACACCCGCTACTTTATCCCTTCCACCGTCCTCTCTAATGAAGGCCCTAATGTCCTTGTCTGCTCCATTAAATTGCTCAGAAAGGCCCCGGATTAGACATATAAAGAGAGGGTGAGCCCTGTTTGGATAACGCTCTCTTTCTGACCAGCTCAGAAAACAGGATTACCATCGTGCCGTGTGTGCGCGCGTGTGTGTATGTCTATGAGTGTGTGTGAGTGTGCACGTGTGGTGTTAAGGATAAAGGTTCAAACACCACAAACGTTTCCCTTAGGCATGATGCCGTGATGCGAACACCACCTGGGGTAATCAAACATTTCCAGTGACACTGGCACATTTGTGTAGCCTGAGGACTGCTCTCAAACTAGGCTCTGTGTTAATTCAGCTGGGAGTCTCTACTGCAGGGGTATAGTGTCTATGCATTGGTATGTTTGCATTGTTATATTATATTAAGAAATTATATACTTGCACAGTTTTTCTCACAAAAAGTGAATTTTTCTTCCCAACTTTGCATAAATCAGGTCACTTTACTGAGTGAGCGTGCGTGTTGGCACGGGTGCTGGAGCGTGTTAGTCTGGGCCGAGTGTGACAGTGTGACAGAGTGTATGCCGGAGTGTCAGTGTGGGAATTTCTGGATCCGCACGTATGTGCGTGTTACTTGAAGGCGCTGAATGCCCCTTTGTCCCTTCCAGTTGTTTTTAGGTCGTTTGCAAGACTAACATGGCTGCCCCTACAATGTGAACAATACAATTAGCATTTATATAGCACTCTTCATGCAAGCCATCTTTGGGCACTTTTCAACTGGGAAACCAAAAAAACAACAAAAAATACTACAACAAAAAGCTAGTGACCAAACAAGTCAGGCCTCAGGGGAAGCCATGGTAAACAAATATACTGAAAGATTTTATTTTTAAAAGACTGAGCTCAGCCCCAATTTTGAGGATTTAATTAAATTTCAATAGCCGAGTGCGCGTAGTCTATAGGAGCCAATTTTAAAACTACTTTGAGACAGTTCAGCATTCACTGACTTCCCAGTAGAAAAGCACAGAGCCATGAAGGACCTTTTATTAAGATGGATAAATAAAAGAAATCACTTCTTAATAGGGAAAGCCAATTAAGAGACTGAAGGAGGGGGCGATGTGTTGTGAATGCAATCTCTTGGCAGTAGTCTGCAATAATCTAAAAAGGTCACAAAAACGATGGCTAATATTAACAGAAATAATCAATCACCAAAATTTGGACTGCAGCTCGATTAAAAACTGAGGAAAACTTTCCGGGGAACGTTTGATTAATTCTGATTGGTTCATTCTGACACCTCATAAACAGAGTGCATTGAAAGAGTAATAAATTTTTAACACTTTTTACAGATCCTTGCACATATGTCCCACAGTGCCACTGAAAATCTGATACTGTAGTATCATTTTGGACAAACCTACAGGATAATGGCCTGTCCCAAAGGCTATTATTGCTGAGGGAATGCATCCAAAAAAGTTGAAAAACAATGAACTCTACACCACTATGATCAAGCAGAAGGGAAAATGCAACTGTAGGCTAATATTACCATCTCTACTTTCTGCTTTCACCCAAAGCCCATCTAAGCCATGTCAGCCACCTTTATGTCCAAGCTAACATTTAACGGAGACTTTATCTCCCATCTTCTTCTTTTTTTTTTTTCCTTCTCCTTCTGGTACCTCGGCGCTGTGAATGCAGTGTGTGGGTTTATGAGAATGACATCCACACACAGAGAGAGCCAGTGTCAGGGCCAGCGAACAGGCCGGGAGCCGGAGGAGAATGGGGAACTGTCACGCTTTGTTTTTCTGCCTGTTGAGTTTGAATGCGTGTAATTAGTTAGCGGGCCGGGAGGGGGGGACTCTACCCTCCCACTGAGCGCAGGACTCTGTGGGTCAACGCTGGGCTTGGCAACGGGGAAAAGGGGAGGGGGGTTATTAGAAGGGGGGGGGCAAGTGAGGGGCATAGCAAGAGATAGCAGGGTGAGAGAAAGAGAGCTGCTCTCGAGAGCAGGGCGCCACCTCTTTAATGTGCCTGGGAAAGGAGAGCTGGCCAGTTCCCTGCACTGGGAGAGAGAGATAGGCTGGGGGACATGGCCTGACACTGGGCACCGTGAAGCACTCCACAGCACAGAGGAACACGCAGCTGAACAGACAGGGCCTCCTGGCAGGACCTTCACCATCCAGGACTGTTCGGCAATTCTCTGCTTCACAGGTGACCTCGTTCAGTGACTCAGGCTTACAGTTTTACACAGTACTTACGGCTCCACAAACCATTTATTTGAATGTTTTTTTTTCCCACCTGAGAAATGTTTTTTCTTTTCAGTGAGGTACAGCTTGCACAAAGGTATAAACCCACAACGGGAAGACCCACTGTCCAATAGTCTGAACAGTATTCAACACTCAGCATCTTGTAATGGAATGTACTTGGTCTGTCCAGCTAACACTCCTCCTGGGGCCCATCCAAAAAACATAAAATGAATTTCAAATTATCAATACATATAATGAAGATCTTAATCAATAATACCAACATAATGTACAGATCATTTAGCACAGACCAGCCTGATGTGCCCTTTGACACTTGTTCTAGGTAGGCACTATGACCGCTTTATTTTAAAGGTAACAGCTCAGGGACACTTAAACCTGAGGAAGAGTTCAGTCAGTAACACATGGTTTAAGTGACAGATGTGTCAGGGTAGGTGACAGGTGAGTGTGTGGTTTCTCTTACCTGTTGCAGGTCAGACAGTGAATACAGGTGGATGTGCTGCAGGAGGTACTCCCGAGGGAAAATCCTGGAGAAGGAGAAGTAAACGCTGTAAGAGCATTCTGGTGACACGGTTTCACTTCAATGCCTGCGGAGGCCATACAGTCTACTGGCTGACTATATGTGGCCATATGTGTTTTGTAAGGCTATTTTTAGTGCATCCCATAGACATTGATTCAATTTATACTTATTTGTGTGAGGAACAGTAAAGTGTCTGTGTGTGTGTGTGAATACATGTGTGAGACTTTATGTTGGATAAATCAATTTTAATCATTCTGCAGTCTCAAGCTGTTTCAGCCATATTTCAGTCATGAAAATTCACATACAACAATCCACTCTGTTTCATCAGTTCAACATCACAAAGAAATGTATCATTTATATGTGGGGAAACAGAAAGGGACCTGTCCTCAAACACACATGCGCACACACAAACACAGATGCATACAAACACACAAACACACGCTTTAAAGCTATGGAGGACTGCTGTAATACCCCGTTACCACAGCAACCCAGAGCCAAATTGCCTGGGAAATGAGGGTTAATTGAATTGAATCCGAACAGCCTGTGAAATAGGTGTTTAAAAGCACTCTTCCTTATTAGGGGTGAAGTGCAGATGCTCCATCCCGCCTATCTGGCTATTAAAGCCCTCTTCACCGCTCCCCGGCTACTCTGCCCCCTCACTCTCTCACCAAACCAGGCCCCCGGTAACAGCCCACGGTGAATGGATTCTGGGGGGGGGGAATGGGTTCCGTGGCCCAAATGGCACCATGTTGTTAAAATCAGACACCACTAAATGTGTCCCGTGCAATCATCCATGTCAAATCCAAAAGGGTATGGTTGCAATCAAGGTGGCAATTTGCTGGTTTTTGGAGTGGAATATAATGACAGAGACCAATCACAGGGGGGATCACGGTCTGGAAAAAAGAGCCTCCCGTCCCCCCGGATCAAAAAAACGGCCAGGAGAGCCCTGAGAACTGGCGGTGCGCATATGGCGGCAACGGTGGCGGGGTTTACGGTAAGGGCACCGTAACCCGCTGTGAAAGGGGCCCGCTAAGACAGCCCGTTCTGCAGCTCGCAGCTGAACAGCCACTTACGCAAGACAGCGAACACCGAATCAATTAGGCATACAGTCATTTACGCAATCAAGCAGGCCACTGGGAACAAACAGCCCGAGCAAACAAGCACACCCTTCACCTTCTCGCCACAGTCATTCCCAACAGCACACAAGAAAAACCACACAGCTGCTGGAATGGGGGGTCACCCGGTTAGGTGGCTGCTACAGCTGTCTGAGGGGTACCGTATAGAGAAGAGTTTACAACTGTTTATGAGGGAGAAACTGAAAAAAATGGGCAGCGCAAGCTCATAGACACAGAAATTATGTGATACAAATTATCATGTGATAATACGGCGCAGAGAGAGACTGGTGAGTCACACGCTCTGCAGTAACGCATGCGACTGGTGGGTGCTGTCTGACATTCAAGAATCTTCCATGACAGCTGGGGCGGGGGGGCAACTCTGCGTACGCAGTGGATGGCTAAGGGCGTGTCGGCACCAAGATGACACGCGATGTCATCCAACAGAAAATCATTATCAGACATTACCCGCACAGAATACCGCTCTGGCCTGCAGACAGGAGGAGTGTTAGTTCTGATACTTTGAATGTGTTCTTGTATTTTATTTCCTTACCAATCTAATTCAGTACAAAACCGAGCTTATAAGGAAGTGCCATGTAAAAAAAAAAAAAAAAACACACTCATTGTGTGAGTGTGTGTTTATATCTACATTTTAGACTTATTCATTTTCAGGCAGTCTTATCCAGAGGAAATTACAAAAAGTGCATTCAATAGGGTTAGGCATGTAGCCACACAGATACTGATTCATTAGGGCCACACACATAATCTAGCGCCATTGTGTGGAACATTGTCACAATAAGTGCTATCAGAAGAACACAAACACAGACTACAATCGCCACTTCCACCCACAAAACTTGTACCACCAGAAGCTTATATTGCCACAAAATTCTGACCATGGACCTTTTTCCGTAGCAAAGCCCTACACTGTCACCAATGTTTGTGTGTGTGTGTGTGTGTGTGTGTGTGTGTGTGTGTGAGAAAGTGAGATGCTGCTATATCAGCTTCATGCTGGGGTCAGGACCCTGTGTGGTCAAAATCATGACCCCAATGGTAACCGTTAGGAGCCAGGGATGAAGGCTGCTTGCCAAGGCCTCTATACATCAAGCTAGTGACTCCCCACAAACGGGACCCCAAAGGTCTGCCTGTTTGTTGGGGCAATTTAAGTGTTCAGTATAATTCAGAGCAGGCATGCAGCATGACAATTACTCCAGACAGCCCTGACCATGCTTCACACTGAGCCTGCATGAGATGAACAGAATGAACCCTCCAGAACAGTACGACTGATTTTTAAATTTGGCTCATGGTTGCTTGCTTTTGTTTTTCAACAGCAAAGGAAGATGCATGTAACTGCCACAAATTGCCAGCAATTTGTTCTTCAATCTCCTGTAAGATTCTGCTTGTATAACTTTTCTGCATTAGGTTGTATAAGACGGGGTTTTTAATCAGGTCCACGCTGGACCTTGCTCCTCTGTTAATAATTTTTGTGGCATGTTGTATAAAACACTGGTCTCACATGGGGGTTTCAAACAGGTACACCAGCTCCTCTTCCTTATCATCTGTCTAAATGTTTACCCTTTTTCACAAAGCACACTAAGTCAGGCTCAGGACTTAATGAAGGGAATGCTTCAGTACATTGCTGTTGTGTGTGCTCTGCTTCTATTCAATTTGCTCTCCAGTGCCAACATCCTCCACCAGCAATTTACACACCATTGGTACCTCGTGTGTTCCCTGTGTCTCTGATTGGCTCAGGGATGCCCTCAGTCTTCTGGATTCGACATCGAGAGTCTGGACATAATGGATCCCCTCATCTTTTGTCCAATCCCAGCCCTCACTGCACATTGACCGGTTGGGTCTTGACAAGAGTCACGCCGGGTGTGGTCCGCAAAATGCCAAGGAGACGGTTACACTGCACCAGGACTACACTAGACAAAATTAGTCTGATTCACTGAATCAAACCTGTGCTCACAGGGAATGGCGAATCCATTCTGGTGTTTATTCCACAAAATACATGCTATTACATGAAAAGTTTGAAATCTTCTGCAGTTGGTGAGGTAAAGCATTCAACAGAGTTGCAGCTGAATGCATTCGGACAGTGATCAAAACAGTAATAACCGAAAATGTAAACTTGGTGAATGGATTAACTACCGTATTGTAATTGCTAGCTTTGCAAAATGGCAGTGTGGAACCACATGAAGTCCAGCCCTGCCTTATGGGTTCATTCCTCCTGTCGTGGGTCCACGTCCCTGTTCACTTTGTCATTCCCAGTGCACTGTGCACCACTCAGCTGACAGGTTCCATGTCTCCTATAATGCTCTCTGTGGGGGGCAAATAGTACTTTGGGCTCGAGTGTTTGCCGTGGTAATGACTTCAGATATCAGGCTGGTGGACAAACAGAGCACTGCTATCAGCTGGTGACTTCCACAGGGGCTGGTATCAGGTACCATGTTTACCGACTGTGTTTATTCTTCATATGTGTAAATGTTGGTTTTGCTTCTTTGAGGACAACACCTCGGTGTGTAGGTGGCCTTATCAAACCACTCTGCAAAGACGGCTTTACCACACCAGCAACGCTTGGGGCTACGATGATGAACCGAATGGAAAATTGGTTTTGACATGAAACGGATCAATCATGATTTATACCAAACAATTCCTTGTGACTCAAAGCCAATTCCACAAGGAAGATCTTTTGCTTGCCTGAATAAGAGACTGAATCTAAGAATTAATTTAATTTAGTCTGGATAATGAACCATGCTGAATGAGAGATAGCTGCCTTGTGAATGGACAGTCCAGGCTATTCTGTGTGTTCTATGGTTGCAGATATTTCTTTTGGTTCATGCAGTATGTGCAGACTTCACGTGCATGTGAGCCTGTGTTTGTGGGCGGGTGGCTACGGAATTCTATGGGTACAGCCATGTGTAGTATGTCAGCCTGTGTGTATCTGTGTAAGAGGAGTTTGTCAGCCTGTGTGTGTATGTGTGTGTGTGGTTGCAGTTGTAAGTCGGTCAGTGCATGTGTGCATTATGTGTAGTCTATATGTGAGCCTGTGTGTGGCTGCAGTAGATCAGCTCTGACAGACCCCCCCTTCTCTCAGGGTCACAGTATAAACACACCCTGACTTATTCAGAAATGGTGAGCACTACACTTCCCACAGAATGGATGGCTGGGGTAATATTTTAGCGCCACCACCATCATTAATTCTCCACTGTTTTGAAGTGCAGGGCATTAGCCGCCATTGGCTAATGGCGGAGCAGTAAACACTGGCTTGAGTGCTCTCTCTTCACGGGGGTCGGTGTGGCTGCCGTAAACAGAGCTGCCAGATAAAGCCCTGCCTGTAAAGCAGCTGCCACTGCTCACATGCTGGAGGCCCAGAAAAGCAGGACCCGACAAATCTGTTCCATGGCTTCCAAAGCGACCAACAGGTAAAAGAGCAGGTGAATCAAGATGTCTGCCTTTATGGCAGCTTCATATAGGACAATAAACAGCAACAGGTGGACTGGAGGGAAATTCTTGTGCAAGGTACTTTTAGTATTTGTACTCTAGTAAAGTAGGTCTGAACCGGGGAGCATGGACCCCTAGAGGGTACATTAATCCTCATTTGACACACATTTGAGTGAAAGGTATAATTGGTGGATACAGAATGTGACATAGTGCATGTGTCCACCAAGTAACCCACAGTGAAAAGTATCCTGTGATTACAGGCAGAAAAATACCATGAAAGGTATTTACAAGAAGCTAAACCTTAACATAAATTAAGGTTTTTGAATCCTTGCTACAAGTGAAACAATAACAATTCACATTACACTATAGTACACTTCTCCCCTGAGATATTTGCTTTCTAAGTTTAATCAAAGTAAAAATACCCTGACTTCATATTCACATTTATGATATGGTCAATATTCTTACCCTTGTGCTTGGGTTTATTGAGAGGTTTTCTTTCCACCTACAACCAACTCCGCTGAATTGAAGCCTTCTGTGGGTTCAAGGCTGGAGAGACATGACTCAAGCAAACCTTTGGTTTAGCCTGGTTCAGCCTGTTTACCATTTAAAATAATTTTTCCATAAAAACAACCATCTTTTTGTGGAAACAAATTACCTGAAACATACAATACACTCACCATTCAATGCTCTATGTATTCATTATTGCACTATCAACTGCATATTTTCACATTTTGATTTTTAATGTTTTAGAACAAGATCTCCCTTAAGCTAATTTAACACGCACCCGTTTGCATGCAAATATGTTATTAGGTGCATGCACAACACTGGAATACCTGTGACAGGGTACAAAAGATTCAGAAAGTATTAACCACAGTCTTAGTGGTCATATGCTAGGAAATAACAGTTTTGGGGGTTTTTGTAGCCTTCCAGGAAAAAGCCACACTAATGAAAACAAGTGAAAAGTCATAACACATGTGGATAAAAGAGGGTGATCGTATGTCAAAATGAGCCGTCTGCAAGAGTGCTTCCAGGCCCTCAAAACAGTACTTAACCATTCTGACGATTTGTGCAGTAACAGGGCTTATGGAAAAACAGTGCGAGACCATAACGTCCAAGATAAAAGAGAAGGGGATGTTTCACCATGTTTACTGTGCTTTGCCTGGTTTAGCGGTCTCGTGGGCGGAGGTTGTGGCTTCAGTCTCCAGCCAGGTCATATCAAAGACTTTATAAATGGCATCCTTTTCCTCTCCGCTTGGCACTCAGCATTAAAGAGATGGATTGGGGTCCTGTCCACAGAGGCTTATTTGTACACCAGGCTGCCTCATGCCACAGGCATGTCCAGGCGTGATGCAACTTACAAGACTGGCCCTGCAAGCCTTGGATAGAGCCATCACTTCTGTTCCAATAAAACAATACACGTCAGGCTTATTGATTTTTTTTTTTGCTGGTACCTATCCACTGCCACCTACAGCAGCGTGGGCAGAAAAGAATTATACCTCAGGCAGAACGGGACAGAGACATTAGAAAGGAGAAAAGCGGGATTGCTTCTGCAAGCGGTAGTGACCCTTGTGGGAGCGGACAGTGTTTCATCACGGAGACGGGCCTTTCAGCAGGGCCCCTTTGTGTAAACAGAGTTGCTACACATTACCACTCAGCCTGGGCCTGCAGCATTATGGGATATCCCTATACATTACCATTCAGCCTGGAACTGCAGCATTATGGGATACCCCTACACATTACACTCAGCCTGGACCTGCGGCATCATGGGATATCCACAAACATTACCAGTCAGCCTGGGGAATGCAGCATCATGGGAAATCCCAACACATTTGGGCTGATCCCAATCCGAGTATGAGAGGAGGATGTGTGTGTTGAGGGTCACAGGTCATAGTGCCCCTGTGTATATATGCTTTGTGATCTCTCTCTCATTACATGGGAGGGTCAAGGGGAAGGGGGCACAAAACCACTTGGCCCCTTGGCCACATTCGCAGACAAAAGGAGGCCGGTCGATTCCCATGCTACCTGCCCATGGCGCTAAGGGTGGAGGGGCTGTTCTCCGCAGAGGAGGCAATTAGCACTGCCCCGAAAAAGGAGCTGAATCATCACATAAATTATTTTGCGGCGGCAGTATAGCGTGGTGGTTAGGGAGCAGGACGCATAACCAAACATTTGCCAGTTCGATTCCCCGCTGGGGCACTGCTGCTGTACCCTTGGGCAAGGTACTTACCCCACAATTGCCTCAGCAGATATCCAGCTGTATAAATGGATAACATTGTGTAAAAAAAAGTATAATCTATGTAAGTCGCTCTGGGTAAGAACATCTGCTAAATGAGGTGAGGTAATGTAATGCAATAATTTCAGGTAACTGTACTATTTGGCAGCCACTGGTAGTCTGTCTGTAAGTGTGGTTGTGTGTGTCTGTGTATGTCTGCGTATTTGTCACATCAATGGGCGTGACATACAGCAATGCTTATCTTGCTATGTTTACCACAGTGATTTTAAAGCGGTTTTCAGGAAATCCATTCCACCACTCAACAACACATCCATTATTCATTAATGATGCAATTTCCTGATGTTTGAAAAAGGAAATGATTGAAAAATACTAGAGTAAGGAACAGATGTTTCACACCACTAAAGCATCAGTTAGATTTGCCACACAGACCTCATCAACTTTCTGCCAAACACTGTGACACCAGGGTATTCCAGTAAACACCCTGGCATCTAAGAAACCATTAGGATATGAAGCTGGAGAGGCAAAGGAGCCAAGGACAGATCTAGAGCCAAACCTTTCCCCTCTAATATCCCTCCCCCTCTCCCTTCAGCCTCCCCAGATCCTCCTCGTTTGATTGGCCCCTCTGTCCCTGTCTCCTCCTTCTCCTCGGGTGGCAGTGTAGCATGGTGGTAAGGAGCAGGACTTGTAACTGAAAGGTTGCCGGTTCGATTCCCCACTGGGGCACTGCTGTTTTACCCTTGGGCAAGGTACTCAACCCACAACTGCCTCATTAAAGATAGAGCTGTATAGATGGATAATACGTAAAACTGTAACCTGTGTAAGTCGCTCCAGATAAGAGAGCCTGCTAAATGGCAGTAATGTAATGTAATGTAATGTAATGTAATGTAATGTAACACTGTGTGCTCCGGATAAGAGCGCCTGCTAAATGGCAGTAATGTAATGTAACGTAACACTGTGTGCTCTGGATAAGAGCGCCTGCTAAATGGCAGTAATGTAATGTAATGTAATGTAATGTAATGTAATGTAATGTAAGGTAATGTAAGGTAAGGCCGCGCGTCCCCCTCCTCACCTGCGGCGCAGGTCCTCGGCCACGGCGGCGCGGCAGCTGAACAGGTAGGCCCTGAGGGACTGCAGCCGCTGGCGCAGGCGGAGCACGGCGGCCAGCGCCTCGCAGTGCTCGTACAGGCTGGGGTTCAGCTGCTGCACGTCCAGCAGCGGCTCCTCGTACACAAACTCCAGGAACTCCTTGGCCTGCTTCGACACCTGCGGCCGGGCGACAGGCACACACAGACAAGGATGGGTAAGGGTTTGGGGGGTTGGGGGACCAATCACCCTGCTGCAAAAGCAACCTTTTCATTTTCATATCTGAGTATTATTTAACTTAAAATAGGAAAAGGATGCTAATAATTTCCTTAAGCATCATTTATTCTAAACAGAAACTCAGATTTTTTTTCCAAAAAGATGAATAAATGTGTCTCCTTTTTCTCTAACATGACTTCATTCTTCAGTTCAGAATAAAGACGTAGATGAGAATAAAAAAGGTTTGATGCAATCATCTACAGGAGGCAGACCCTCTGACACTGACTGGCCCAGACCATCCTGAAGCTGGCCTGCAAAGTACAGACTCCACCATGGTCTTGAATGTAGTATGAATGCAGTATGAAAAGTGTGGTTAAACTGTGTGGCCAAAGCTCGGCATTAGAGAAGCAGGATTAGGGTCAGCATTACAGAAATGGGTGCCACACATTTTCTTCTTACAATACAGAGCCATAAAAATCACTTTAAACATTCCTGTGTAAGATAAGCAGCCGACTGTGCGTGAGTGGAGCGTGAGTGTGCGTGAGTGGAGCGTGAGTGTGTGTGAGTGTGCGTGAGCACACGTGAGTGTGCGTGAGTGGAGCGATAGTGTGCGTGAGTGGAGCGTGAGCGTGCGTGAGTGTGCGTTGCGTGATTGTGCGTGAGTGTGTGTGTGCCGGGGCCGGGGACGGACGCTCCCCTGCCGGTCCTCCCACCTTGTGCCGGGTGGTGTCCCAGTTGTGCAGCAGCCGGGCGGGGATGAGGAAGAGGTCGTCCTCGTGGCAGCTGTGGCAGTAGTACCAGCCGCTGTAGTGGCACACTTTGGCCTTCCCGCGAGAGAGCCCCACTGGCCTCTGGCAGCCTGCGGGAGAGAGACCACACAGGGGAGAGGCACCTCACACACTGAACCTCATTCAGACTGGACATGGGTCTCCTCCAGAGGATACAGCTCACAGAAACTTCCATGTTGTTGAATAATAAAAACCCATCATGTGCGAGCATTCAAGAATAAAGCACCAATAAATATGGAATAAATCTCCTTTTAACAGTCATATTAGTGGTTTGATGTTTCAGAGTGGTTGTCAACCCCTTGCTTTTACACAGACCCTGGGTGCAAAATTCTTGATCGACAGCAAACAGTTAATGTGATTTCCTACTGGTGTGTCTTCCTGAAGAAATAGCATGCATTTAAATTCATAAAATGTGTAAGTCAAAAATGACCACATTAAAAGGAAAAGCAGATATAGTGAAAGGAGTTCATTTGCAAGAAATCCTACAGCAACAACTGAGGATTAATACAATTGTCAAAAACTTGAATACAAATTAACTTGTACCAGAGCTCAAGGGGAAAAGAACTTCTAGCAAGGTATATGTCCCATAGGCTAAACTCTGACCGAATCAAACATGTGAAGAGGACTCCTTGAGGTGATGTTACCACTATTACCATCGTTACTGTAGAGACCAAAATGGTTCTTTACCTCGTGTTAAATGTGACCTGCACAGCAAAGACCAGCCGTGACAGCACAACCACAGACTGCTGCTGGGGAGGAAAACCCTCAGTGACATTGTGGTTTAGATGTTGCAAGCTTTCATACAGGTGATAAGAGGGCCAAACGGCAATGCCCGCATGCACTGATAGCGCCTCAATGAAGAGCTGCTCAGAGACGCTTTAGGGCTAATGATTATACGAGAGCGAGGGGGTCACCGCAGCACCATTAATGTCCTGTTAATATATCGCAAGTTTCGGTCCTCTCCTTGGGGCCATTTCCCACCATTCCAGCTGAAAGGTAAAACTCTTCAGTAAAGGAGGAGATGTGTCGAGATGGTCTCTGTGTGTGCATACCATTAACCTTCTTACATGCAATCAAATCTCACTGGGAGATCAGAGGAGATCCTCTCTCCTTCCTGCTCCAGCCCCAACACAAAGGACTGCAACTCAGAACTGTGTATAATAAGCACCAAGAGAGATCCCGGGTGCCTGCTCTGTGAAGTTCCTCCTAAGATATCCCATGAAAACAGGTTGCTTTGTCTGCCTCAGGGGTATTATCCCCGTTTTTCAAACACGCAGGGTTCACCAGAGGCGGGGCGCAGCGAGAGTAACCCAAACAGGTGACCGCGGGGGGACAGGTGCTCCCTATCGGGGAGATCTGGGAGGGGGGCGGCTTGGAATGCCATTGAGGAAAAGGGCACAGCGCTCACGGGACAGAGGGAGAGGACGGATACAGACACGCATGGCTCTTCCCAAACAGAGCGTGGTGCCTCCTAGCTCCACAGAGACACAGACACACAAAGAGGAGGGGAGCAAAACAGAGCAGGAGAGATGAGAGATCAGAGATTGATAGGGCTGGCAAAAACAACCTGCAAACACTGTGTCCAAAGGCTGAGGCTTGATCGCTATCAGACAGAGGACTGCGCCGGGAGAAACCACACAATCAAAATAAGGCACTGATGAGGGAGCCGGCGTATGAGGCTATTTTCAGGCCATTTTCAGAGAGGGGTGGGGGGCCAAACAGAGGGCAACAAGTGATCCCACTAACAGTGTGCAGAACAGATTTACAGTAAATCGACCAACTGTATATCATGCACAGCTGTTAAATTAAAATGTGTGGGAGGCAAATGCAATTTCAAATGTGGTGAATTACAGGTAAACCACAGAATGACAGAAAATATGACCGCCAACACTCCACAAAAATACATTACAAAGGCACCACTCCAACAAATGCGAGAGGCTGAGGTTATAGGTGTGTAACTTCAAACACAGATCCATAGTCACCAAAGGTTTCCTGGCATCCCTGGATACCAGGTGGGCCCTGATGCACACAGGGTGTAGCACCCTGGTAAGGCTCTAAGTTGCCTCAAGAAATATCCAGCTGTATAAATGGATAACATTGTAAAAAAAATTATAACTGATGTAAGTCCCTCTGGATAAGAGTGTCTGCTAAATGCCAGTAATGTAATGTAAAAATGTAATGCATGATGGAATCAGCATAGCAGAGCGGAGCCCAGCATGGGAACCTGCCTGTTACCCCCACACATCACAAGCGCTCGGGCGGAGCACCTGGGGGATTGTCACCTACTGGAGGCCCGACAGTGGTTCATGCACGGGCCCTGTTTAGCCAGGGACAAACGAAGGGGGGGAAGAAAGGAACGGAAGAAAAACAGGGTTAGCGGAGAGGCGGCAGGGGCCCAGAAGATGCGAGTCCGCGGTGGGGCACATCGGCAGTTGGCGGGGAGCTCTTTCATGTTCCCTGAAGGTCTCTTCACAGAGCCGCTCTACACAAAAGAAAGGGGGAGAGGGGGGGACCGGACAAGCAGAGACAGCACAGGGAGAGATGGGGAGATAGAGGTGGAGAGGTGGAGAGGCGCTGAGAGAGAGAGAGGGAGGGAGGGAGGGAGGGACAGTGAGAGGGAAGGAACCACAGGATGTTGTCTTGGAAACTATCGCACACACATACTGGGCAATGTAATACATCATCCGTTTCAGCAGATCTCAAGTAGCCTGAATCCATGCTAATCACACAGCCTTGGTCTTCAGATCGGCTCCCACTCATGGGCTCAGGTCTTAAATCTGAGAGGCAAAGATCGCTGCTGCACTTGTGCTTCAGTGCTAGTGTGACGCCTCTGAAACACCTTAACGACACACACAGCAAACACGGTGCCAACACTTCCATACACTGGGGTGAAATCCTCTTTTTCTGTACAGAGGGAGGTAGATACACATCTCCTCTCTCTCTCTCCGTCTCAGAATCAGAATGAGACTTTATTGGCCAAGCATGCTTTTACACACGCAAAGAATTTGACTCCGGTTCTCTCTCACAGTGCTTTCATACAACGTCAAGGTGACAACAACTACCAAACAACAGTAGTATTACAAAAACAACAGTAGTGCAGGACACACACATGGAATACAGAAGGAATGTATGAGGTACATGTGAACAGGTACTGCACAATGAGATGAGTTAAAATGTACACGAGTGCAGGCTGTAGAACTGCACAACTACTAGTTATACACAACTGTTGCGCTGTGTTATGTGCCTCTGTGCGCGTTCGGCCGTGACTCTGAAAAGAGTAGGGGTGCGCTGAGGTTAAAAGCCAGAGTGTGATGCTGGCAGGTGCCAATGTAAGCTTGGGGGTTTTGGGAAGAGGCAGGGATCCAGGCTATAAAAAGCCTGTGGTCGTGTCTCCCATCAGCCCCCTCCCCTCCCCGCCCCCTCCCTCCCCCGGCTGATGATGAAGCCCCGCGGGCTGCCGTGTGGTCAGGTGTCGGGTGTCGGGATCGCCCTGTAATCAGCGCACAAGCTCCCCGCAAGCCGCACGCCCGCCCGGCCTCCAAAAATAACAGCCCCTGCCCAGTTCCCATCCACTTGCTGGAGAGGCTATTTCCAGCCAGGGCTCGCAGTCATTGAGCTTTCTTCAAAGGGCCCCTCGGTTTGTTTTCTTGAAATAATGATCAATACTTTATCTAATAACTGTAATTATTTTACACATTTCAATTTGGAGCTTGATTTTGTTAAAAAAAAAATGTCACATGGATAGAGTCCATTCGTACTGAAACATTAAATCAATCGCAATTCTGGGTTGGTCATATTAATGATGTTCCACATAGATGGTCATTATTGAAGTTTAGAGGAGAGGAACATGAGGTGCACCTTATGTTGTCTTTCACTGTCTGAATGTAGCACCATGGGTCCCAGGGAAACGTTATCTCGACCCTACTGTATACTTGTATATGTATGGGCTGACAATAAAAGCGCTGTTGACTCTTGACTTGACTCCTGAACGGAGTAGAGCTCCCCGGCAGCAGGACAGGGCTGTAGCAGTGACGCCCAGCCCGCCCCGCCCCGCCCCGCACCCACCCCCCGCCCGCTGCGTACAGAGCCCCGGGGACCCGGAGGCGGGTGTGCGGTCAGCGGCCACGCTTGTGTCACTTCTGGGAAGGAGCTGGCCACCGGGAAACCACGGCCTCCGCGCAGCGGCCAGCACTGCCACTGCCAGTAAAGAACACCCTCACACACACACGCCGCACACACACACACACACACACACACACACACACACACACACACACACACACGCACACACTCACTCATACACCCTCACACACACAGGCCACATGCACACACACACACACTCACTCATACACCCGCACACACACTCACTCATACACCCTCACACACACACGCCACATGCACACACACACACACACACACTCACTCATACACCCGCACACACACACGCCACATGCGCACACACTCAAACACCCACACACCTTCACACACACACACACACACATACACACACACACACACACACACACACACACACACACACACACACACACACACACACACACACACACACACACACACACACACACAGACACACACAGCCCTAAACGCACACTCTAACAATAACAATGAATACTTACAATATATACTCTAGGGTGCTTTTAAGAAAAATCGATACATTCTAAACATTTATTAATCAGACCTTGACTTTGTGCCTGCTTGATAAGGCCACTTGAACATTTTCCAAGGATCTGAATATTTTTGACATTTTTCCAGAATACTTAAAATCAACTTCAAATTCCAAATTGCTGGTCATTTTTTATGGGACAGGCCAAATTGAGATATGAATAGTAGTGTAGAGTGAAGATCCTGAAAATACAACAACTTCAAAACACAGACCGTTCTCCAGGTACACGGAAACTCTTCTGCCTGATACGTGTGCTTCCTCTTCAAAGCCGAACCAGCGCGCTGTCATTGTCACCCCCGACCCAGCTGAGATTGAAGGATTACATTGTCTCGCGACATCAAACAAACCCGAGGCACACCTGGTAATGCGCCGGTGCTGCAAAAGAAAAGCCTGCCGCATGCCAGCTCAAAGCCGGCTGCTTCTTTCAGGCATAAAGAAGGAGCAGCCGCACTGGGGCTCGCGGCGTCTCGAGAGCCTGTGACACAGCGCGAGGGAATGCAGTAACGGGCGGGCAGAGAGTGTGGGAACGGCGAGCGGCTCAAACCCGGGCCTGGGACTTCAGACGTACCTGCGCAGGGCCGACCTCTCTTTCAGACCGGGGCCCCTTTCTGTTGGCTCCCGATCGCCACAATTAATTAAAGAGAAGTAGGGGCCTACTGGAGTAGCCTACTGTACAATAGGGCTCCGGTGTCAGTGCCGCACATGTTCTGGGTAAAGACACGGCCCCCGGTTCTCCCCAGCACAATGGGCGGGTCAGCGGACGAACAGCACGCAGTTATGTCTCCTCAAGATGGGCCCCCGCTCGGAGACGCTTTCAACCGCCCGTTTATTTACACAGAGCGCCTCAAAGAGGGAGAAACTTCATAAGGGGGGGAAGAGACAAGAGGCTGGCTTTGATGTGCCTCATTCAGGCCGACGGGCACCCTAATGAAGATGTACGTGCCGCCAGGAAGGTGGGGTGGGGCGCACCTTTGATGTGGACGCCGCCCCAACGTCCCCTACGTTACCCAAAATCCCCTTCTTCCCCCGACCCCAACGCCAGCTCCGGCATTGTCCCGGGTGCAGTCGGAACCCTATTGATCTGGTATCTCTGCGTTCCCCCCCCCAACCCTCCGCACCACCCCAGACCCCCCATCCCTCCACATACACCCCGAACGAACTCCTTTGTGCCTCCCTGAATGAGAAACACTTTGAACCGCAGAGGTCAAGCAAACTATGGGATGTGCCTTGGGAAAAGGGGGGAAAACGCGTCCGGCGTGCACGAGGGAGGACACTCGTGCATGAAACGGTCACCACCGACAGCCTTCTTGTGAAGCCCCCGTTATTCACCTACTTAATTAGCTGAATAAATATTGCTCATTAAACGGCATTCAGTATGTTTTTGATGTCAGCCGGGACAATAATTCAGGTGGGTGGGGGGCCGGAGGGCTATATATGTAAACACTTATGTATACCTTTGTAGTGGAGCACCCACACTTTGCCTGCGGGCTCCATGCAGTTCAATCGGCTGGAATCAGCTTGTTCCTGCGAAACTGAATCCAGGTCCAAAAATATGAAAACGAAAAATAAAAAAAAACAAACAGGGCTAAACATTCAGTTTTTGATTTTGAACCTCTGTGGCGTATGATTGGCAGATGCATTGCTCCCGTCCTACTGTAGGAGGAGCCAGGACATTCACCCCCAGGAACAAAAGCCAGAGAAAGGCCATCAGAGGACAGAGAGGAGTGCAAAGGACAAGACTGCGCTTGAGGTGCTCTGTTCTGTGGGAGTGAAGGTGGAAGAGTGCTTTTGGCCATTTTACATACAATTCCCCACTTCTCAGCCCTCAGTGAGTACTTTTCCCAGAGAGGTCTCAAGAATCAACGCACTTCAATACAGTTTTAAAGAAAAAAAAATACATATTCTTCAAAAATTTACAGTGAGGAAGATTCTGAAACATCACAGAGGAGCAGGCAAATCAGCTTTTTGTTTGCAAAGAAGGCCATCTTTACAGACCAAAATGACGCACTAGGGGCATGCTATACTGTAGGCAGAAAACACCTCCCGGTGCTGAACAGATCTGACACACTTAGAGTCTGAGGTTTGGATTTAGTCATTTTCAGCCTTCTTTGACATGCAAGGAGTGGAAATGAAGTGCTGGGCTGTACCTTGGTGAATAAAGACAGGGGTGTATACATGCGATGGTGCAGTAAGGGATGCCTCTAAGGAAAAGTGGTGCATTCGGCTGTCAGCTTCACAGGACCCAGAACACCACTGTCCCTCTAGCATTCAGGAGCCTGGCCTGTATCACTATCACTCATTTAGACTTATTCAGGAACAACGCCCAAGTCTTGCATGGCCCCCATGTTCTTCTCAGAGATCTCTCTCTACTTACACATGGCAAAATCGACAGGACTTGCACATAAAGTAGTGTTTTCAACCTACTTTTTTATTTGAGAAGAAACCAGGTCTCATCTGTGAGAAATGTCACACCTATTATAACAAGTGATAAATTTAAGATACCAGTTTTAGAAAAATCTCTATTTAACGATGGAGCTTGGTATTGCCCCTTCAGAGAAACCACCCACCTCTTTGGGAAATGCTTGAAAACTGTCAGTCAGTTGAGTCTTCCAACCCATTTTATACAGAGCGTGGGGGGAGGGGCCGGTTTGATAAGGGGAGGAGAGGAAAAGTATTCTTTTTTTGTTGTGTTGCATTTTTTTGACATTGTGGTTTCCTCTCCTTGCAAATTCCCCAGCCATTAAGTTGCTGAAGTCCAGTAATTAGGAGCAGCGAGGCCGTGGTGAATAGGGTGCCGATGCAGAGAGGGCGCCCCCCCAATGCGTACCACAAGGGGGGGGAAAATCCAACCCTTTGTGGGGGCTGACAAATTGGGGCCAGGGGTGCCGGGGGGAAGGGGGGGGGGGGTGCTCAATCAAAGCCCTCGGACACAGAGGGAAACGCCACGGTAACAGCCCCACCCTCTAAACACCCCCGACCATTGTCCCCCGCACCTACTCCACAATGGCAGCTTCCCCCCTCTCTCTCTCATTCTCTCACTCCTGTCCTCCACCTCCTCTCTCCACTAATCCCTCTGACAGCTCCTCCGAGGCCACGGATATTTGTTTAGGGAAAAGCGATTAAACTGTGTTACAACGGCCTGGCCCCTGACTCCCCCTCCAAGGCTAAGTGACTGACAAGGAAAAGCAGTCAAAGGAAACTGGCAAGTTACCAAAGAGGGGACAGAAGGGGGGAGTCAGGAGAGGGCTGCAGAGGTCTGTGTGAAAGTGAGGAGAAAGAGAGAGAAACAGCCAGAGACAGTGAGAAATAACATGGTTCGCGTGTAAGATGGAGAATTTAGAGTGTGAGAAAGAGAGGGAAAAAGTGCAAGGAGCTGTGTGAGGAAGGAGAAACCAGGAGAGATTGAGAAAGAAAAAGAGAGAGACTAACAGAGAAAGTGCAGAGCTGGAGATAGGACCACTATATCCAGCTGTTCCGCACTGTCACCGTCCGGGTCGATACGTCTCAATTAATAGCAAAGCAACACCCCCGAATCAAACAATTAGGCCCTGCTATAGCCGCAGCGTCCAGGGAGCTTTTGATTACAAAAAGGGTTTTTTTCCGCTTTTTACTGGCCAATTATCATCAGGTGCCTGGTCGCCTTGTTCTGCAAGGCTTTGAAATCCCCCCCGCAATAATAGGCTAGTTGTTACAATTGAGAAGGGCCGCTCATTCATTTCCTTCATGAGGCTGAATATTTCACACTTGCCTGCAGATGTTAGGAGAAAGTCTGATTACATTATTAACCCAAGGGGCTTGCCGAGGTTTGGCGGGCCAAACGAAACTTTAAAACCAAGAAGTGAAACTTCCACAAAGAAAAGAAGAGGTAAGCTAATAAAAGTGAATTTCATGTCAGCGGACACTTTCAAGAAACGAGTAACGAACGACGGGCAAAACAACATTACTTTTTCTAAGCTTTGTTCACATGACTTTTCTTCATTTAGTTTGTTTGGTTGTACAAACAGTAGCAGACACGCATGCATTTTGGCACATCAGTGCTGGTCAGAGTGTCAGTGCCTGGATGGTGCTGGGGGACTCAGTGACAGCACCACGCTACCCCGTCTTCCCTCTCCCGGCCCAGACTACCTGCGTACGCCCCAGACACCCTGATCCCCAGCCGCCGCCCCGCTGCCTTTGATGTTAACCACAACACAGCGCAGACCAAAGGCCAGCCATCTTTACAAGGGACCCTGGGTAATGCCATATTGTTGCAATGTTTCAGTCCACACGCACTGGGGGAGGCAATGTGGTCACGTTAAATTACAGACCGAATTTGAATATTTACCTGCTGCAGAGCAGCAGTTATGTAACAATACGTTTGCATGACTTGATTTCTTAAACAAAGCCTTTATCTAGGGCAGCTTCATTGAGCATTGCCTATATTTTACTTAATACTGTTTTGTAAAGCTGGATTTCTATAGGAGTAATCAGTATTAAATGCACACTAAAGAATAGTGGTGTTACAGCCAAAATTATTACGTACACTTTTTTATTGTTACTTGTAAATTATTACTTATATTCCCTCCTGTCTGACCTGACCTGACCAATTCTTCATCCCTCTGCCCTAAATGACACTGAGGATAAGAGAAGCCACTCAAACAGCAGCAACATGACACTGACACTGACAATACTGCATATAGGCCATACCCCTTGAACCTGAAGTCACACAATGGGCCTCATTATCAGCAGAGTGGGGTTTTTACAGCATCATTTTTCAGAAGTTCACTGTGTGTTGCAACAGGACAGCGTCTGCATCCTGAGTGCTTCGCGCCAGTTTCTGAATATGTAACTGCCCTATAGACCTCTTTGTGTGGCGCAGTGAGATAAGGTCTTTTTAAAGAAGGGAAATGTATTTTTCCCTCAACACAAGAAGGGCTGAGTGGAAAAAGATTTGGGGCACTGAGCTTACGGACAATGGATCCAGGAAGACAGCCGTTATACCTTTGGGTGACATACTTTATGTAGATTATTCCACAAAATATCCAGCAGTCTCTACAGGATACAAAGCTTGACTAAGAGTGGTCAAAGGGCCAACAACATATGTCAAAAGGACTCAATGAAAGTCTACCTAGAACTTTCTCTCCGTAGCATATGAATGTGGAAAAAATGCAATGGTGCCTGTCTTTCATCACACGCGCACTCACACACAAACACATACACACACCATAGGACTGGGTAGCCAACCCTGATTTTTTTTTTTTTTTTTGCATGTGTGATCCTTCCCTCCCACATCATATCAGCACACATTGCAACAGAAGTGTGTCACTTATCAACGTACGCGGGTCAAGCCATCGTACGGCTCTGAGAATGATTAACACCCCGCTATCTGAGGAGGTGAGTGAGGCCTCGCACAGAACTGACAAATACGCGACCTGCTGCATGTAGGTCAGCGCTGAACAGCATGAAGCAAACAGGCACCGATCTGTCGTGACGGGAGGGGGGGGACCGGCAGATACAGGCCTTGAGTTTTCTCACCGCGCCGAGCTCCAGACTGCTCGTATTTACCCGCGTCTCAATGATAATCCGCTAAACCTCCCGCGTTTCGTGTCAAAAAGTCATCCGTCTCACGGAGCACACCGGCCCTCGGCTATCATTAACGCGCCATTGTCCAACTCCGAAGGCCAAGGTATTAAACGCGGATTAATTCTGGAGTAATTGGGTAAACGCTGGGGGAGAAAGACATCAGTAACGTGATTAATGAACAACGTTTTCACTTTCTGCCAATATCCAAGTTCCACCCAGCCAGGGCTGTAAAATTCCATGCCTCTGCGGCTCTGAATTGGATTATCGGCGGCAGTGGGCAACGCCGGGCCCAGTGGATTTAACGAAGATCGGTCCCAAAATCCAAGTCACTGTGAGAGAGGGTGCGCGCAAACATGAACTCTGCAACCTGAAGGTCATATTACTGGAAGCAGATGAACCTCTCTGACCACCTAGGTTAGGTAATAGGGGACGTATATTGCTTTGGGGCCATGTACATGTTTTTGTGTGTCAGCATGTTGGTTTGAGTAGGTAATGTTCAGTTTTAGTCTGATTTTTAGCATAATTGCTTAGACCCAGTATTTAGAGACGAAGTGGCGATGATATTTGTGACAGTAGAATCTGAGAGTATGACCAAGTGTGTATGACCATGAAGCGTGTGAGTGTATGTAGAGTAGGAGAGGGTATTGTAGGAGGGTGTGGAGCTGCATGTATGTAGTGCTGCATTGCTGTAACTTCATGAGTGTTGAGCTGCATGCATGCAGTGCTGCACCATGTTAACTGTGTGCCATACCTGAATAAGAGTGCAGAGATGCATATGTGCAGTGCTGCATTGCTGTAACTGCATGAAAGTGTGGAGATGCACATACGCAGATCTGCATTGCTGCAAACAGTCTGTGGGCAGAAGAGAAGGTGAATGCAGGAGGGGGGGGTTCTGACCTGCACAGCGGAAGCTCTGGGTGGTCAGGCCCTTCTCCACGGCCAGGCGGGTGAGGATGCCCAGGAAGCTGGTGGTGACGGACTGCCGCTTGCCGCGCTGGGCGTCCCTCTGCCGGCGCTCCCGGCTGGGCTTGCTCCGCAGCACCACGGCGGGGGCCGGGGCGGGCGCGGCGTCGCCGTCCTGGGGCCGCTGGGCCGCCGCGGCCGTGCGCAGGGCCTCCACCCAGTCCTGGGCCTCGCGCTCGGTCTCGGCCCGCAGACGGAGCACCTCGCTGGGGAAGACCACCTGGAAGCGGGCGGCCCCCCCGGCCCCGCCCTCCGGCCCGCCGTCCCGCTGCACCGCCAGGCAGCCCGACAGCGAGTAGCGCAGCACGGGCTCGGAGACGGGGCCCCGGCCCTCGGTGGGGAAGGCCTGCAGCCGGGTGGCGCTCAGCACGAAGGTGAACGCCCGCCAGTTGTTGAGGTCGGTCAGCTGGTAGAGGAGGCCGGCCTTCAGCAGGTCCCGGCAGCGCTGGGTGAAGAGGGGCAGAGCGGTGGGCCGGGTCAGGGGGCCGGGGGCGGACACCGCGGCGGAGACGGCGGCCTGGACGGCGGGAAGCAGCTGCTGCGCCGGCTCCTCCCCCTTCCGCTGGGCGGGCCGGGCCGCCAGCACGCGCTCCCACAGGCTGCGGCGCCAGTCCAGCGCCTCCCACTGGCAGGGGGCGCGCAGCTGCAGGCGGGTGCTGTTGAAGAAGAGGGCCTGCAGCACGCGGGGGTCCTGGGCCAGGGGCGCGCCCACGCCGTGGCAGTGCGACAGCGAGTAGGCCGTGCACAGCTGCCGGTTGCCGCTGCTGTCCAGGCTGTAGAGGCGCAGCTCGCAGGGGGTCAGCTCCACGTGGCAGGACGTCCAGCGGCCGGACGTGCCCTCCCGCTGCTCCATCTCCCCCTGCTTCACCAGGCTGGGGCTGCTCACCTTATCCACTGCAACACAGCCGGGGACAGCGCATCACTCACACAGCACAACTTACATGCAGTTACACAACAAAACCTCAATACGCTCACACAGAAAGACTGCTTTACACTTCAGTACAATTACAAGGCAACATTTCAATACAATAATATAGGAACAAATCAATACACAGCAATACACAGTTATACAGGGATATTACATATTACACAAGGGCATAATATATTGCACTGGGGTCACAATTTAATGATCTAGTGCTGCTGAAACACACCACACACCCACAAGGTTGTACACACACTCCACACACACACACACACACACAACTACACACCATCATACAGGCCCAAGGCTGACCATCTCGTCACTGAAAAGCACAGTGCCTCAAAGACCCGTTTGACTGTGCGTCTGCTCCGCATCAGAAAGAAAGGAAGGCCTGGCTGCTCCATCTTTGTTGTGTGCCCGGGTAGAACATAGCCGCTGACATCACCGGCCTAACAGACCATTTGACCCCTGACATCACCAGCCGATCAGACCATGTGACCCCTGACATCACCAGCCGATCAGCCTATGCGGCTGCCAACATCACCAGCCTATCAGCCCATGTGGCCACTGACACCGCAGACAAAGGCTGTGTTTGTGTCCCTGTGATGACATCGCTAGCTGCTGCTAACTCATTAGAAAGGAGAACCGCCACGGCTGAAATAAAGGCTTGTGATAACTGTATTACCGTACATAGTTACCAGGTCTGCCTTTGCGCACTTGCCTTTTGTCACCTTAAAATGACTCACCGACAGAGAAATAAAGGTGTAAAGCATGACAAAAATGAATATCATATAGCTACCATTTAATCCATCATACCGCTAACTGCTGTTGAATTCTTTTGGAAAAAAATAAGCGTCTAACAAATGGTACAGTAGGAGTCTGCCTGTGTATGTGCCTGCAGGTGCATGAATGCGCGCCAGAGGCAACTACAGCTGGCTCATCACCAGTCTTCATTGACCTGCCATTCACTTTGATCAGTGACATGGGCTTTTACCGGAACGCCGGTGTTCTTCCAGCCAGCCTGATTGAGGGGTCTGAAAGACAGTGCCGGAGCACTGCTTCTGAGCAGGAGAGTCAGCTGAAGCATATTCAGTCAGAGGAGTCCCCTCCGCTCTCTGCAAGCGAGCAACACTCACAGCTAATTATCATCCTCGACCATTCAAAACATTTACATTCTAACATACTGGAAGGGTACCGCAATAGCTGCGTTTATATGCGAGGCTATTTCCTCCGTCACACTCTGTCTGCGCTCCGGTGTTTACAATCCCGCTGTTCTTTCTCAGAATCAACAAAGTGATGAGATCTTATAACCGGGACATCTGGAATGTCTCCCCCTGTTATTGATGCTCTCACTTCTCGAGAGATCACAGCTCAGAAAAGGGGCTTTCAGGTTGTTCTGCGGTACTGAGATGCAGGCTGAGGCGCAGAGTAAGAAAAACCCTGTGCCCGCTAAAGCGGCCATTGTGCTGCTTTCCTACAAAGCTTTCCTTTACGGTGCACATCTGTCTGCATTGACTGCATGAATAATTACAGCAGATCAAAGAATCAATATTTAGAGCACCACACAAATGACATCACCCCTGCATGCAGACCACTGTGAGATTTTTTTTTGCTCACATAAATTGAGATATGTCTGTAATAGGTCTGATATGTCTGCCATTTCGCCCCAAAATTTTGTACCCTCTAAAAAGTTACGAACCTCAGCTTTCACTTTCCAGCACTGCCTCCAAATCAACAAAGGATATTAATAAGAGAACCTCCACCATTTGAACTCAAGAAAATAGTAAAAAGAAGAAAAGAAAGAAATCTATATAAATCTGGTATTAGAATGTAAGCCATCCTCAATCAAGGGGTTGTTGAGGAAATGGCCAGGTCTTAAGGCTAAAGCAACATAATTGTAACATGTCATTACTGTCTGTGACACCTGAGGAGAAAAATTTAAAAAACAATTCAGTCAGAGTTTTCCGTATTTCACAGAGCAAAAAAGAATTGTTGCTTTCCCCAAAATTAACTGAGAGCCCATCACATGGTTCATTAAAGAATATAAAACCCAGGGCAAGTGCCTGGTCAGACATACCAAGTACCAACAAAATCTGCAATGTAAGGACCCTGTGCAGTGCCACTGTATTTCAAGAAAATCACACTCTGATACCTGTTCTCATCAAGGATGCCCAGTGTGGCATCATCTGGCTATTGCCACCTCTCCTTCTCAGCCCATCCCTTTCACTTCTCTTGCATTTCTTTCATTCTTCTCTTTCACGTTTCACCAGTTTTCCACTTCCTCAAAAGCAGTCAGTCCCCCACCCCTGCCTGACACACCCCCACCCCCCACCCCTACAGTTAGCGCAGCGCCGTGGTATTTAAGCGGAAAACGCCGGAACCAGCGCTGCTTTCTTTAGCCTTATCTGCAGCGTTCCAGCACGCAGTTCACCTTTCGCACCCGCGACATGTAACGGGATCGGAGGCCAACTCAATTTCCCCCCCGATGCTGATAAGCCAGGGGGAAGCCGGGGCTGGGCTAATTTGGGTCGGCTGTCGGGGGCGACCCCGGGCCCGGAGCGGCTGCCGGGACGGGTGCTGGGCGCGGGAACGCGGGAGCCCCCTCCTGACTTGGGGCTTTTTTTGTCGTCCGCTGGGCTTCAAAGGCCTGTCTAAATGTGCGGCGACAGGGCAGGTCACTGTTAATTTCATGCTACAGAGGAAGGACGGCGCTCTGACAAGACTCAATTAGCGCAGCGCGGCCACACTGGCTGGCCAGGCACCTCCATCAAACCAGAACCTGCTGCACAGCTGGTGCGTAACGCTGTCTCTCAACGGCCCCGCCACACAACAACACTGACACCACATCACAGACACACTGTTTGAGCGTTCTTTATTCAGTTAACCAAGTATGAGTTCTAAGGGTTTATTACGCAGAAGCACAGATGATGATTGATTGGCCATGTCTGTGTGACACACGCGCTGTCGGTAATTTTCAGTGAGTCACAGTAAATGCCAAACACTGAAAGATCACAACGTGAGCACACGAGTCACCCGTTATCATGGACAGGGGGGCTTGATCACATGACCTGCACCATGTGACCATCCCTCCTTTTTATTATGCATGTGAAGAAGTTTAATTCCAAGCCCAACCATCAATCTTCACTCCTAAAAACAGCTGCCAATTCATGCGCCACTTTCAGTGTCGGCCCAGATAAGTGTTGTAGAATTATTTCAGAATGTATTAATATGTAAATGTGCACACCCCTCGAGATTCACATTCCAGTTGCTGTGCACGGAATGCAGATTACAATTATAGAGCTTCGTACGATTACATCAACACTGTGGTGATGATGTCACAGTCAGAGATAAAAAAAAAAAAAAAACAGGCCATCCAAATACACAAAACGAACCCTGCAATCAAAACTGACATTCTGCTAAATTACTGTGCTGTCAACCCTGTCAAGCCCAGAAATATCAAGCCATTTAAAAGAGGTGTAATCAAAAAACAATTTTTACTCATGGTGCTATAAGGTTGAGGCCATATACGCTGGTGACCCAATGCCTACTCTGTAATTTCGGAGTGATTCTACGGGGAAAAGAAATAAACACTTGCACTGTCACTGGCATGCCCTTAAAAGCCAGATACAGTGACTCCACTCCTTCTGGAAGCAATCATAATCACGCATAGCAGGGCAACAACCAATCAATCACCGTGACACTATTTTGCTTTCAGAGAGATTGTTCCTATACAGTGCGTTCATTCACCAGTTTTCCACACATTACCGCGAGCTCCAGCCAAGACCAAAGTGTTCAGCGCTTAGATGCCAGTCGATCTGACCTTATTAAGAAGGATACAATGCGTTTATGTCAGACACTCTGCACTTGCCTTTCTGGAGTGCAAGCAACCGACCCGCACCCAATCTCTGGCTCTACTTTCTATAAAAATAAAATGGACACAGTTAAAATCGGTACACCTGGTGAGCACTACTAACCCTTTCCACTGCACGTCATCCACTGATTTACCTACATCAGGCTCTGAATTGGGCCTAACTCTTTAAATGTCACAGGGGACGCTCCACCCCCATGTGTTAGGACCAGATTGTGTCACAGCAGAGTGCTGGGGCCTGGCAGAGGATGCTAATTGGCTGCCCCTTTTCTAGACGCAGTCCGATGACTGTGATTCTGCCTGTCACCGATGCGCACGGGAGAGACGTGCGGTGACAGGGCCTGACGGGGACAGAAACAGACAGCTGTACTCTCACCACCTGAGAGGCACTTTGGAGCGGTTTACTCAATTCGGCCTGTTTCATTAATAATCCGTCTGTTTCCGTCTGTTTGTGAAACAATGTTGTCTTAGGGAGAGGATGCAGAAGCTAGGCAGAACATTAGGAAAAGAACATCTGCACACACTTAGGAAAGCAGTCCAGCTGCATCAGTCACATTACATTACTGTCATTTAGCAGATGCTCTTATCCAGAGTGACTTACATAGATTACAATTTTTCCATGTTACCCATTCATACTGCTCAATCTTTACTGAGGCAATCCTGGGTTAAATACCTTGCCCAGCAGCAGTGCCCCAGCAGGGAATCAAACCAGCAACCTTTCAGTTACAAGCCCTCCTTCTTACCACTATGCTACACAGCCACCCCAGGCCTGTATGAGTGAAATCTTGAGATGTGATTTATAACAAACATCACCGATCTGTCTTATGTGACAGATTAAACTGATCAAATCTATTTCGATAACAATAGCTCTCTCTTATCCTATTCAGCAAATGCCCAAACTCTCTGCCAGACCACCTTTCCCTCTATACTATATGAATATTTCCACAATAGCTTTGGAAACATAAAATGACAAGCGAAAGAAATCACCTCGAAGGATTGGATTACTGAAACAGTAGGTTATCCAATCATTCACAGGCCCCGCCATTACCTCCCTCCTGAATACTCTTCCTACCCTCCCTACAGCCAAACAATGCTTTTCAAATATATGGTAATCCCTGTAATATTAGGGATAATTATGGCTCATTCTATTAGCTGATTGGGATTTATCCATGAATTACAAGTGGTATTGTAAACCTATTTTGCAGAGGAGGATCTCTGTCTGCCAGTTTTCTGTCATGTAAACAGACTCACACACAAACACAAATACCCTCGTCCCTGAGGGTGCCGCACTGCAAGGGTTCAGCTGCTCAAAAAGAGCCTGTAATATTGGATGACCTCTCCCTCCCACTCTCCTTCTTTAGTCCCCTTCACTGTCAGCAAACAGAAAGGTCTATCAAGTCCAGCTCGTCTCTTTTTCTTGCTCAGATTCCCTTCTTTTCTTGTTTCTCCCCAGTGGAAAAGGCCAAATCTGGGGGATAAACCTGTGCAGGCCCAAAAAAAAATTGTGCCTCCATGCACTGATCCTGGACCAGTATCTGCTGCTTCCGCAAAATGGCACAAGGTCAGTTAGCACGGGGTGCATAAGCTGATCTTGGAAAGTACCTTCAGACCCTGGCAGGAGTATCAGTCACTGAAGCTTGGTTCCTAATTTCACAAGCTATTAAAAACTGCTGGCAAATCGCAAACCGGTGCAGCCCTTGCCACTTCTCAATTTGTGACAGACATAAGCTTGAAGGTTGGTGTACAGAGGGTTACGGAATGTACATTATATTACATCACAAATTCCTGAGAAGGGCGAATACAGTTATAATCCATTATGTTCCCTTTGCATACACATTCAACACCACCAAAATAAAGACTGAAGTCTGAGACAATAAGGAGGAAAAACAAACAGAGTGGGGAAGTGGAACTAATGATGAAGCTAGGCCATTTCCATTGCTTATTACAACTTCCTCACTACTTCATCGCCCTCTTGAAAGGACAACAATGCTGAGAAACTAACTTGTCCCCATTCCAACTGCTTTTAAAAAGGGGGACTGGGGGGGGCGCAGAGAATGAAGTCACACGGGTCTATACTAATTCTGCAGTGCTTCTACAGGTGAAATCATATCTTGATTAAAAAAAAAAGCCACCATATTTACAAGCAGGTGTACTTCAAATATTCAGGAATGCTGCATGTGTGAATTCCACATGAGAATTTGAATGGGACAGGATGGAAACTCATGCCAACTTTGAAATTCTACTCAATGGCATAGCACACAGCTGCCTGTAATAAACTACACTGTTAGCAGTCACTGCAGTCACTCAGTCAGAATCATGATGTAAATCAACTCTCTGCAACTTTTTCAGGGAAAACGTATAGGTGTCCTTTAAGTCCTACTTTGAAAAAGGAAAATGAGAAAAAAACTGAAAAGACAGTGTTCAACAGCTGCAACTATTTTGTTCAGCTTTTTGTCCTACAGTGTAAAAATGTTATTACTGCAGGAGTCAGCGAGTGAGGGACTGCAATGTTTCTATGGCTCAGTCCTCCAGTCTTTGTCATAAAGCACTGAGAAGAAGAATGCACCATACACACAATGTCCTTGAAACATTTCTGTAACATCCTAGGTGCATTATTACATTGAACTGAACTGTCACAGCAATGTGGAAACAGCATTATGTGAAAGCTAGGAGCGAGGGCCTGGGAGTGCTGCTCCTGCTCTCCCTACCTTCTCTCTTGTCGTTGAGGGCCGCCATGTTCTTCAGCGCGTTCTTGTCCACGGCCGGCACCCCGTTGTCGGTGTAGGACCTGTAGTTGGCGTCGGAGCGGGAGCGGTTGTGCCCGCGCTTGAAGGCGGCGTTGGAGGAGCCGCCCTCCTTGGCGTGGGCGGCCAGGTCGTTGGCGGAGCGGGCCCGGCTCCGCTTGCCCTGCCGGCCGCCGAAGAAGCCGAACGAGTGCGGCTGGTCGGCCCAGGCCAGGCTCCGGGGGGACACCTCCAGCTGCTCGGCGGCCAGCAGCCCCCACACCCCGCTGGAGCTCAGCCGGCCCACGGCCGACACGTCCTGCAGCTTCTCCGGCGGGACACCCTCCAGGCAGTGCAGGAAGTCCTCCGTCACCTCCAGGGCGGGGCTGATGTCCTCCACCTCCAGCCCCTCCATCATCTCCAGCGCCAGGGCGGCGTGCGGGTGGGAGGACGGGGGGATGTGGCGAAAAGGCTCAGCCTAGGAAGGCGGGATTTTTTCCTGTGTGTCTGAGAGTCTGGGCGGGAGAGGATCCAAATGCCTCAGGCCCAGGCAGACGGAGCATCTGCCATCCGCGTCCAAGAGGGATTCGGCCGTCGTCTGCTGTTCCTAGAAGGCTGGGTTTCTTTCCAAGCCACACAATCCCTCTATCAAGAGACTCTGGTTTATCAATTCTGCCAATGGGCTAATGAGAAATGTTTCAGTGTGTAAGCAACGGCGGGCCAGCGTTAGAGTTTGAGGAACTGGCTCATGCTGGGCCCTCTCATACCATTACATTCAAACATCGCCCTGCTCTCCCATAATTCCCAACGTGCCAACTCCCATGTTCCTCCTGGTGTCTCTGGGGAACAGAGGGTTGGCCCACAGTTCTCAGAAGAGGACCGCAAAGGAGGCACAGGGCAACCAGGACAGTGTTCCCGGCTGGGGTCAGGTCATGTCACCACAGGGAGATCTGTTGTGCAAAGCACATCAAAGAGAGAAAAGTATAAGAGGCAAGTCAAAATGAATCACCTTCCAGTACTCAAGCATCATTTTGTGACAGCAGGCTGCCGTACGAAATGAGATTCAAGTATACTTACAGAACTAAAAATTGCCCCAGACAGCTCGGATTTTCACATCAGTTAACAAATGTCAAAGAATCTTTCAAACAGAACATTAATCACACTCAGTCACAGCACGAGTACATCAGACTTCATTTTCACATCAACAGGTGACTCACTGAGAACGCCGATTCCACTCCTACACTACATGAACGCATCCTCATTCAGATACACCACCGCACACACAAATCCACCTGCCACACTACAGACCATGCAATTAACCTCTCTACCTAGCGGAATGAGGATGCCCTTCACCCCCCCACGTGTCTCCACTGCATGCACAGCACTAAAAGCTGTTGCCCTGTTGCTCTGTCGAACAGGTTTGCATCCGGCATCAACCAGGTCAATCGAAAAGAGAAGCTCTCCCGCTGTGATCCTTAAACCCCCCGAGGAGACCTGGTGCAGGGGGACCTACAGCTAGCCGGGCTGCATCAACATCTGCATACGCGCAGACAGACCGGGGCGTGGTTCCCAGCTGCGCAACCGAGCTGCTCCTGGTTCTGAGGGATGCCGCCTCTGTCTCCTCATCCCTCCTGCCTTCTTCTCCTCTCGGTGACAGGGCATAGATATTCCTCCCCTGCACTATGGCTCAGGGTCTCTCACTTTCTTTAAGCTATGAATAATTTAGACGGCATTACATCACCACCGGCCAATCCCAGGACAGCAAACAGTCAGCACTTCTAAGGGGGGGAGGCACAGGTTCTCCGTGCCGATATGAGCCCTGCACAGGAATTCGCTGTGACGCGAACCCCTGGAGAGAGCCGGGTGTGACTCCAGCCCTCTAGATACAGCATTTGACTCATTAATCTCTCTGCACACACTGCAGAACTGTTGTGGCCTTTATAAAGCCATTTAGGAAACACAACGCAATTTGAAACTATTACTTGCCGTTATAAATCTCCTCTCCCCTGCCAGCTGCCAAGAGCTCTTAGAAAGCTGTTGATTGGAGGGAAGGGGGAGGACACAGGCTTGACAACTCCCGAGAGTATACCCACAACGACACATGATTAGACCACGTCTCAATGTCATTTCACAGACTGGCCTGGGAGCAATTACAAAAAAAAAAAAAAAAAAATTACATCAACATTTCTATTTTCAGACTTCACTGCAGGGACTCTGTGGTGGGTCTCCAGGAAAGCCTCAACTCAGGGCAGCCTGCAAGTGTGCAACCTGTTCTTTTGTGTATTCTCCTCCTTATTGTATACGGCACAGGCCTGCATCAATCAGCATACATATGTCCTCCCTCCTGACACTACATCCACCCGCCTCTCTACCATCAACAGCACAGCCAGCCAGCTGTATTCATACATGCTCTCCCAGCAGCGTGCATTCAACAACATCCAGCCCAGCCTCTGAGTTATGTGCTTGTGTGTGGGGGGGAGGGGAACTCCACAACAGGAAGCTGTCACTGCAGATCAGTCAGCTCACTCTGCCAGACCGTCGGCTCCATTTTGGCTGTCAATCTCCAAAAAACACCGACTGCATGGATCCCTTCCTGCAGGCGGCAACCTTCACCTGCAGGAAGTCGCTGTGCAACAGAAGTCGGCCTGCAATTTAAACAGCTGCCCTGTGCTATCTGACTGACAGTCACAATTTGACAACAATAAGTGTGATCCTTATTGCAAGAGAGGTCAGGACAGATCAGTATCTTATAGCAGGTCATATTGACTTCACTCACATAGCATTTGATCAATATATCTTGTCTCCACTTTAGACACCCACTGTTAGTCCCTGGTGCTTTTGACTACTGTAGTATCTTACATTTCAGATTGACATCTAGTACTTAGATAACTACACTTCAGTCGGAAAGATTACTCACTTGATGTAAAAGCCTTCAACTAAATAACTACCTACATATTACCTTAAAATCGTATTTTGCTTTAACTAAGGAGACATCGGCGAAGAAAATGAGCTTAAATATAAAACTGCATCAAGTGTCGATTACACCGAACTAACATGGACAATTAGCTTTAGAGGTAGATACCTAATGAGACCACATCATGGAACAACGACCTCGATCGAACTTAGTCGATCCTAATAATACTGAAGAAAATATCATTTCTGTATCTTCCTCCATGTGCTGGTCATTTATTAGGACACTTGCAAGCTAGACTGGCTACCATACAGACTGGAGGCCAAACCACTTTATCTCTCCATGCTGCCAAGCAAAATGACGTGCATCGCGCCCACAAGACTATTCGTTAGCTTTCACTACGGTAAAATAACTGAGCCAGCAATGAATTGCTGCTGAAGTTAGCTAACGTTACCTAGATATACAGCTAGCTAGCTATGTCATCAGCACTGCTAGGTAGTTCGTGTGCCATGAAACGTTTGATTGCTAGCCAGTGATATTTTCCAATATTGTAACATGAAACCAGACGGCTAGCCCGCCTCAGAAAAGTCTGCTTTATTTCGGTACATAAATACACTGCTGAGTTAGCTATCTAGCTAGCACTCAGGTTGCTAGCAAACTGGCTGGTCTATCAAGCTGGTTAGGAACATATAGGAATTCAAACATTCCGTGTGACAAAGAAAATCCTATCACCACAAACCCAACAGCCATCTATAACGAATATTTTAATCCTATGAGTATTCCCAGACATATAAACAAAACGGCTGGGTTACTTACTACCCCACCATTTAATTACCTATAACGAACGAGGTTACCGGAAGGCTAGGTAGTTAGCTACCTAGCAAGACGATACTCCAGCTAGCATAACTGTCCACCACCATGAATTGTTTCATTAGCTAGCTGGCTAATTGCTATTTTTAAACAATATCATTTGTATGGCTTGAATATGGCGTATTTTCTTAATTTTTCTTCAGTTATACTAAATGAGACAGTATCATAGAGAGAAACATTCGTTTAAATTACAATTTTATAAATCGTGACTCACCTGATTCTGTTTACAATCTGTCAGTTTCTGTTCCGTCAATGAAAGTGTTCGTCGACTGAAACCTGTACTACGGCTTAAAGGTTCCGCTATGAGGACTCACGATGACTATGCGGAATCGGAAGACAGGTTTTATTGTTTGTTTATAGGTTTGTTGCACTGATTAAATCTCTTTTTTTAATGGCAGCCCCCAGGTTGCTCTAAAAGGAAAAGTAAGCAGCCTTTGACTATTCTTAATAGGAAAAAGAAGAGTTTTGAAAACACTGACCCCTAAAATTCGGGATCTGTCGTTGAAATGCACCTTATTGTTAAACGCAATGGTGTTTCATTTGATTGTAGATTGTTTTGTTTCATCATACTGTTCTTATTGTCTTGCAGCCGAAAGCTAGTGCACATTGATTGTTGTCACATACTCTATTGATACTGATACTTAAATAGCAGGGAAACCCCATGAACATAGATTGTAAAATGTAATTTATTCACATCCTTTCTCTCAAGTGTCAGAATGATTATAGAATCCCCACATGAACTGTACATTAATTGTAGCTGCATTAATTTCAAAATGCATTTACAAAGCGTTGCCTCTATAGGCTACAGCACCTGCTAATCGCAAGAGAACCGCAGATATCCTAAACAAAACTGGGCTGTTAATTAATTTTGACAGTGCTCTACTAAAGTGTTTCTCAGAACACAGTGAACCCTCTTATGTCAGGATTCATTAAAATACAGTGACGTGAGGACGCAGGACAGAGGAGCGCCTCCTACGTGCTTTGCGCCAGTCCTCCTCTGCATGTTATATTACACCGCTACGAAAACAGAGGCTCCTCCACCCAGGCGCGCGCTGCAAACCCAGTACTGCGCAGGTACGGGTCGTGGCGGGCGCCCGGCAACGGGAGACCGCTGGGCGCCGCTGCTTGTTGTTTACAGCGTAATTAAATCTGTTTGCACAGTAGGGTGAATATCAATGAGGTGAGAGCAGGTGCAAATACGGAGGCCGCTCTGTAAGGTCCTTATTCAAATACGCCGAATCTGGGGGAGTACTTCACGTACCTCCTCCTCCTCCTCCTCTCACCTCCACTGCGTTGGACCTTTGCTGGAAGCTATTGGATGCCTGTCTAGGTGAATCCTAGAATAATGATTGGTTCTTGTTACAATCCTCAATACGTGTTATACAGCCGTGAACACGTTTTACATACTATTTGTACTATTTGATTAGGTTTAACATGACAGACAATACTTATGTCAGGAAACTGTGTTAATATTTTGGGCCTATGTAATGGTGCAATAGTGTAATGATTCCTTTCTATGTTTTATTTCTTGCTTGTCACAAGACTTAACATTTTATAGGTTAAACATTCTCGTTCTCTGTGCCACATCACCCCTTTGACCAATGAGGAGATGAAATACTTATGTGAAAGTCAGTTGAACATATGACAGTCAATCGCAAACAGCCCTTGAAAATATTAATATTTCAAATAAAAATAGACTGTGTCAACAACGCATATTAATTAATTAATTTACTGAAAGTCTGAAAGTACTCATACATATCCTAATCTGGTTCATCCAGTTCTGTGTACACTATTTTTCTAAAAGTATTCACACGTAAATACAGTAATACATCTCATGGATGGACAGCATGTAACAATGAAGCTGGGCTTGCAGTTTTCACTTTCAATTTTCTACTTCTTGTAACGTCTGTAAATGGTTTGTTATACGTATATCCATACGTTGTCAATATAGTCATGGCAACTGTGTGCCAACCTGATTTTTCTCTCTAAGGAAATCTTAATCCTGGCTGGACAGGGAGAAAATGTGGTTGACATCACTGACCTACTTCCACAATGTAACAAGTGGTGGCTGAAGTTCTTCAAACATTCAATCTTCTATCAATCTCTCAATTAGGTTGTCTATTTTTGAAAGCATATATAATATTAGAGCTTTTCTCACACTCACCCTCCCTAACTGCCTTCTACAGGCATTGACTGCTTACAAGGTAGTGTTTTTCCTCAACCTCAGCAATAATATCTGTAGCAATATCAGTGAATCGATACTCACTGCCTTTCACCTGGAGCAATGACATTGTGAGACCTTAACTGTGTGTGTCCTTGTGGTGCTAGAAGGGAGGGGGGGTGTGGTTATAACTATGGAACTCTCTCTCTCTCTCTCCCTTTCTGTCTAGCCCTGGCAGCACTTGAACAACACACAAACACTTATACTAGGCAACAAATCACAACATTTCAACTGGCATCATGATGGACACTACAGCCAAACCCTTTTAGTGCTCTGAACAAACAGACAAGAGCAAAAGCAAACAGATTAATTTTAAAAAATCACAAACAAATTTCAATCTGTTGGGGAGAGAGGGTTGCACGGGAGAGATAAATATGTACAAAATATTTTCATAAGTTCTAGATTTTTTAAATGAATTTGAGTGGATGGTGGGAGGGGTTTCAGGGAGACAAGGCAGCGCATTTTTTACTAATGGCCTAGCTAGCGGTGCTTGAAGCTATCCAACGTCCATTGTCCCGACTGCACAGAAAGAGAAACATTATTCAAGTCTCTTTCAGGCCGGGGAGAGAAACACAGTAATTATCGTGGGCTCTCGGCTGAACCTGCAGCCCCCGTCTCCCCACCCCTGTACCCCCCTCCCTGCTCTCATTGTCTTGGTTTGTTTAAAAAAGCCTCCCTTAATGAAGGAGGAGGGGGCCCGGGCTAATGGGCTCAAATAAGTTCCTCTCTGGCACATTGTTTTGGGATAATGGCAGTATGATTCCCAGCTGTAAACTTGTGGATGCCATATTGAGCGTGACCTACATAAAGCCGCATGTGAACCCCGTTAAATGCTAATCTGCCCCAGAAACGCTGTTTTTTTTTTGTTCAGAGAGTCAATTAAGGGAGTCAGTGGTTAGGCTGGCCATTGAACTGACAAGTATTGAAGGAGGGCTGAGGAGGGACCTTTAAAATGTTCATGCTATTAAAAAACGAAAATACTAGATTTAGAAATGTGGTTGTTTCAGTTAGGAGGTAAAACACACTTTGTGGTCAGGTTAAACCTGTTGCTTCCCTGGCACTACACACACACACACACACACACACACACACACACACACACACACACACACACACACACTCTCACTGGACTCCAGTCTACGTTTCTTCCACAGGGATACTTTGACTGTGGGACAGGAGAGGTGCCCTTTTAGATTTCAGATGACACCCAAACACTGGGCACCAGTGGAATGTGAATGTTCAACTGAAAAAACTCTGAACAAAAGATCAGAAAATGAGAGGGATATGTGTACAAAGAGACTAGTATCACTCTCTGTTTATATAGGATAGACAAGGATCACTCTAATATCCAATCACCCAGTAGGATGCTAGCTGTTCACAACCCAAGCAGGGACAAACTCACTCACAGTCTGGATGTGTATCCATCTGGTAACAGAGAACACATATATCCAATGATACTGTCAGGTGCTTGTCTGAGAAAAAAGTAATCAGAAACAGAATGAATGGCCCCACATTGTGCTGGTTCCCAATATTTTTTAACAATAGAGGACAACATATCAAAGAAGATCTGTTATGGACCAAAACACACACCATCTGACAATGCATTGAAAATAAGATCGAATGCGAATGATATTTGAGCACAAATTATTTTCCCATCTCTCACTGTTTGTTTCTTTCAGACCCCCTTCTCTTTTCTTTCTCGCTCTTTTCCTGACCTCCACCCCCCTCAGTCCCCTTCCTCCCCACTTCCCTCCCTCTCTCTTCTTCCACTCCATTCTCTCTCTAACTCCTCTCCACTCTCGGTCTGTTTCTACCCCTAGGTTGTGATTATGCCCTCCTACATTGATGACTAAATTATGATTGTGTTTAAGGATGGCAGTGCTTTCATCTGCCCAGCGTTTTTATGTTCTTCCCTCTCCAACACAAAGGGCCCGCTACCTCTGTTAGTCCGCCTTTGATGAGGAGAACGATTGTTGCGTCTCCATAGAAACCCCTGACAGAAGCCGGTCTCGCTCTCTGCTGAAAGCAAGGTGCTCTCGCAGAGAGAAAGTTAGGCTGAGGCAAAAACAAAACCGCGTACTGCCTCCAAACGTATTTTTGGCGGGGAACAATCTCATATTGAAACACGCAAAGACTGTCCAAGCTTAAATACCTGCATCCTGTTCGCAATGTTTGACGCACATTCCGCATTTTATAAGAAGTGGTTGTACACTTTGTCTTGCATTTATATACCTTTGGAGAAGTAGTAGAGATATGATCAAAATGTTGGAATCCTCGCAGTTCATTCTTGTTATATTATTTTGTAATATGACGGTCCGCGATACATAGTAGTCAACATAAAAAAAAAAAAAACAATAAATTGACTTATATCAAAAAACATATCTGTATACAATTTTCAAGAAATCATTTATGGGACATGTATATAGAAGGTATTAAGTTGGAATAACAGTGGAGATGTATAACATGTAATCAACATAGCATGTATGAATATGAAATATGGAAAATAAAATAAAATAAATAGGCTTCCACAAAACTCATGCCACGGTGGGAAATTTGAAGAACAACACCGGTACATGAATTTGATATGTTTAAGCATGCACCTCACGGGCTATTTCGTATCATCTTGCCAGAATCCTCCACGTGCTGTACTGTGATCTCTAATAATATCTTCTGTCCTACGGAACACAAGAGCGAACCTGAGAACAACGGATGCAGGGGGGCAGACAGACGGATAAATAAATAGACAGGCAGACACAAACAAACAGACCCGCGTCATGAATACGGGCTCAATGGTTCTGTTCTGGATTAAAATAGTAACCAATGCTCCCATTCAACACTAATGATGCCGGCTTTCAACAGCACAGTAATCTGTGTGGTGCTCGGACTGCCAAATGAGACTCCCTTCTTCCAGGCGAAATCCAATTACGGCAGGACAATGGTGGCAGACCTAAAAGCTTTGATACCTATTGGAACCCTTCGCCTCCATCAGAGGACCGGGCGCCTCCGCTGTCCCCGGGTCTCCGCTTCCGCTAAGATTAGTCGGTCGGATTCCGTCTGGACCAGGGAGCTCATCAGGTAAAGTGGGTGCATAAGTGCACGTGCGACTGTAGGTGCACTTGTACACGTGTGTGCATATAAGCATTTGGGACCACTACGGTACAAATCCTATTGAAAGGTCAGATATATCGAAATCTCACTACAGCAGATATGTACATTGTATAGCGTAGCAAACATATGTCCAGCTGTGTACGTCCATACCTGGACACATATGCCGCAATCTGCTATAATAGAGTACTATTAGAGTACTATTCGTATTGGGAGATTGGTCGTGTTGTACCCCTAGTTCAGGTTCGAGAGAATATACACTTGAGAAAATTCGGAGCAGCGGTGCTTTCATCTACACTGAAATCACCCAGATTGCCCTGGTGATACACAAAGCTAACTGATACACTCGCGCATAGGTATAAAACAGGCGGCGAGATGAATATCAGGACTGTCTGTACAGAATGAATCTTGTACGTTTTGTTCCTTTCAAAAGCATGAGATACTTATCCATCCATGATTCACATGCTAAATTAAGTGGTTTTAGCGATGGTGTTTTAGCGCCCCCTTGTGAGAAATGATTTCTTACGATGCGCGGCGCGCTGAACATTACTGGGCAGACGTTACGGTTTGCACCCTTTTTAGGAAAAAAAAACCCGGATGTTTCGCTACACCGATGGATTGGTGAGCTTGAGTCAACTGAAAAGTATAAATAACTATAATAACTATTATTTTAACGGCAAAAAAAGACAATGCAAGAGACAATACAAATTTGCATCAGTTGCTGAACAGAAATTGTGTATGACATTCAACTGTCAGTTTCTCAATTGAAAAGTCAATAACGAATCAGTCGTTACAAAGAAGCTGTATCAAATGAAAGTCAGTGATTCTATAAATAAAATCACCATAAGGAAAAACGCCTTTTCAAACCAGTCATTCCAGAGTTTCTGTGTAAATTGTGGCAAATGCAAGGACACATTCTTCAAAAAAACCTATTTATTAATGAGCTCATCATCACATATATCACACTCATGATGGAGTGAGAATCTACATCCTTCCACATGTAGTAACATAAAAATCACAATGGCTTCATGAAGGAATGTTGAATTGTCTAATGTATGTGGGGACAGTGTTACTAGACTTGACCCAGCAACATGCAACATGCATCTCACCTTTGCATACATCATTCATGGATTTAACTCATTTGAAAGAGGAAAATAAAACATCCACATCAACTGTTATTGTAAACACTGGTAAATCCCCTGGTTTTAGAGTACAGAAGAAGTCCTCCTCTGGGTTGGAGGTAAATGGCTACATATGAGACTGATTTGCACAAAACACATAAGGCAACAGGGCACTACAGAGAAAGTCCAGAGACCCTCCCAAACGCTGTCAGGATTCTCCCACACTGCTGCTCCCCCACCACACTGAAGACACATCGGTGACGAGGGGAGCCAGTGCAAACCAGAGCAAGTGGGATTGTTAGGCTGTTCTGGAACTTGCAGGTAGTGACGATACTTTAAACTGATTAACCGAGCCATTACAACATCCTTACAGAGCCCAACCCCTGCACCCCCCTTCCCCGCACCCTACAGCACGTGCACTGGCCCAAGGGGGGTGAGGGGTCCGACTGGGGCGTCTCTGCGAGGTTCTGGTTCTAGACAGATCTGGTCCGCCGTGGTCCGATGTCAAGCCGAACGCTGAAATTCAGGGATCGCTGCTGCGAGTGAGAGCTGCTTCATGAGTGCATGTGAGAGAGTGAGGCAGGAGGCAGGAATCACAGCTTGGGCTGGCTGGACAGCTTGATCTTCAGGTTCTCTGCCAGCTTGTCCAAGAACTCAAAGGTGTTCAGGTAATCCGAGCGCTGGACACTGGAAAAGAAAGAGAAACATAAAGAGTTGGACTTAAGTCCAGCAGCAGCTCTATTCATGGGAAGTCATAATCGTACATATTTTTCAAGTTCTGGACAAATTACAGACTTCCTTGAACCCATGGTCACCTGGACTAGTTAAATCTAATATGAATGTAACTACAAGCAAAGTTGATATATGGACTGCATTGAGAAGCATTGTAACCAGAAGCAGCTGCAGGATCCAATCTCAGGGGGCACTGCTGTCATGCAGTAAATTAACCTGAACTGCTTCAGTAATTTTACAATCAGAGTACATCAAACAACCTCAAGGAGTGATGCCGTTGCCTGAAATTGTCTTCACAGAAAACACTGCACTGGAAAATAATCTTACAAGGAGAGAGTATGTGATTCATTCTCTGAAGTGTTTACACTTCTTTGTATTTCAGATTTTTTTACCATCATGAAAATATTCCAATTTCTTTATTTGCTTGATTTGGAAAAAAGCGGCATCAAAAATAACATTTCAGAAAATAAACACACATTGCTTTAGGATGAATAATGTTTTGATCTAAATTTCTTTCCTGCAGTGTGGATATCCTCATAGGAATCTCAGTTTTTATGGAGCTGGCCTGTTGTACCAAAGTTCATCCCCTCTTCAAAGTTCAGTTTGTCAGAACATTTTTACATAGAGCAATCTCCATGAATGATTGACTGGATGTGGATATAGACCGCAGGAATAAAATTTCAACAAACAGAATCTGTACTTGCTTCTTGTGAACATTGTTCAGCTATTTATTTTAAATGATTATATTTCTTACAACTGATATAAATTATAAGATATACAATAAGAATTTATAAAACATCTAAATAAATAACAGAGGAAAATAAAAGACAAAGTTTTATTCACACTAAAAATACAAACCTTTAGTAATATACACACAATTGTAGACTAACTGTATGGTCAGTTTTATTGTATGGTATTGTATTGTATGGTTGTATCATGATTATGGGGGTGGCAGAGCAGCATAGTGGTAGGGAGCAGGTCTCATAACAAAAAGGCTGCTAGTTCGATTCCCTGCCGGAGCACTGCTGCTGTACCCTTGGGCAAGGTACCTAACCCAGAATTGCCTCAGTAATTCTGAGCAATGTAACGATTATGCTTTGCAGAGCTGACGTTGCTGCAGACGGTGCACTCACTTCGGCAGGCCCTTGATGCAGGCGGCCAGGTCCTTGGTCATGAAGCCCGCCTCGATCGTCTCGATGCAGACCGCCTCGAGCGCCTCGGCGAACACGCGCAGCTCGGCGTTCTTATCCAACTCTGCCCGGTGAGCCAGCCCCCGCGTCCACGCAAAGATGGAGGCTGGGGAGAGGAGGGGAGGGTGAGGTCAGATCAGCTTACTCACACTTCTCACGGACTCATAAGAAAACTTAAAAGAGGACCTTTGTGTAAGGCAGGGCTGTGCTGTGACATTTTCCTGTGGTTTGTTTTTGTGCAACACTGCTTAACCCACACTGTGTCCCAGCTTTTCTCCAAACAGGGTAAACCAATCAGCACTGAATTACATTGCATCAACATTTGTGTAGCCATTTCAGTGGTCAGTCAGAACAATAATTCAGTCAGTCAAAAGCCAGGATTTTGAGAGTAGTGTGACGTGTGTCTCTGTCTCTGTGCGTGTGTGTGGATGCGCGTGTGTGCGTGCGTGTATGTTTGGCTCAGTGTCGCACCGATGGGGTTGGTGGAGGTCTCCTTTCCCTGCTGGTGCTGGCGGTAATGCCGGGTCACCGTGCCGTGGGCGGCCTCAGCCTCTACTGTTCGGCCGTCAGGACACACCAGGACACTGGTCATCATGCCCAGAGAGCCGTACCCTGGAGGGGGACAGGGGGACACTTCAGAGCTCCTGCCACTCAACACAGAGATATCTGCAGCTACATGCTCAGTTAAAATATTGTCACAACATCGCATAACATCAGGTCAGGTAGGCAAGTGCAAACTGAACAAAGAAAACTTTATAAATGCAGCTTATGAATAAGAATAAGGCTGTACAGTTGGCTCCTTACAGATCACAATGCAGTAATAACAAAATATTAAAACTGGATATACATACATTTAAAAGTAAGTGATTTATACAGGGTACAGTACTCTCATAAGGCTGTTACCGCCTCAGAACCAGACATGTGGACCAGTCCCACTCACCCTGGGCCACAGAGTCAGACTGCACGTCCCCGTCGTAGTTCTTGCAGGCCCAGATAAAGCCACCCTCAGACTTCATGGCCTGGGCCACCATGTCGTCGATCAGTCTGTGCTCATACCAGATGCCCTTGGCCTCATATTGGGCCTGGTACTCCCTGCAGAGGACATGAGCAACTGTCATAGCTCTGATCTGTACCTGCCCCAACTTAACCAAGCAGGACTGTCAGAGACTTCCCCTTGCCCAAAGAGTATTAATTCCCACAGAGAGAGAAAAAGAGGTGGAGAAGACGTGAGGATTGATCTGAACTAGACAAAACACTTTGAATCAGGCCAGTATCATGAGTAGGACACTATGGCTCCAGGCATTAGGTGGTGCATGAAGCTTCTCTTGCTTATCACCAAGGTAGCCCCACTGATTCAATGCTGCTGTGACATAACAGGATTCAGACATTGTTATTCTTACATGGATAGCTGGTGGACTGAGAGAAAGAGAGAGACAGACAAATAGAGAAAAGAAAAAGCGGGAGGGGTTTACTTTTCATAGATCTCCTGGAAGATGTCCTTAAATCGGCCATCGTACTTCTTGAGGATGGTGTTCTTGGTGCTGAGGTAGAGGGGCCAGCCTTTACTCAGGCCCATCTGGAAGGAGCTGTGGGCAAAGTCCCGGATGGACTTGTCAGTGTTGTACATTCCTAGGGCCACGCCGCCGGTGCCTGAAGGTAGCGAAAAAAAAGACAGGCACAGTATGAGTTCAAGCACTCTCATCGTTTTAATCACCTCCTATCTCAACGTATTGCCACTTTCAGCAGATTCATCCAAGAAGCAGTGCAAACTGTACAGGAGTCCAGCCAAAGCTGAGTGGTGTTTCTAATTACGTTCAGACTATACCAAGTTTGCCCTGACAAGTGATTCACCAGTTTACTCTGACTGAAGTGAAAACTGTCTTTGCACTGTGCAATTTGGAGTTAATGTATGTGATAATATCCCAGAGATAAAATGAGGTCTTTGCATTCCATTTTGTTACGTTTTTACCTTCAAAGTCGTGAACGACGTATGTGACAGGTTCTCCACCCTTGGGTGTGTATGTCATCTCCACCCTCCCCGGCCCGGGTACCACAAAGTCTGTGGCTTTGTACTGTCGAGAGAAGATACAGGTTTCTGTTATAGAGGGCAGACAATCTGCAGCGCCATCTGGTGGAGAGATGTACTACACATCTTGGTTGGGTTTTGCAAAACCTGCTGTATTTTCAACATTGAAAATTTGGGAGATAATATGGACTGCACCAAGACTGACAGCACTGTGAAAGAAATGTATACTTTTGGCTAGAAAATACACAAAGTGTGCTGGCAGTATCCTACTGGCCTATGGTAGAGGGACTGTACTACGGAAAAAAGGGGCTTTGCCATTATGCAGCACATTTCACAGTAGCCTCCAACTGGATGGTTGTGTCCACACATACTGTATATTTACGTGATCTCCATCAGGACAGACCACAGTATATTCAGTAGTCCATTGACACTTTCCTCTCAGAATTTCAATGCAGCTGAAGGACATTTTGCAAAAGGTTTCAGCACACTGAGCAGTGTCAACAGCATGTGTCAGGGGACGGTGACCGCAGTCATTTGTACTCTGTGAATGATGCAAGCTGCTTCTACAGTTTCAGGCATGTAATTCCAGCACTGTAGTCTAAAAGGCACTTACATCAATTTGTTGAGTAACTCTGGCCAGGCCTAGATTGACCAGGCTAACACCGAGGTAAAGAAAAGCAAGCAAGACCATGGAGCATGGTGCACAATCACTTCAGGCTAAAAAAGGTAACATGGCTGTACTGAAAACAGCCTTTCTGACCGAGGGACATGGATAGATAGAGTGACAAAGGGATGACAAAGACACAAACAGAGAGGAACTAATCATGAAAATTGTGAAAATAAGAGATTGACATGATGTACATGGGGCGATACTTTCTGTTACAACTTTATAACTGTGACCATATCAGTTTTTATATTAACATTGTTATTGTTGTTGATGCTGTACAAATAACTTTTCATCTGTGGCCTTGTTAAGGCTACACTGTACTTTGTATGGACATGTCTATGTTTTCTGAATTCAAAGATGAAAAATGAATGTCATGTGCATCTAACAGCCACTCTTATCCAGAGCTACTGCTAGCACAAGAGAACAGAAGTGTATCCATTCAAACTGAACGAGAAACAGTATCAGACCAGGCTAACAACACTCCCTGCCCAGAGAGTGTGAGTGTAACTCATGTGTGAAGACCCTGTGATTGAGACCAACAGCACGACAGAGACCAAGCATAAAGAGAGAAAACCGAGAAATGAAAACTGAGCGAGAAACACAGAGAGAGAGAGAGAGAGAGAGAGAGTGCAGGTGAGCGGTACCTGGTCGCCGTGGGCGTGGCGGCCGATGATGATGGGCTTGACCCAGCCGGGCACCAGGCGGGGGATGTTCTTGCAGATGATGGCCTCGCGGAAGACGGTGCCGCCCAGGATGTTGCGGATGGTGCCGTTGGGGGACTTCCACATCTGCTTCAGCCTGAACTCCTCCACCCGCTTCTCGTCCGGCGTGATGGTGGCGCACTTGATGCCCACGTTGTAGCGCCGCACGGCCTCCGCCGCCTCCACCGTCACGCGGTCGTCCGTGGCGTCGCGGTTCTCCATGCCCAGGTCATAGCTGCCGGGAGAGGAAGAGCAAGGAGAGAGGAAACGGAAAAGGATGAAGGCGCTGCCATGAATATTATTATGATTACTCTATCCTGACAGATAAGACTCCATGCAATCATTACCATTATTAAACAGGTACACATCATTGGGAGGTCATCTCTTTTATGCAGTGACCAACCGCAGTAAGGAGCGATGTCCCCATACTGTAGGAATATGCGATTATGGATTTTGCTGTGACTTCATGGATCCAGCAGCACACTGCAGAAGTTTTCAATGTTATCAGCCCTAATCTAAATACATTAAAGCAACATGGAATTAGGATTGGCTGATCATGTCACAAGAATAACAGATTTCATTGATAGGTATTTGTTTGCAAAAAAATTAACTGTCTGTTACTTAACCTCAACATTATATGTATTCAACATGTTTACTTATATGATTACATTATATGATTTTGTAGCATCTTAATGCAAATGTGCACAGGCAGAAATATTCGTGTTTCTAAAAATAATATTTAAGTGACATTAAATATACGGTTGATTATCAGTATTAAAAACTGGTTCATGTGATAAACTTGAAAAATCGAATTACTATAAACATTGAGTGGTTGCCAAATATTCAAAGTTGATTGTGAAATTCTTTTTAAAGAAAAGTTGTTCCTTTTAAAACTTTTTTAAAAATTGTAACATTTCACGTAGGACTGCAAGCTGTGGGAGAGATACAAGTGCTGTAGCCAATGACTCTAGGGGAGAAATAGGTAACCACTTTAACACAGCCAGGTTTGTTTGGAAAAAATGGCAAAATGACCTTTACAGAACTCACTAAAGGAGGGTACAGCAGGATTCAATATAAAAGCAAAATCCCCCACTGATCCTCAGGTCATCACTGAAGAAGTCACTTAATGAATGGACTTACAGAAAGCTCCACTAAAGTTGTAAATGACATTTGCAGGTTCCTAACAGGGCCTTGGCTGATCTACGCATACCCAGTGCTCTTCAGATGTAGAATAAGTTACGATTAGCCAACTGACAGGGAGGTTCTTTGAATCCAGCTACAGGAAGCCAGCTACTCCCAGGTGCACAAATTGGGACAGTTGAGCTGAATCCAGACAGAGATGATTCAGACGCAGCGTAAGCAAATTGAGTAATCAAGTCTTCGTGGCCCAGCACTTCCTTCATTACTGTCGCACAAATATTGATGCAACCAGGGCAAAAAAAAAAATCAAGTCAGTTGGGAATTTAACCCCCAAAACATGTGTGTGCGTGTAACTGAGGCCAAAAAAGCAGTCTATGGAGAGGTAATTGTTGAGCCCCTCTGTTTTGTCTTGGGACTCCCAGCTTCACTAATCATTAGAAATAATCACTCACGCACACATACCAGCTCTGTATGGAAGCTATCCATTGTTCTGTGCTACCCCCAACCTTTCACCCAGTTTTTCATCCCCCAACTGCTGCAGCATCATGAGGCAAGACCATTCACTTTAACAATTTTGCAACTTAGAATTTATATTGCAAACAACTGTCGTTCTTTGTAACTCAGATAAGCGACATACAAATGGGGAACTCCTCCATCTACAGTATGTGATTGGTGTAAAACTGCAGTCCTGAGAACGACTGTGACTTCTGATTCAAAGTATAGGCAGCAGAGTGGAAATCCTCACCACGGTCTGTGTGTACCACAGAGCTGGGTGTACCCTTGTCCATACACTGCATTCTGATCTCCAAGGAAACACCCACAAGGTCATTGTGGTGGTATCAATTTATTGCAAGAAATATTTTTCACTTTAAACCCTTCTGAGATCCATGGGTCACTTTATAATATAAATGCAATTCATTGTTATGATTTTTTGTATGTGAATAATTTTTATGAATGTGGCAGAAACTTATCTTAAAATCACATTTTATACAACGATATATAAATATCTTGGACAGAGGAAACACCTGACATACTCTGACATACACCAGATCCAATTAACACAACACCTGCTGACTGTGTTAATTGGATCTGGTGATGTGTGAAGCTGTTCATCAGCAGGGGTAAGGCCCCTGTGAAACCTAACCTGACAAACAGCCTCACCTTTCGGCAGGCCTCACCTGTGCAGGTCCAGCTCTAGATAGGGAAAAATGAGCTTCTCCTTGATTAGCTCCCAGATCACCCTGGTCATCTCATCTCCCTGCATCTCCACCACGGAGCCGGCCTGGATCTTCTTGGACATCTTCGCGCCTAAGAGACACGTGGTTTATGATGACGTAGCAACAACCCCAACCAAGAAAAAAGTATTTGAACTAGAAGGCACACTTAAATATAGCATATCCTCGGTTTTTAAAAACGTCCAGCGGGATAATGCGTTTCCCAGAACTTTGTGCTACATGCAGAATTTCATTTACAAAGCCATAATAGCGAAAAGAGCTGTTTACTTTTTTCGCTCACTGAAAAAATACATGAGTTCATTCATTCAATACACTGTTTAAATGGCCGCGGTAACCTTAGGCCCCTCAGCACACGGCTCTACAAAAGTTGTCACACAGGTTTGCGACCACATTTTTTGTCATTCATCTCCTCATGTTACATTTCGTCCAACCGGCTTGTAAATGCTACAGTAAAAACCACAAGTCAGCTATGTTACCGTTGTCACTTTTCTGCGGTGCATTTACTATTGATTACTATTGATACTATTGAAAACCAGGTCACCGTGGCGTTTCCTCGAAAGGAATCTTTATGAACATGTTCACTGTTTACCGCAAGTGTTATTATGGACATAACATTGCGGTAGCCAGTGAAGTAGCATAACACAAAACTTGAATGGCGTGATCACACTATAGCCAGTTATGTGGACCGGGAACAGAGATAAGCGAAGAATGCAGAGTTCCGTACACGTTACTACCCTTTATTCCTGACCAAACCTATTGACAAACGTATTTATAGACGTTAACGCTTATATAATTTCAAGCATGACACTTGTATGAAACATGTAAACATCTAAACATAACTGCTGACCGCTACTTTCGTCTTAACCGACGACAATCTCACAGTGTCTACGCTTACTTCAAGCAAAAGTTCAAACTTGCCATGTAGATGAATGCTATAACAGCTTCTTCCTATAACGAGTCACTCGTATAATTCGCAAAGATGTGTCGGCTACACCAAAGGCTGTCCGATATGAGGTCCAATAAATAACAATCTAACGAATGTAGTTGTTAGCCTGTCATAATGTAATGCATGCTATGATCAAAATGTAACGTGTTGCACGCCCACAATACCTTTGCTAGCTTTACGTAACCACAGAAATGAAGACTGAAACGGTGATAGATTTTTGTTCTTCTCCGGAAGGGTCTGCTATGATTTCAAGACAGCGGTTCTCTTCAAAAGAGGCGTACCCCTTTCTGAACCCACCCGCTCGCCCGAAAAAGTCCTGTAACCAATCACAGAAAACCAGGAACCCCGTTCAACCAATAATCAGCCCCCACCTCTATCGGCACAGATATCGGAAGTGCTAATAGGCCGGCGAGTATGACCAGCGTTTCACCTTCTTGTGCGTAGCTCCAGCCATACTGCAGAAGGTTAGCCTACAGCAATTGAAGTGTTTTGTAGTTACAGAAACCTGATAAAACATTGCTTATCGGCTTAGTTGTAGCTTTGTCTTTAATGAGTCGACGTGCGTTGGCGGGTATTGACTAATATACACGCTTGTTTCATTACAGTTTAGAATTTAAATCATGGTACTTCTGTTATTTATACAAAATACAGACTAACCTCCAAAACGCAGCCGATGTGTAGTGTTGAGCATGTCCGTTACCAAAGGGGAGGAGCGTCGCGGGCGCGCAGGTCAACTTATTAATTCTACGTACTTGAGTTTTATATTCCAAGTTTAACACTAGGAATAATTGTGCTGATGATAAAATTATAACATTATTGGTTACTGTTTCGTTTCTGTAGGCAATCATCGAAACTTTCCTATTTATTCAAATTAGGAAATGTGGGTAAATATTGTGATTGTGATAGATACTGTTCTTGTTCCCGGTGAAATGTCCCCATTTCTCAGTCGATTTTGTATAGATCTTATTGTCAATACTTTGCTTGATGAAATGAGAATATAAAAAAAGATTAGCCTGCCCCTAAACAGAAGTTGTAATTGGCTTCTAAATATGTAGTCAGTTCTGTCCCTTTCTCTTTCTTTTGCATATCAAATGTATGAATGGTTAGGATCCTCATTTCTGTCAACAAATATCAGATGTTTTGTGTTTTTAAACGAATTCTTTGAACTTTCTGTTCCCGAATTCTGTTCCAAAACTGCCTTTCTTAGTTTAATAATTTAACAAACCGACATTGCAGATTCATGATGTCTACATTAAATCCAAAAAATGAATGAGTCCTAAATTAAATGAATGGCCATATGCCTCTACCAGTTTTGATTTCTTAATTTGCAATGACAATGGAAACACAGAAGTGACGCACTTGTAGCACTGAAATCCCAACACATATAATAGCTTTTTTCATATTTATTAGTTGAAGAGCCTATTTCAAAACACTCACTGTTGGTTCATCAAGGTTCATGATAAGAACATATATATGGATGTGTGGAAGGGAGAGAGCTTTCTGAACTGGGTGGGGTGTCAAAGGGAGTGGACACCCAGATGAACTTCTCTTTTCCATGACACAGCCATTGATCATAGTATGTGGTGAGCATGTGGACTTCTGCCTGCCACTCCCAAGCGTTAATGAAACGTCGTGGGTTTTGAGGATCAATGCTTGTTTTAACACAGGTGAACTTTTGGTCCCACCGGAGTGTCAATGGAACATCACATTGGTTTGAGGAGAGCAGGAGTTTTCATACATGTGAATTTCCTGCAAACACAGTGGCTCTGGAATTGAAGAAACACACAGTAATTTAAAAGAAACACATATTATTGCTGTAACACAGCAGCTATGTTTAGGGATGCATTCTAAAAGAAATCAGGTTCACGATGCATCTCTGGGGATTGGCAGAGAAAATATGCATTATACCTGTCTTTGATAGGACACCATAAATTAGCCTGCAAATATCAAAGCTGTTGATACTCATGTGAATTTGCATAAAATTGATAATAACAAGTGTAGTGAAAAAGAATGATCAAAGTATGACACAGGAATGGTGTGTCCTAGATTCACATATTGCAGTCTATGTGTAACTTCATATTACTGCCAAACAATGAGTTCAAACAGCAGCAGTGGCATGCACATGGGGGTTTGGTGTAGATGAGTGTAGATGCTGTAAATCAGAAGCCAACTTCAGCCTCCTAAAAAGGGTGTGGAGTAAATGAGTTTAAATAAATGCAGTATCTGCACTGTTTGGATGTGTTTGACTCAAATTGGCAAACCAGCCCATCGGCACTGGCAGAGGAAACAAAATGAGCTATACTCCAACTTCTTGGATAATTTCCAACCCTTTTACTGGATCTTTGTAACTTCTTTCTGGAGTATATAGACTTTACTGACTGTTTAATTGTGTGTGCAACTAATTGTAAGTGCCTCAGGTTTGATTATTGTTGGTAGTACTCCAGTAACTTTATCTGTTGTAGGTAATTTATTCATTCACTGTATACATCAGCATGGATATTGCATGTACCTATGTTAACTTACTGCTTTTAATATATCGATTGTTCAGTTTGTATCTGCATGTAAGCTGTTTCAGCCCATAGCACTTGTGATGAGGACACATCCTTACTACCTTGTATTTTTATTGCATGTTGTTATACTCTGTGTGTATAGAGAGTATGCTTGGCATTTCCCTGCTTATTGGACTGTGCCTTTTTAAACAGGGTCCATCTGGTTATGTACGCACCTATATATTATAGCAATGCTATATCCTCCTTTCTTGCAGTACCACAGTTAAACCCAGGTCAAAGTTCAAATCAGTCAAGGGAATAATTCCAAGTGTGTGATGTGTGTTGGGTGGTGCTTCAATTACACTTCAGTAAACCTGGACATTCTGTCTCTCTCATTCTGACCAGATAACCTGAAGTGCTTGCAACCTAGATATGAAATATCGGTATTTGAGCATTCAAATTCATGGTCCTGCAATATTTCCCACCACTCTGACATGCTTCACTCGGACCTTTGCTTAGTATCACTCATGTTTTGAGAGATTTGACTTGATTTGAACCATGAGATCAACGTTCCTGTCACTAGGGATGAGCTCTGTAGCCCTTGGAGTCTGGCAAAGCCGGGAGGGAGAGCTCTCGTTCAGGTGCAGCTGGAGGAGAACAGTCTGTGTAGCCGAAGAGGAAAAGCCACACCATGACATGCACAGCGATGGAAATTCAGTGATATGTAAAGTTGTCTTTGCATTACACTATAAACCAGTGAATAACTAGCTTGCAGATTAATTTAGCTGTTAGGTGAATTTTACCTCTCCAAATTGAATTTTGATTTGATTAAAGCGACGTTAACTAAGGGACTGCGCAAAACCAACAACGTTAAATACCAGAATAACAAGGCTCCGCTTCAGTGGCTACAGTGATGCTGTCATGGCCTCTGTCTGCCACAGGATGTCACTGTGGTGTGTGATGTTTCAAATGTTTGGAATCACTACTTCTTCAAAACAATATATTTATTTTATTTTATTCTTTTTTTTTTTTGCTTAAAAGTCTTATTTTCTGATCATCATTTTTAAATTCCCTTTAATATTCTGGTAAAGGAGAAGGGAGTGACATCATTTGACAGCTATTATCAGTGCTTCATGGTTGGGATGAAAGTGTTTTTGTCAGCAGGAAGGTACGAATGCAGGTATTTTATTTATGTTAATATTTGCCCCTTAAACAAGGTTGTAATAAAGACTGGCTTAGTGAATAAGATTAACTATTCAATTAACTGTTTTAGGGCCTAGAACAAGTAATTAAGCAACTCATTATAGTCAACTGAAACAACTGTCCCAGATTTGTACGTGGAGCAGATGTTAACCAAAAGGTGTTAAATAAAAACTCCAATACCTGAATGTTTTCATTAGCAAAAACACACCCTCAAAACAATGTGGAACAGTACCCAATAAATAATTCAATTAAACCTAATAAAAAGCAGCTGGGATAAAAAAAATTGCTGTCACTGCCTCCAGGACGAGGGTTTACAAATGGGTTTGAGTGATCAGTAAGAGAGAATTTGTCCAGGATATGGATTATCTGCCTGGGGCTCAGACTGCTGCACAGGGCAGGTGAAGCGACAAACCAGTGGCGCAATCAGTCCCCGAAAGTAATTTGTTCTCATTTCTGCAGCCTGAGCCTGTGGTCCTCACGCTGTCTCCAGGTGTAATGCAGACCAATTTATCAGCCACAATTCACAGAGAACCGCGGCACCCCAAGTCTGTCAGGCAGCATTATAATTTACAACCCTGGACTCCTCACATGCATGAGAAACAGCACGCACTTGATCACTTCAGCCTGCTTCATTTCTCAAAATGAGAATGGGAACAGCAAGATACCTGCTCAAGGTTTAATACTCATCTTTTTTTGACAGGTTATGCCTGTCCTTTGATTATTTTTTGGAAGTAAATGTGTGACTGACTCAACCATTATACAATATGTGCCCTGCCACCTTGGTTAGAAACTAAAGCTTATTTAAGCTCATGAGAGCAAAATGTGTCCAGCCTCAATAACACATTAGGTATACATTATTGTTCAAGGTTCAGGTTCATCACAGTTTTGTTTTTAACCCACAGCAACCAACGTTACCGCATGAAATGGTGGTATCTTCAATATTTGTCTTTAATAGCTATACCTATTACTAGGAATCTCAGGAGTCTGAACAGCCTGTATCCGTCATATCTGTGAATAAACATTTACAAGGTGTTTAAAGCTCTTTGTTTTAGCTAAAACGTTTTCGTCCATTCTTCAGTGCCAGAAAGGCAAAGCATATACAGAACTGTGTCTCCTTTGCCGTACAGGTAAAGTACAAACACTTCCCTAGATTTCTCAGCAGATGGCGCAATTTCCTTGTGAGAGGTAAAAATGGTCAAAGGACAGTAGAGGGATTTATGTTTAAAAGTGGATGAATGTCTTTTTCGTTTCTCATCAGTTCAAATTTAAGTCCAATTTAAGTTCAGTCTTTTAAAAAAATTAACCACTACTAAGAATACGAGGCAACGATTTTAATTGCTACGCATTAAAAACGGAACCATTCGTTCTGTTTATATTATGTTCAATGCAAATAGACAACGATTTAACAGTCTATATAAAACAATAAATATGGTTACTTCATCATTCAGTGATTTTCCGCAGCAAGATTGAGATTCAATTGATCGTCCCCACATATCCATAAACCTATAAAATAATAGCACATATGAAACAATCGTTAAATTGATTCCGACAATTCTATGCATGTACTATGCATATAATTGCCTGTGCGTGTCTCCCGGGATATTCCACAGCCCATTACCTGTGCGCAGGTGGTGCTACTCCCAAGGCTCGGCAGATGCGCGCTCCCGCTGTATGACAGGCGGCTCGAGGCAGACTCTCCATGATAACTGTTTTTTCTCGGAGGAAGAATTAAGAAGAAATGCACGCCCTGTAACTTTTAGACGCAAATATACATTACATAGCTTATTGTGAACGATTTTGAATTGTATTCACCGAACTCAACGAATATTTTAATGGTAAGTACAGAGCTGTTATGCTTTATATGTCAGGTAGGACAGTAGACTGCTTTTTCTCTCGGTAGACAACTCGGCACAAGGCAACATAATGTTCTTATGCCAGTAGACAACACCGCACAAAAGATAAGGATAAATGCTGAAGAGACAATCTTGTCCCGCCAGACAGCGAATGTTCTTTCAACTCTAAAATTCTGACTGTACCGTCCGCCTGAGAGTAAAAAGAAAGAAACTTGAAGTTCTAGCTCAATAGTTTTAACAAACATTGTGCAGGACAATATTGCGGCAGCATGTGGCGCTTGCATAAGATATGTTAGACCATCGAGCCAAAGACCTCAGTATATTGAATTATTACGATGTGTGTATTACACCACTCAAAATCTGGGGAAACTAAACTGTATTATAGGCTGCTAGCCGTTTTTGTCAAGGCGACATTTCCTAGTGGTTTGTGTAATTGTTTTTTGTTTGATTGTTTTTACATATATTCCAACATTCAGTTTAAACAGACCTCGGTGTTTTTTTATATGTTTTGTTCTTATTTTGATGTGTCTTTATTGTATTAGCTGCTGTGGACGACACGCATGTTTTGGGAAGTGTGATTTGATTATTAAGTTGTATTGAGTTTACGATCCATGGAAACACAATAATAGAGCCGCACATGGCAAGCAGAACACTATTTCGAGTGTTATTTCGTCGGGGGTCGAGTTTCGCTGGTTATTGTGTTAACTTAAATAGTTTACACGGTAGTCTAGTGAATTTAAAATCGAACTGCAGAGGTAAAATAAAAACAGGGTCGGGTGACCTCAGTATATTGAATTATTACGATGTGTGTATTAATTCTAATAAGTGGGCAAAAACGACTCACAAACTCACTGTCAGATTATTGAAAAATCCAGAGAAATAGTCGTGGTTTTATTAACTGTTGTATCGTTCGCAGTAGACTCTTCGGGTGACCATACGTCCTCTTTTTCCCGGACATGTCCTGTTTTCCCGGACGCATTATTTAGGTCCCAAAAAGAGAACATGTCCGGGAAAAAGAGGACGTATGGTCACCGTAATTGTTATACTTACATTATGCGTAATGGCAATAAACATTCATTTTGTTTATGTTTAAGCGTATTTTAAATTCAACTCATGTACGTAGGAGGCGCTTTGCTGAAAGCTTTGATAACACATCAAAACGCGAAGAGCGGAAATCATTTCCACTGCACACTAACAAGAAGTTACCTGCGGTTTCTCCCGGGGTCTCAGTCACCAAACCCTCTCACCTCACGCTTGGAGCATCCGTCTCTGAGCGAACCTCCAGAGACACCACGTGACGCGACATCTGCTGGAGGTAGCAACTAAAGAGAAACCAAGCAACACGAGTCACCGAGCTAGAGTGGGAGGGAGGGGAGAGGGAGAGAGTGTGACAGAGAGGAAGAGGTAGACAGCCTTGCATTCTACCCTTCGAGGAGAAGACCAAAGCATCAGCACTAAAACTTCGCGCAGCGTAAAACACGCGCCTGTACTTCCCAGAAGACCAGGTGGATGTCGGCGCTGTGTTTTTAGTGAATTTCTCGGCTGTCTGTTTGAGAGAAAGAAACTTTCGCTTTTACGCTGAGTCGATTGACAGCTCCCCGTTTCAAGCCGGAGTTAGATTCGGGGTCCACACCTGACATGCCCGTTTTCCCTTGAAGGATATGGTCACAACCTCGGTCCCAAAGTGGAGCCACGTGTGTCAAGGATCGGCGCGCTCCTTCAGGGGCTAGGATGCGCGCCGGGTACCTCCCGATTCCTACCCGGTTTCGGGTCTGAATCAGAATCCACTGCCCCGGGGCGCCGAGCCCGGAGAGCCCCCTCCACTCGGACCAGGATGCCGGTGATGAGAGGACTGCTGGCACCGCAGAATACCTTCCTCGACACCATAGCCACCCGCTTCGATGGCACCCGTAAGTAACCTTACCTTTAGGGTAATTTTTAAATTCCCCCTCTACTTTGCTCTGATTCTTTTGTTCCCCCCATAGCACTCCAACCCCCATTGCAAATGGCAAGTGTTGCTGCTAACAAAGCCCTTTCGTCTACACTGCGCAAAGTGATAACAATGAGCTATCCAGTATTACAGGGTGTCCTTGTGGATGTGCTGGATATGTATTACATCTATGTATTTGTCACGGTTTGGATATTGTTTTCACGAGAATGAATTATAGCCTACTACTATTAGGTTACTACCTTCATTTACATTAAATCGCAGCTATGGAACCATATGGAATATCCTCATCGTTATATCGTAGAGCTGGTGTTGTATGTTGCATTTTGAGTTCTAAAGATGTGCTGCAAATTTAAAACTACATTTATCAGGGGACTTTTGGGCGACAAAGTTTATTTTGTATTGCCACCTCGCGCTCAGATTCCTCCAGCGCGCACAGCAGGTGGCTGCACGCGGTGTTGTTGTGAAGGACAGGTGGACCTATGAACGCATTACGCACAGCGAAGAGTTCTGGATGACCAAACTATCCAGAATTGTTGCTCATTTAACACATAAAGATAGTTTGCGTAGCTGAAACTATATTTTGGCAAAATATACAGTGAGCCTTGAGGAAAACTAGTAATTTACAATTGATATTAAAGGGGTGTTCAACCTGAGTCATTATTTACACCACCTGTCTATCTAAATATAGGCATGTGTGTTCAGTGCACTTCTGATAGAGGAAACAATGCCTAAAAAGATAGATTATATATGTCTATTTACTGCAACTGTAAGTGAATGGCCTTTTCCAAAAGTATGCAAGTAACTCACCATGCCACAATGGCACAGCTTATGTTTTCTGTATTACACAACAGGGCAAAAAAACGAAAAAGATCTCGGTTTTAATTGTTGCTACTAGGGAGGACAGATTCTCTGCGCTCCAGGCACATAGTCTGCTCCTGCAGGTGACACACTGGAGCTGGTAGAGGCGCACCAGGGCATGTGACAGAGGCTGCAGGGATGTCTGGCAGGTCTTTGCCTCAGTCTCCCTCTTCATTCACCATTCAGCAATATTGTGCTTTGTTAAACGCAGGACAGTTGTTTGTTCTCCCGCTCTCTGTAACATTGCTTTGATGGATTTCTTTTGTGATTCCTCACTGAACAGTAAAATGGAACAAAAAAAAAAAAAAAAAAAAAGAACTTTTTTTTTGTTCCGTCGCCTGAAAAGTTTGAAAAGAGGTGTGTTCTTGTTTTTTTTGTTTTTTTTTAACAATTCCACGGGTCGTGTCTGGGGGGAGCGCTGAGTGCAGTGGATCGCTTGGGGTTCCGGTGCACGCAAGCCCATGGGTGCATGAGCGGGGGGGGGGGCCTGTTTTCGTGCATTACGGCATTGTCGTCTATCTGCAGAGCATTCCAGTCTGTGAGCAGAGTGAGTGTCCCCTAAACCATTTATGTGTGACTGATGGATGAAAGCCTTATCTATGACTGGAGCGCACAGGCGGAGAGAGATCCAATCATATCTCAACGAGCCATCCTCATTCTCTCCTCTGGACCTGATAAGTGGGGAGGGAGAGGTTTCGCATAAACCCCCTCTTGCATTTTTATCGAAGTGGGATCGCTAATAAGAAACAAGGCTGTCGTTATTTTGTAGTGGTATCCCGCTGCACACAGTGTAGAGCGTGTGCCAGTGTTTGGATTATCGTGTGTTTTTTTACTTCTGTAGTTTTGTGTTTATCAATAGTGTTATCAATAGTGTTTGTGTGTATAGGCAGTCATTACTTGTATTCATTGGCTATGTTCTTTCAATATTCAAGACTCACAGAAGCAGGTTCAATGCACATAGTGAATGATGGATGAGGGTTTCACTGTCATTTTTAATGAGACCACCATGTGAACATTTTCCCATTGTAAGTGTAGTAATGGCTCTGAATTGTGTGGCCGTTTTAAGGGTAAATAATTTCCATACATTATAAGGCACAATTGAATTTGTATCATTGAAATTTTCATTACAAGTCATGCAAATTAATGTAAGCCTACATATCACTTCTTTGGACATTCACATCCATCGAGGGCACTGATATTTATGCCCACTTTATTATAATAGTAATGAGCAATCAGGCCTTCTTCTCTTGAGTTATTATCTACCTTTGGATAGCTGCAATCACGCCAGGGCTGAATAACTTGGTACTGATAGTGCTCTGAGTCTATTTTTAATCTGTTTATTCATTCTGACACATTCTATTGTATTTAGCTTCTGAGGGAGCCATGCATAGATCACTAATTCTGAACCGGCTGCATATCCTCCGGAAGGAGCACAGAGTGAAAGCTGGCAATACGCCCCCTTGACTGTGAAAAAGTTGTCTGTTATTTCAGTTGGTTCTGCTTCTGAAAGGCTGAAGAACAGTACCTGGTTGTCAGCACGTTAGCTGCTTGTCACATATAATCCATCCCTTTCTCCTCCCTCCACTCTCTCTGGGTTTCAAACTCAAATGTGCTTTCTTGGCATAAAGAGAACAGTATCGCCATAGTAAGTTCATCAAGGATTTGGCATCAATATAAACATCAGCCCTGGTTTAAATTGGTAGTAAAAGTTTAGTGCAACAGTTTAAACATAACAACAAAGTACAAGAAACAAATCTGTTCAATTTCATTTGGGAGAAGAGGAGCAGATAGATGGTGTGGTGGACTATTAGGTTTGCAGTCTGCTACCAATACTCCCTTCATGGCAGTGTGGAAGAAATTGAATGGGGGTATTAGGTTCACAGGATTTTTATACCGCCCATATTTCTTTATAGCAGGGGTGCTGGATGTGCATGTTTCTCTCAGTCACCTGCAGTTTAATGTGATTACACAAACGTTCTTTGTTTTTGGCAACATAGCATTTTGGGTCTTGTACTTGTAGCAGTACTGGTCCACCTGTTTCAGGAGGAACCACAACCTGGATCTTTTCTTTTGAATCACTAAATAAAAAAGGGACGGGTCTCAGCTCAGGATCTGCAGGGTGCAATTGGGGGCATTTCTATAAACATCCAGAATGTTCTTACACAGAACAATATCTAATAAAAGGTTCCAGTTACATTTTGCCCCATGTCAGTGGACTAAATAGAGCAAGGTTTGTATTAAAACCCATAAAATTTTATCCTGATTTTTACTGGTCTGTAGGTTTTGCCAAATTGAGGTTATACAGCATAGAAGGTCTACTGACTCTTTTACTTTAGGGAATCTCATCTAGAACATCTGTCCCTCCTCTCCCTTCCTCTCTCTCTCTTCCTGTCCTACCTGTCGTCTTTACCTCACCCCTCTCTCCCTCTCTCCCTCAACTCAACCCAGCCTAATTCAGTTCACTTTATTGGCATCATAAACATATGTCTGACTTCCCAAAGCATGTGCAAAGGAAATAAATGGAACAAGTAATTCAGCAATATAGTGATATGAGAACTACTGCTAAAGCGCACAATTATGAGAGATAATAAATAATGCAATGATAATAAAAAAGAAATGAAATGGAACAATTTAAGAAAGATATGTCTTTGGGCCCAAAGGTTTTTTTTAGGTGAGATGAGTGAGATTCTTTTGTGCCATTCTCTGTCCCTAAGGCTATAGCAGGCAGCTACATGTCAGATTGCCAGCACACTGCACATCTTTGTTCCTCTCTCAGAGGGTGAGGCTTCTGTGCATGTCCTGTGGGGCTGGAAATTGTGGACAGAGTTGTGATTTATTTTTTTTTAGAAGTAAGTTGCTCTTGCTCCCTTGTACATTTGATAATTTTTTTGGCAAAGTGTAGGTCTGTTTTGACTGCATTTCTGGCTGCAGCATGTGCACAGCCTGTCCTCCCTAGGCCACCAGGGCTTGCCCGAGTTGGCTGGTCTCAGTCGCCAGGCAGTACTTACTGTGCTTTCTCTCTGGCATCCCCTCTTTCTCTCCTCCCCTCTCTCCCCCTCTACCCCCTTTCTCCTTTCACACAAAAGGCTGCTTCGCTTGTCACATCTGGCGCACCACTGATCCGGAATCAGCTATGCATGCTGAAATCAAATCTATACAATTAATCAGGGTCTGCGAGGTCATTCGCTCAGCATCCCCCCCCCCCATCTTTGAAGCCCCAACCCCCCAGTGCACACAAAGAGGTCTCGTCTCCATCAGCCCTGGCGGGCCAGCGCGAGACTGGGTGCACAGCCACAGCATCGCAGCACATGTAGTCTCACTATGGCGCGCAACACTGACGCAGCTCATCAAGGCACCTATCCTGTGCTTAAGAAACGCAAGCATTGCATGCATGCGTGACTACAGAAAAATATTTCTTGCGAGCGTTCAGATGAAAGTTTATCTGGAGCGATTGGCATGTTGCACAGTGCATCAACATGCCTGGTCATTTCAAAGCAAGCGCTTGACTAATTACACACCCCGAGCAATTGAAATGCAGTCATTATGATTAACTCCTGTAGATGTAAAAAAATAAAAATTCATCTTGGCCTCAAGGGCTGTCAAAAGACTGGGGAGGGAGCACCAACGCATGAAGCTAAATATAACGCGATTTCATATTGGCACACACCTCTCTTGATGGTGAAATCAATCTATTACGACAGATGAATAATTTCTCTTCAAAGTCCATTTTAATGGATCTAAGAGCCGAGACTCAAGATTTCCAACAGAGTATATCCTCTCTATGATGAATGTCCAAACATTAGAGTCTGCCTTGTATGTGCTGAATTGCATGGTTCATTCATAATTATAATTATTGAATAGTCTCATGAGGGTTAGAGATTTGCATTCATGGACACTTGGATATCTGAAGCTACCTGGCAACTGGTTATTTCTTTCGCAAATCCCACTTCACAGGGGTGTTCATCCAATATCACACCTTCAGCCCAAACCACATATTTGGCAATGTATTTTTTTGTACACTGAGGATGTGATGCTTGCAGCATCTGCCCTTAAAGCCTTCTGAGCAGTGCATATTTTTCAGTGAATTTTATAATTTGGCCAACTGGAGAGGGCACATCACTCATATTCATATCTCTTCCATTGTACTGTGGCATCATGGGAAAGAGACTGGTGGGATCATGCTTCAGCGACCCAGTCCACATGCTGCTGTTCTGCCCTGACATCTGTGGGACTGGGAGAGCTGCTTTGTGCTCCTTATACGAGCTCAGAGAGGGGAGTTGACTCACTCCATTTTACCAAGACACCATTCCTCTCATCCCTCATTGCCTACACCACCAGGCAGCACCACCCAGGCCTGGCTCTGCTCCAGCTGAGTCTGTGTCATCCGGATATTCTCTCCCGCAGCTTCATGAAAATCTTTGATGCACTTTTTCTCTTTGGGTGCTTGGTGTCTTCCCCTCTCCCGAATAAGCAGCTTGCTGGTATTGTGGTGTGGGGAACCCGTGAGCAGAAGGTTCTTAGCTGTACAGTGTCTTGTTGCCTCAGTTGTGTCTTTTGAGAAATCTCTGGGTTCCTCGGGTGTCTCTGAACAGCAAGAAAACCCATCTGTTGGGGTCAGAGTTGACGGGTTAGTTGTTTTGATATAAAAGTCTGTAAATGGGGAAAAACACTCCCGACGAGGGAGCACACAGAATAATTAACACATTTTCATTTTTGAAAGAGAAAGTACAAATGTGAGCTGAAATTAAGTGTGCAGAGGGCACACATTTGGGAGATTATTTATTGATTTGTCTTGGATTTAAAATGAAGCAGATTTATTAGTCATCTTCAGGCATATGGACCCTGAGATTTATTGTGTGTGTGAGACCCAGATCTGTGTGTGTGTCTGTATGTGTGTCTGTGTCTGGGTGCATGTGCATGCATATACGTGTGTATGTGTGTGTGCGTGTGCGTCTGTGTATGTTTGTGCATGAGCGTGTGTGTGTGCATGTGTGCATGTGCGTCTGTGTATGCTTGTGCATGAGCGTGTGTGTGTGTATGTGTGCATGCGTGCGTGTGTGTGCGTATGTGTGTGTGCATGTGTGTGTGTGTGTGCGTGTGTGTGTGTCTGTGTGTGTGCGTGTGCATGTGTATGTGTGCATGCGTATGTGTGTGCGCGTGCGTGGGTGTGTGTGTGTGTGCGCATGCGTGTGTGTGTGTGGAGGAGCATTCCTGGGGCCGCACACTGGTTCCAGCCAGAGAACAGCAATAATTGGCAGAGTTGTCTGTTCCCAGGGAAAAAGGGAATGCCCAGATGGGGGCTTTCTGGAGGCAGTTCTGGGTTACTGGATGGGGGGAGATGACAGATGAAGAGAGGTGGCATAGCTTTTAGTGGGGAATGTCAGTACATTCCACATCATGACTGAAATTTTGCTCTATCACTTGCTCTCTCTCTTGTTTTGCTGGCTGATAGTTTAAAGGCTTTTCAAGCCATCCAGACAAATTTGCCTATAGCACTTTGGTGGTGGTTCAGAGGGAAGTAGCCTGGCATGCCCTTAAGTGTTTTTGTTTTTCTCTTCATTGTTTTGTGTTTACAAAATAGATTATGGTATCATTTCAATTATTCCAGCACAACAAAAGTTTATGGGGTGCAATCAGTGTTCGATGTGCTCTAATATGTTAATTTTATTGCTCACGGATCTGAATATATTGCTGTGTGAGCATTATAAAAGTTAATATTCAGTGGGAAATCCAACTTCTGTCCAGTTCATTAACTGTCAGATTTTTGCTGTTATGTGTTTACATTAATAAAGCCTCATGATGTGTAACAGCTTTATTGTGAAGAGTAGGCCAAAGGGAATTCAGAAAGTCTCTGCAATGGGGTCCAGTGTCATCTTTCTCAGCTACTTATAAAACTTTTCTCTAGTACAGCATTCAGTGAGCATAATTTGCATTTAGAGACACTTTCTTTTTTGTTTTGCTTAGCCACAGTATGTCATCGTTTCACACAGTGAAAGGCAATGTTCTCACATCACTGTGAAATTATAGCCATATTACCTACGGTTACAATGTCAGACCAACTGCACGAAAATGTCGTTTTAGCTAAGAAGATTCTTGCAAAAATGTGTTTTGAAAGCAGATAAAAAATGTAGCCATACAGACAAATATCAGCAGTTCAGTGTATTCGTCATGAAGTGTGAACTTAATATATGCGTCAAATCAAAATGCAAAATCAGGAATCTTTTATAGGTGAGATTTACAGGCAAAAAGAAAGGAACGGAAAAAGAAAAATTCATGCTCCAGGGAATCTGGGCTTTGTTTTTAAATGTGAGTGATGAAAGGGGTGAGTTTTGGTCACATCTTTCTGATCCGGATTAGATATCATCAGCGTAGCTGCTGCTGCATGCTCCTGGCATGGTCAGACCATAAAAAAAACAATGTGTATTACTCAAGCATACAGGCGTCAATGGGTCTGTGATCCTGCTTTATGAGCTTCTGCTCCTTATGCTACCGTAAGTGGCTGATTACCATCGTTCCCGGCTCCGTCTCCCCTGACTTTGCTTTTACTGACAAAACACAAGTAAGAATGAGGTCACGATGGGTCAGGATGCTTCTCCTACCTCTTGCCTCACATTAAAGGCTTATAAAAGCCCCGAGAAAGATCACGCCAGCAGCGAGCCCAGGTGTCAAAATGTCAAGATGTCTCTTTGCTGATATCTGCTGAGGCTTTTTCTGGGTGCGACTGCTTTTTTTAGAATCGGAGCGTTTTTTTTTTGGAAGCAGTTTGGCGGGGGTGGGTGCAGAGGAACACATGAAAGGACGAAGCATTCGCCGAGAGGGAGAGAAAATGTGAGACACGAAGGAGATTGTCACCGTGCGTAGTGACATGAGGGAGAAGAATGAGAGGGGAGGGAGCACTGTGCAAGTAGTGGGCATCATAACTGTGGGGGGGAAATGTGGATGTTAAATAGGAAAGGAATGGGGAAATCGGCTGGCGAGGGAGAGTGAAGCTCTCACTGAACGCCGGCTAAGTGGGATCAGAGACGTGTGACTAATGCAATCAGCTGGCCCTGCATTCACCTCCCATACACAGGGAGGCAGGAGCCCGGCCTCGCTCCAGGCGCGAAGGTGAGAGGAAGCCACCTGCCAATCACCGCCCGCGTTCGCGGCGGAAGCCAAGAGCGAGCCCGAAATAGTCTTTAAAGGGACAGCGGAGAGGCGCATGTCCCGCAGACGCGTGCGAGACGGCGACGTGACGCCCGGCCCGGCTTACTCACTCGTTCTGGGGCGTTCCGCCAATGTAAAGAAACCATATGTGTGCAGACAGCTGTGTCCTGGCGGGGGGAGGGGGGGTCGGGGGAGCACAGAGGCGTGAAGAGAATGCCCTCGCCGCTCCCAGAATGCACTGGGGGGAATCGCAGCCTCGGGTCTCTGTGGCACTGGATTCTCTGTCTGTCCAGGCTCAGGGTCTGTATCTCCAGCGCCCTCCTGAGGTATACCGTGTAATATGCTCCCGCGATGGCGGACTGCCTCTTTCCCAAAGGTAGGGCCGTGCGCCGTCAATACCCTGTCAGATAGAGGAATGGGCATGCAGAGAGACTGATCGAAGGACCAGCCAGTGAGCGCCTGGGGACAGGTTCTCTGTCCCATAAGCGTGACGTATGACCCCCAAGAGCTGCACCCCCGCTCCGATTCCGTCAGTAACACCCGGCAAAGCATCGCCCCGCAGCCCTGTGTGTGTAGAGACGCTGTAGCGCTTGAACACACAAATTTTCCCATTGACCGCACGTTAAGTAACGGGGTGATCAATCGCACTTATCTGCCCGTTTCATTTTCTTGCTGCGGCTGATGATTGCGCAGGCGACTGGCAAGTCGTTGATAGATCTGGTATTGAGCTCTCTCCTCCTCTCCCCCCCCTTTTCCCTGTCCTTTCAGTCTCACTCACTCTCACTCATTCAGACACACGCACGCACACACATTGGTCGAAAATTATTACTAAATAATGTGCCTAAATGGGAAGACCTCTGTTTCCAGTGATGGTAATTACATCTTTGCGGCTCTACAGCAAACAGAACCCATTTAAAGGCACATAAAGGAGAGGCATAACCGTGATGTTGTGGCATTCCATTTCCAGCCAATGGGTTTGCCCCCCCCCAGTCAGAATACTCCAAGCAAGCAATTGATTCTACTGGATGTGTCTACTGCTTTATAATGCAGGTGTCTGTTACAGCACAGGTGTGTAGCAGGGGTGCTCTCACTGTGACGTTTGAGGTACTGGTACCAGTGTACCCGGCCTATGCGGCAGCAATCCTACTCCTAACAGGTGTAATCGATGAAAATGATCCAGGGGCTGTGCTTTCAAAAGGCAGGATCTGCCTCAGAGGACTCAAAGAAATTACAACTGGTGGAAATGGGCCTCAGGAGGGGAAATATTTTTTGTTGCTAAATATCAGAGAAAGTGGTAACTTTAGGAGGAACGAAGAGCAGCAGATAAGGGACGAACAAGAATCCACATCAACCCTCCCGAGACCGGGCTAAGTGAACGAAAATCCGTGCGCTCGGCTAAATGGTAGTGTTCTCACGCAGTGCCGTTTCTGCGAATCGGCTCTAATCTGCCTCTCCCAGAACATCAGCACGCGCCTCTTGGAAACGGATGGCATTCGCCTTTATTAAATTACGTTTTCCCTCCTCTGTCAGAGCCGAGCGCTCTCTGTGCCTTCCCTGCTGCACGCTCCCGTCCAAGCCCAGGCAGTCAGGACTCGGATCTTGTACTCGGAGCTCGGCGCCCCGAACGGCCACATACCGCGGCCCGGAGGTGCAGCTGTGTATCTGCTGTGACAATTGAGTGATAAACCCCTCCCTATGCTGAAAGACCGCGGCTCCACGCAGCGAGGGATTTGGTGCCTCGTTCGTTCAGTCTCAGGCTTAGGCCGTTTTGTCACAGCGGCAGGGCTATTTCCTCGCAAATGAGCCCTGCGGTATTCTCCCCCCACTGCCGCCGCGGTTGAAATGGGACTGAATGCCAGTCATCAGTGTCCTGTAGGAGATAATCCAGCCCATGCCGAGGAGTCAGAATTCTAAATCTGAAGTGGACCCTTTGGGCATATGCCCTGGAACCACCCCGAGTCGGAGTGATTGACAGGAAAGGCCGCAGGAGAGTTTAAGTGCTCTGACTCCGCAGTCGCATCCACTCACACTTTCATTTGGACCTGTTATCCGCTATTATGAACAAGTAAGGGATGCATTATTACCCGTCTGATGAAGTATGATATGATACAAAGTATTTTTGACAGATATGGAAGCCGTCTGTAAAAAACTATTAATGTTAAACTGAATTCCATGAATTCAGAATAATGAATATGAACATAGAAAATGTGCCTTTTTTAAATAATGACTTTAAACCAAGCTATTGTTCATAGTTAAGTAATACATTTTTACTTCTCTAATGGCCAAATCAGAGTGAACACAGATACAGTGTGAGTGAGTACAGCTGGCATCTACAGCAAGCCAGACAATCCAACTTGTCCCTGTCCACGCTGTTATTTTTCTGTTATCTCTGTGTCACTAAGTCTGTCTTTTCACCTTGCCTGCCTCTAGAATGGAAAATCAATGCATGCTCACCTGAAAACAAACATAACCACAAGCTCTGTGTGTGTGTATGTTTTGCATGAATGTGTGTGTGAGTGGGTTTTCGTGAAAGAAAAATGTTGGTTGAGGGTAGACAGAGAGAGAAATGAAGTTGTGTTTTTTTTGATAGTGCCTACCCATTACACAAAGGTTCATGTTGCTAAATCACACTCATGAAATCTCCAGCACCCATTGGAACAAATAAATAGGAACAGGGGCACATGGTTTAGACTGTGCATGTTTGTGTGTGTGTGTGTGTGTGTGTGTGTGTGTGTGTGTGTGTGTGTGTGTGTGTGTGTGTGTTCACAGTTGGTTTATATCTTACCTGTATAAGGGACTATCCAGCGAAAGCTGACCTCGCTCCTGCACCAGACAGGGTCACTAATGGGGAACAGCTTAAATCAGGCATGAAATATTTAGCGGCACTAATTCAAGGGGAGTTTGGAGTGTCCCTGGCAAGCGTGTGTCTACCCTGTTTGCATTTGCATTCATTAATATTAACAACTGCACTGGCTTGTCTTTTTAAGGATGCTGGATAAATAACAGTGTCTTGCATCTCGCTGAAGAATAACGTTACTACTTATCTTAGCCAGATGATCTGTCCTCTGGAAGCCTGCGTAGCATCTCCCTGGTATGCACAGAACCAGATCTGTCTGGGGAAAGTCTTCCTCATGCATGTGTAACTGGACAGCCCTGGCACTGATGCACATACTGGATACAGGTGGTCTGAAATTACACCAAGCTTAATTCGTAATTAGAGGCCAAATGAAGATCATTGAGTTTCAACTGATCAAATTCAGTTCCTGGTAAATGAAAAAGGATTGGGACTGTAATTAACAGGTATATGTATGTCCATTTTTGAGCAGCCTTTGCTTCCTTTTTGCCATAAACGGTACAGATCTAGCTTCCGAAACCTGTCTGTGTCATAGAGTGGTAGCTGTGTTCCTGAAATCAGAGCGCTGCAGATTTCAATATTAATTTGAACTGCAGTGGTTCCAGAGAAGTGGCTGTGTGATGGCGGAAGGAGAGGGGGGGGGTGAGCATGGAGAGAGAAGAGCCAGAGAAGGGTAGGAGTGGGTGGGTTTGGGGCTGAACTGAGAGAATCCAAGTGGGGAATATTATGGTGGAATGACTGGCCAGTGGGGATGTCTAAGATGGAGGAGCAGGGAAGGGGTACTGACATGCATGCTGGACCTTCCTCTCAGGTGGGGGATACTTTTGCTTCTAAGTGAGTAAGTGGACACCTCAATGTTCCCGTACTTGTTTGTGAATGGAATCGTGACTGACAGGAGGCGCAGTAATTAAGATCTGGGACTCCTGGGGAAAGTGTGAAGGAGGGAGATAAGGAGAGATGTTATTAGTCTCTGCCGTGTCCACAGTGGCCCCCTGATGTGTTTGTACATTGTGTTGTACATTGAACCCTCTCTGCGTACCAGTTCCCACCTGTCACAGCTGGCTGACGAGGCCCTCTACCTGTGACACGGAATCAGACAGGACAGCAGCAGTTTAGCGACAGTCAGCACCTGTGCGGAGCTGCCGTGCTACTTCTCCCTGTCTCCCTCAATCCATTCCTCTCTCTGTTTCCCTCTGACAGTCTTCCCTCCTATTTTCTCTCATAATATCTGTCATGTTTTCTCTCTATCTCTCTGTCTCTCTCACTCTCTACATCTGTTTCTCTCACTTTCTCTCATCCTCCACCCTGCTCCATCTCCTGCTCCGTCTACCGCTCTGTATCTCTCATTCTCTTCTCCTCCTTCTCTTTCTCCCGTTTCCATTCTCTCGCCTTCCCTCTCCCTCCGTCCGTCTCTCTCGCTCACTCTCTGTATGGAGGTTTTATCTCCCCTTCTCCAAACCCCCCTCTCTCTAGCTGCAGCCATTTTTCAGCCATATCTCAAGAGTGCCAGGTCTGACATCAGACACAAAAAAAAAAAAAAAAAAAACAATCCAGTCAGGTTTTGATCAGGGCAGTAAATTGTGTTCACATTATGCTTTGAGGAACCCACTGCAGTGTTTCTGCAGTAAGTTTGAAATGGAAGTCAGAGGAGGGATTGAGGGAACTCCTGGAGAGGGGGTGTCCAACTCATTGCTCTTGCCTGGCCCCTACTGTTGCGCTCAAGTGCTGCTACCCACTCACCTGTGTGCACAGGTGCAACATAATCCAAGGTAGGATTGAAGATACATGCTGCTTGATCAGTTGAAAATAAAAAAAGCCTTTATTTATTCCTTAGCAAGCTCAGAGTGAGAGTCTGCAGCCTCCCTGTCACCAGGACCTGAGGCTGGTGAAATTCTGCCAAGGATTCATCACAGCAGAAATTAGCACGGCTTCCCATCTCTCAGGCCCTGCGTGACACAGTGATGGAGGCAGACAGTACAACGTTTCAGGGCTTCTTGCTGAGGAATCTTTCTTCCAGGCTGAGATGCAAGTGGAGAGGTTTTTGAACAAAAAAAGCAGAGCCCGGTGTGTCTCTGCTGCTTGCTGAGGCGTTTGCTGGATCTAAGCCTGATACAGGAAGGGGTAAGCTCTGTTTCTGTCTTACGTCACAGGACTTCAAAGCCATTTGTGCCACTGCAGCTTTTACCAGGAGCAGGCAGTGTGATCTGCAAGGCCTCATTGGTGCACAAGACAGGAGCTCAAATGGAGTTTTAATATTGCGCACTTCGCCTCATCAGTGCATTGTTTAAAACACTTTCACTCCATTTCACCACCTCTGTGATGGATTGATCTGATATGTTGGGTTGAAGTGAAATAATGCTCCATCTCCTTTTTTCTCACAAAAGACCAGCCTGTTCAGAAAGCCCCCACTGCACCAAAATCTTATGTCCCTTGTCCATCTGGAAACAGGTGAGCATAAGATAGAGCCAAAGTCTCCTGGACCTGGTACAACACAGTTGCTTTTCCATTGCATTGCTTGCAACCAGAGCTGAATGTGACATCACGCTGAATGTTGGAATCTACCCAGGCTGAAAAAAGTGGATTCCTTTACATATTACACTCAGATTTTGACACAGAAACAGGTAGGAGCAACATAGTTGCTGGAGTTTATTTATGCTGCCCACTATGTGGATTAGCATGACAAGAAAAGGGTGTGGAAACCAGCCTGGAGCCTATACTATATGAGCCAGGGTGGATCTCATTCTCCAGTCAAAAAAGGGGTTTTAGGGTTTGACTCATTGTCTCGGAAGATCTGAAAAGGGAAGAGAACTGGCTTAGTGTTTTTCAGCATTTTGAGTCACGCAGCTGCATGGAGCTTCAAACACCCGACCGCTCGCCCCGTGCTCTTTAGTAAACGCTCAGCGTGGAGTGTTAAGTTGGCCGCCTCCTTGCTGCAGGCCCTGAGCCTCGCCGTTCCGACTGCTCCAAACCTCCCCGCTCTCTGATATTACCCCTCCACGTCAGGCACTCAATCTCTTTGCGATCTCATAAAAATGTAAAACTCTCCCATCCGAGCCGGCCGCGTATTCATCTGTCGGAGGACCGGCAATCCCTCAACGGGGGTGTGGGGTTTGTGTGGTTGTGTAATGGCAGCGGAGTGGAGTGCGGCGGTCTGTGTAGGCTTGGTGCCCGCGGGGGTGGGTTTGAGGGAGTGCAGCCGGTGTGATCTGTGGTAGGCGTTAGGGGAGTAGCGCGTGGGAGCACATGAGTGTGTTTGGAAGCAGACACCGAGTGTGTGGGAGTGAGAGAGTGGGTTGGAGCATGTGGAGGGAGGCAGGGAGTGTGACAGTGTGGGAGCAGGCAGGAGTGTGTGGCGGTGTGTGGGAGTGTTTGGGAGTGTGTGGAAGTGGGTAGAGGTGCGGAAGTGGGAAGGGGTCAACCCCTGCCTGCTTACAATAAGACGGAGCTCCTCAGCTTTCTGTCCCAGAGGGTCACAGTCTAGCAGGATTTCTGTCTGGCTTGACACCGCTAACTCAGAGAACATTGATTCAGACAGTGAAAAACCTAGCTGGAACAAAGACCTACACCTTGTGGTGCTCCGGGACTAGGTGAGTGTCGCCTTCGGAAAAGGGTCATCTCAACGACCCCTTGGTGAAAAGGAAGATGGAACACATCGAAATGTGTTTTCCCTTCAAAACAGTGACAGTTCAATAAATAATATTTCCCTAGTTAAAATCGACACATCGCTAGTGGCAATTTACGTAAAGGCTCTCAAGGCTTTTGTCTGTGGTACACTTTACACGTGCTGACTGAAACACATTTCTGAAGGGTGTGACAATACAAATTCATTTCATTTTTACATTCGGCCCGCAAATTTGCACGTGAAAGCCCCGTGGAAGGAAACAACGGTCTGGGCATTACGACGCCAAAGCTAATTTACCGTCTCACCGTAGGAAATTACCCTCGTTACGCCACCGGAGTTTTCATCATTTACCTTTGTGAGAACCGGTACCTGGTATAAAAGGGGCGCTGTGGGTTGCCATGGCTGCCGAGAGGGAGAGGAATGCCTTTTGATTGTGCATTCATGGCACAGGTACAGAACCGGTGCCCGGCGACCGAAGGCGCGAGGTGATTAAGTTCATTACTGGGCGCATGACCGCAATCACACACCCTGGGGTGTGATACCAGCCTCACTTACTGAAGTGGCAGGGAGGGTGGAAAGAAAGGGAAGAGAAGATGAACAGAGCAAAAAGAGAACTCCATAACATGCCCTTTCTAAAAGTTCAGTTGTCTGCAAATGGGATCAGTTGTCAGACTCCTTATTGTGGAAAAAAAGCCAATGATTTAGAAATGACCATGTGACAGATGAGGGTTGTCGTCTTTGGTGGCGTTCTTGAACTGAGATATTGCAGGCACGTTTTACCATGAAAAGAGGTGTGTGGTGGATTCGAAAGGAACTGAATTTAGTAACGCTGTGATGCCTCGTTGCAGTACAAATGGCAAGCATGCAAATATTGTTTTGAATATTTGTATTGAATGTTGTCATGCCATCGGGCTGTGGATGGATCTAAGTTTAAAAAAGACAAGTCTTCCCCCTCCTTCCTCACCATAAATCCATAACCACATTTTTGTCACACCAATCAGGCTATAATCAAATGGTGTTGTTTATAATCCTGTCCTCAGAGAGGTGTGAGATTTTGCTTGTTAATGTCCCTTAACCACGGGAGAGGTGTACCGGAACCGCACAGGGGAGCGTTCCATAATCTACCCTAATTTATCAGAGGAGGAAGAGACAGAGGTAGAAGGAGAGAGACAGGGAGCCTTCCTCTCTCTCCCGCTCTCTCTCTCTCTCTCTCTCTCTCTCTCTCTCTCTCTGTCAGAACGTCTGAACCGGGGACAGGGGGAGAGGATGCGGTGCACACCAGCAGAGAGCTGAGGGCTGCACTTTGAAGATGATGGGAAGTGAAAACGCACGTCTCGGGAGCGGGAGGGAAGGACGCAGGGGCTTGCTAGAAGAGGGGGGGATGGGACCTGGAGGGACACCGAGCGAAGCTTGCATGGTACTTCTCCTCTCACTGCCCTTATTCGGGGGGGGGGAGGGGGAAGGGGCAGCGTCGTTCGCAGGGCGCGCCCTCTTAAAGGGGGTGTAATGATGCTCGGCTGCTGTGGTGAAGAGTGTAATAGGGGGTCCCAGCAAGAACGCCCCCGACCATCCCCCCACCTGCCATTCCCCCCAAGACTTCACAGCCGTAGCTACAGTGGCACAACGTAACCTAATCAGATGTCAGGACGCATAAATCATGCAAGGATCATGCAGCACAATGTGTCCATGAGCTCCTACTGCACATCCAGACTGCTCCCCTCTCTCTCTGTCTCTCATCTCTCATAGCCTCCATGTTGTGGCAGAGGCTGACTGCTTTGACTCTGCAGGCTGGAAGTGATTCAAAGTGTTATGAATGATTTTTTTTTTCTCGTGGGGGAGTGGGGGGGAGGCACCATTGATTGAAGCCAGTCATCATAAAAGCCCTGTTATTCAAAGAAGGTCAAGGCCTCTTACATCTGAACAGTAGAAAGGGAGACTTTAGGTCTCAGGTGTTGCAAAAGTTATTGTACTCTCCGAACTTGGTGCCATGGGTTCCTTTCGCTTGCAACTTGCTTCGAACAGTAGGAGAGCTGAAGGCAGACTCTCAACCTTTTCAGCTGGATACCCCAAAAAAGCTTAAGCTGTGTGTCTTTTCACAGTACAGTTTTTTTTTTGCTTGTCTGGGCTTTAGAAAGGTCCAGTTTGGCAGGCAGTGGAGATGGTAGTGCTGGAGGTAGTCCTGTTTTTTTTTGTCTGTCCTTGGCAATGTCTGTGGCATGTTTCTCCATCATGTAGCATGTTTTCTCTTTTTATTATTGCAAGGCTGAGCAAGATCTGTCATTTGATAGATCTGAGAAAATCCAAATGGAGAAGTGTGGGCAAATTGGCTCAGTAATGGTGTTTCTATGCTTCCACAATAAGGGACTTTTGTGAAAGGGGTTTAAGAATTCACTCTCCACAGAGCTCTTCTCATTTCTAAGGAGGTATTTTGAGGCTAGTTCACCAGAGTTGTTTTGCAGACCTGTCTTTTAAATCCATGTGAACCTGAGGCCAGTCAAGGACTGAAGTACTGTTAAAATGGAGAGGATTAAGGGATGTAACTTTTGAGACTGCAGGAATAAAAGCAACTATTTATGTTACTTGTCAGATCCTTTCACAGCGATTAAAGGTGTCTAGCACAAAATGGAGGGCTCACCTGTGTAAGTATGGAGGTTGTTCCATCTGGGAAAGTACTTCATAAAAGTTCTGCCCCACACTAAGTAAAATCCAGGGAAGCTGTTGCATGCACCAACCATTTTTAAATCGCCTGTTAAAGGCCAGCTAGCTACCTGACTGCATGCCAGTACAGCCTGGCCTCCTGAGATTGTTACAGGTTACAGTTTTTCACATGTTATCCATTCATACAGCTGGATATTTACTGAGGCAATTGTGGGTTAAGTACCTTGCTCAATGGTACAATGGCAATGCCCCAGTGGGGAATCGAACTGGCAAACATTCATTTACAAGGCCTGCTCCTTACCACTATGCTACACTTCCACCAACCGTCTGCCGAGGACACCCTTCCTAGACATCACAGTTTCATTGTGAGCATAGCAGGCAGTAACAGGCAGTGGCCAAGGCAGAGAGAGGAGAGTCTGACCACAGGCAGGCAGCATAGACGTGAAGGGTGTAGAGAGAGGATGGGATACCATCTTTCTGCTGTGGGGGTGTGTGTCTGTGGGGAGGGGCATGATCGCAGGGATTGCAGCCTCGCCTGCCTCTGGCTGCTTCACCCCATCTGTGAGGCAGAGTGGCACCGGGGAAGAGGCTGGGACAGTCTGTTCTTAAAAGTTCATAATCCAGCGGATGCCTCCCCAGTGTTTCAGCTGCCATCGAAATATGAATCAAACCAGTTTTTGCCACAGACACTTCACACTCAGAGCAAATCGCCCCTTAGTTTTTTTTCGGCTAATGACCCATCCTTTTTTCTTAAGACTGCTTAGTGACCCGTGTAAGTGCTTAGCGTATGAGATGATCCTGCGTTTGCCATTCGCTCGCCGTTTGTGATGGAGAGCAGCTCGGCGCGGGAGGATGCGGCCCTTTAATGACCTGTGTCCGCTTCCCGACCCCCTGGACCCGTGTGAGATTGCCGTGATGTCACCGCATTCACCGCTGTGAGTGATGTCGCTGCCTTAGGGAACAGCACCTGCGCTGTGAGTGTACACCCTCTGGGGACATCTGGCTAAATGGCAATCTGGGCCTCCGGATACGACTGTAATGGAGTAGATTGTATTGGGGTCCTTGGCTGCGTGCAATCCAATTCCTGCCTAAGGGGAGCTTTTAGCGAAGCTGCCGCTTTCTGACCTCAGGCTACCGCATTCTCCATTATCACAGCAACTCTGGCCTGAACCCCGTGTCTGAACGTTGCCTTCTCAAACACGACAGGCTGAAATTAAAGCTTTATTCAGCTTGAATGCAGATTGATGAAAGTATTAAATGTCATCATTGCCGTGATATTTTTAACCTGTTCCCTGAATGGGGCCACATTGAAATAGGGAGGCATTCTTTCAAAAGAAAGTACTACAAAATGAGGCGTGCGCCAGAGGCATGGTAATGATCATTTCTGTCGCTGTTGTATTCTAACCATCGCCTTGGCATCAGGCTGAACTCCCTGGAACAACAGTGTGCGCTGTTAACGGCCCCCTGTCCTATCAGCGACCGTTTGGTGCCTTGAAGGGGACTTCTCTCTCTGCCAGTTAATTTGGGGGCATTGATGTGGGAGGGCTCCCAGTAGCTCTCTTTCTCTCACACACACAGCCAGGATGCCAGAGAACACAGCTGCAGAGCAGGCTTTGATACGGACAGCCCGCTGAGCTGAAAGACCCTCCCCGTTACTGCCCTTCCAGGGCCGCTTTGAAGGTGACGAAACTCACCAGTTGCTTTTGAACAAGAAAAAAATAGCACAAAAAAGCAACAGCACGAGCATTTAAAAACAAAACACGGCAAATAAAAAGCAAAGGGCTGTGGGGTGTTTGAGGCGTGACTAGTGACAGGGCCTAATGTGTCTCTATCTCTCTCTCCCTCTCTCTCTCTCTCACACACACAGCTCCCTCTCTTTCTCTTTCTCTCTCACACACATACATTCTCACTTGTACTTTCCTCTTTCTCTTCTCTCTCTCTTTTGCTTACTGTTACTTTCTCTCTTTCTGTGTTTAAATTTAAACTCAGCTGTGCCTTGCTGGTATGACACCAGATTGTACAGTAACTTCGCAACAAGGCCACATATGGAAAACTATTTATAGTACCGCAACCAATCATCAAAAATAAAAATAATAAAAAAATGAAAATCAGGAATTTAAACAATAATTTTAAGAATCTCCTTTTTTTTTTACCAACCACTCACAGAAAGTAAAGATCAGTCACGAAACAACAAACATTGTACCCATCATCCCTGTCACTGTTTCTGTTTCCCCCATCTCTGTGCCTGTCTCTCCCCTGCTCTCCCCCCTCTCTCTTGTCTCCACTCCCCATGTGCTGTAGGAGTCTAATCCTGCCTCTAATAAAGCATGCAGATTGCGGTGGGTGGACAGGGTTTGCTGGTGGAGTGTGTTCCAGGAGAGATTACGCGCTTCGTATTTTTGCCGTCGGAGGAGTAAACACGGTCTCATGAGCGGCGGAGTTCCTCCGGGAGGATCTGGATCGAGTGAGAGGGAGGGAGAAGGAGAACGAGAGAGAGAGAGAGAGAGAGAGAGAGAGAGGGCACTGAACACTGGTGACAGGGTTATGCAGTACACAGGAGGACTGGGGACTATCTATCTCAGCTGGTGAGAGAGAGCAGCATTCCCCCCTGCTGATAACATCCCCCCGTTATTCAGAGTGAACCTGTCAGCCACCGGTCCAGGCCATCTGTCCTCCTCAGCCTCTCCACCTACCTGACCCTGTCAGGACCAGAGTCCACCTCTTCTTGTCCCTCCAGCTAAGATGGAAAGGTGTGAGTGAGTGAGTGGGTGAGTGAGTGTGTGTGTGTGTGTGTGTGTGTGTGTGTGTTTGCACGTGTGCGTACAGATGCGTGTGCGTGAGCATGAGAGCGTGGGTGTGCGTGTGCGAGCAAGTGAGTGAATGTGAGTGCTTGTGTGTGTGTGTGTTGTGGCTTCAGTCCAGTACACCTGACTTTCAGCACTCCATCATGTACATGTTGTTTTTTTCAAGAGATGTGTAATACTGTATCATCGGTACTCATTCGTTTATTCGTCTGTCTATTTCTTCATCTCCCTCTTACAACGTCACCCACCATACACACACACACACAAAAACACAATACAAACACAGACACACACTCTTAGTTCACCTCAATTTAGCACTTTTTTTCACATGAGTTACTTTTCTGACAAAATATACACCAACCAAATATTTGGTTCAGTAATAGACAATATATTTTTTTATATTATTCCTTGAAACAATGGTTGTTGAAAAAAACTCAAATCGGAAACCTTTATGATCTATTAATAAAATAATTCTTATGCTCCTCAGACAGTTGGTTGTGGTCACAGAACTATGGGAAATGATGGTCTTATGTCAAGGACCACTGTAGCCCCAGCACAAAACATCTTTTTGTGCCCTCCTATTGAACGTGCCACACAGTGTCAGGTTTGGATTTTGATGGCCTCGAGTGGATTCAGGGGGACTTTTTGTCAAGTGTCAGCACGGAGATCTCATGTTAAATTCTCCATTGTGCAGCCGCGCCATATCAAGCTGACATTTTTGACAGTGAGTGACTTCCTACTGAGCAGAGGCTTGTTCTGTGGATTAGAGCGATTTTACGAAAGGAAGAGGCAACTGAATAAGTGACTCCTTTCAATTTCTTTATTCACTGAACTGCCGGCTGACTTTGACAGATAAATAAAGGGAAAAAAGGATGAGACTGAAGGAGTTTTGCCTTCAGGCGGACACGGACAGGAATCAGCGCACACATCCTGGTTATCATGGGGACACGTCACTAAAACATTAGGGAAACGTTGCAGTAGCATTACTTCAAACCTCCCACGCCAGCCTTTGCTGCAGAAGGTGGTTACAGCCTGAGCTTCAAGGCCCCTGCCCTACACGCCGTAATGAGACAGAGGCCTTTTCCTCTGGGAGGTGGTGAGAAGATTAAAGCCCCATGCCGCCACCGTTGAATACATCACCCCAGATGAGTCCCGTATCAGAGAGCACCATCAGCCCACCTCTGCAGCTGCTCCCTGTGGGGGGGTAAAACAAGGGGTTTTCAAAAAATTGTCATTAATTCTAATTCCATCACAGCAACAGGAACTTTACCAGCTCTTAAGTCCACTTTAATGCCATGAAGAAAGGGAATGAAAAAAGGGGAAAAAATACACACACACGCACACACACACACACACACACACGCGCGCACACTCACACACATATATATGTAAGTGCGTGTGTATATGTGTATGTGTGTGCTATATAAATATATATACACAGTGCATTTGTGATTGCTTTTCTTTGTTTTGAAGTGCTTTTTTGGAAGCGTAAAGTGATTTAATAACACATCGCTGTTCTTTATTCATAATTCAGGCGGTCTCCATTGTGCTTCTCTCTCAGAAGCGCGTGTGGTGTGGAGAGAGTGTAAATGAAGGCAGTAGTACAGGCAGTGCGTACGTGCATGTGCACACTTCTCCCCAGGGGTGACTACCTCTCGCCCCCCACCCCCTCCCCCACCCCCTGTGTTCGCACACACACACACACACACACACTCTCTCTCTCTCTCGCTGTGTGCCCCTTTGAGTCTGTGTCTCCTGTGACTGGGCGCTCCTTCCTGTAGCCCTGCCTGCCTGGGAAAGGTCATGCTGCCAGGGTGCAGTGGAAAAAGAGCACTGGAGACCAAGGGAGGCACCAGTTCAGAAGGGAGATCTCTGATCCCCCTCCTCATCGCCCCACAAATAATGGACATATGGATTGTCCGTAGCTGCCTTGAGCAGAAGTCTGTGTAATATCCCTCAGGAATATTGTGACGTATATTGGAAACAAAACATATATTGGAAAAACAACATTTGTTCCATTTGTGTTAATTATATATTCAGAAGTAATCATTTGAAAACAAACAACTAAATCTTAAATTTGGTCTTCCTATTTTTAAAGCTTGATTTTTGAGTGGGAGAGCCTCTGCTCTGTGAGTTCATGGTTAACATGAGTTTGTGGCCCGGTAATTTAAAGCTGTGCTGTACATAGTTTGTTGGAGGCAGTGCCTGAGACTGGGATGTTCACTGGGATTGGAGTTCATTCTGACTCCTGAAGCGGATTGATGCATACATGGGCCTCCTTGGACAGAACACCACCCATTAATGTGGAGGACCATGCAGAGAGATGATGCATCACCATTTTTAGTGTCTCCATAATGACTCGCCTGAGGTTTGAACTCCAAGCCCTCTGGCATCAGTGCTAACAGCCTAACCTCAAAACCACTGAAGATGTCAAAGTGATCAAATGTTTTTTTGAATACATTAATATGTACATATGTTTAACACATACTGTGCAGTATGGAGATATGACTGACAAATCATACTATTCTTCCAGCAGCGATACATGGTGAGGTGCAGACTCGGATGGGTAGGGTTGTGGGGTGGGGGGGTGGGGGGGGCTGAGATGCAGAGTGCTCATTCTTCAGCCCCACTTAATTAATTGCACCAAATTAAGCCTTGCCAGCATCTGGGGATTTCAGGGCAGTTTAACTCCATCCATCTTATCTTGCGGTGCGTCCACCTGCCTCCCCTTTACGGATACTATACAAGGGCTCCGACAGCCGGCTCTGAGTATACGCTCAGTGCGTACACAGTGGTGAGAGACGCACAGTGGGCGGTAGTGTAGCATAGCGGTAAAGATCAGGGCTTGTAAACCAGAAGGTTGCCGGTTCAGTTCCCTGCTGGGACACTACCGCTGTGCCCTTGGGCAGGGTACTTAACCCACAGTTTCCTCAGTAAATATCCAGCTGTATAAACAGATAACATGTAAAAATTGTAACACATGTAAGTCGCTCTGCATAAGAGCGTCTGCTAAATGACAGTAACATAATGCAATGTAATGGGACGCCGTTGACATCACCACAGACTCCGGATGGCTGCCGGTACTTCCCGGCTTTCACAGAGCTCCCCGGGACGAGCGCTTAGCTTCGCCCGCTGTGCTGTCATGGCAACCCGTCCGCCCTGCCCCGCGCTCTCTCGCGGCGTGTGAGCAGCGCGGCGGGGGGGCCACAGCGATTCGACACATCATTAAGGCCGGTTACGCAATCCCGGGATCGCGGCATTGAGGTTTGCCGGCTGACATGTTGCCCAGATCCTCCCCCAGCCGGAGGTCTTCACATGCGCTGCTCCTGTCGCTCCCCAGCTGGACCACAAATAACAGCCGCCCACCGGTGCTCCGTTATGGAACGGGCATTGAGCTAAACCGCGGGGTGGCAGGTTTTTTAGTCTCTAAAGGGTGCGGCAGTCACCGTTTCCCGTTCCTCATTGATGATTATTCTTCAAGCTTAGGTGTGATAAGGCAACGCACCTGTTGTTACTAATGTTGTAATATACCCATTCCATTAGAATTCAGAATAACAGCTTCTTATGAATATGATGTCGAAAGCTATATTTGTGAATATGAATGAATGTGGCTCTGTTACGATCAGAAATGCACGTCCTTTAGCAGACTTTCTGATACCCGAGGCATCTGTGTATGACCCCACGAGCAGCAGTCTGTGCTCTCAGCAAACAGCTGTGGAAGCTGGGAGGCAGCAGGCTGCTGCAGCAAACCACTGTGGGGGAAGTGTCAGATTTGCATCCCGAGCACAACCGGTAACTAACTCTCAAGGCCCAGGGAAAGCAAAATGACGGATACTAGCAGGTGTGTTTCCTTGCTGAGAGTTCTGCCCTGCCCCGTGAGAGGCAGAGTTTTCTTCCCTCAGACCGTGGAGAGGAGGATAAAACAGCAAATAAAGTGTAACCACCCCCAGCCGGTCATGATGAACGGTAGCCCCTTCAAGAGGTTATGAAAGCCAGCTCCATCACACACGCATCCCATCACTCCATTAATCTCCGGGGACATAATATGGAATCACTGAGCAGTCTTCCGTTCTGCACAGAGAGTCAGGGAGGGGGAGGGAGGAGGAGAGACAGATTCACTCAGTCGTGTCCATAAGGGCTTCAGATGATGATTGAGTAGAAGCCTCTGTATGATTGAAGGATTTTTTCTTAGAGTGCAAGAGGTCGTTTATATTCCAGACCCCTTTCCTCCGTGCTGCAATGTGCACCACGCTATTAAGGACACACAGCCGAAGGACCGCAGCCTCCAGAGGATGGCGGCCTCATCATTCACCCAAACTTTAAATGTGATCTGCCTCAAAGGCCGACGCTGCCGAGGCACCCAGACTTTAAGGGAGGCTGAGATGCTTCGCAGCCGTTTATCTTATCTCGTTCTCGTCTTTTGTGAGGGTTGGCAGCCTGAGACTCCGTCCCCCTCTCTCTCTGTATTTTCTCTCAAATAGGAGCCAGTCATGTAGCGCCAGCGCCGTAATGCATGTGAAACTGCCCGTGGCTTCTGCTGGGAGCCGTTTAAAGTGGATGCACAGCCGTCTCTCTTCTCCTCTAATCCCTGTCACTTTCTACCAAGGTTTTGCCGGGCACCGGCCTTCTCTGTTTTTCTCTGAAAAACGAAAATAGTGGAAAACGTGTGAAATTTATTTTTTCAGTACGTCACAAAATACATGCACTACTATCCGTGAGATGTATATAATAGGAAGTGTAACCAATATTCTCTGTTCCTGTTAAACTGTTGAACCTTTTCTTGCTCTTATTCTCAATTTTAAGTTAAATTCAAATTAGCTTTAGCAGTGCCGCCACGAACAAAATTGTTTTATGAGACTACAAATCATATGAAACATACAGCAATATAAAATCAGTATGCTCACAGAACTTTAAGATCCCTGCATAAAGCTTTCTCCTTTGGTTTTAGAAGGGGGCATTCATTCCTTCTTTTCAAACAATACAGATTCCCCTTTCCCACCTCACCATCTCCTGCTCCCTACCCATGCTGACACAGGTCATTATTTGTCCCTCAGGCTGATATATGCCCAGCCACTAGTTCTACAGTCTAGCTGCTCCTCTCAGTAGGATGGAGAATGAAAGGCAGCCTGGGAGGGGGTCAGATATTGAACCTGAGTTTTCAAATTCTCTTTTTTTTCTCTCTCTCTCTCTCTCTCCCATCCTCTTTTCTTCTCCTCTCCTTCCCTTGCTTCAATTAAGCCTGCCCTTTGTCACAAGGTGTGGCCGGGCTGTCAATGAGCTCATTATATTTATGATTCCCTTTTCCAGAGTGTCAGCTGTAGTCTGTGGCCCTTGTGAATATTCATCTGCATCCCACAGGCCTGGACCAGCGAGGGCTCCACATCAATTCCTCCAATTAACTGAACCAGAGGGGTGTCAACTGGCTGAACACAGCACTGAGCAAGGCTGCAGCGGCATTGGTCTTGCGGTGTGACCCTGTCAGATAAGGGTTAAAAAAATCGTTTATTACCTGCCATGTACTGCCTGCATATAGGCAACAATTATTGATATGGAACAAATGGCCCCTTCTAGAGATTAGATGCCTGTTTTCTTCAAAGAGATTAAGGAAGAAAACCTAAATATCAAACTCTGCCTCGCAGATAATTCTGTGAGTAAGAGGATCAAGGGATTTGGCAAACAGGCACAGTTTTTGGTGGAGCAATCATTTGGTGCCATCTCTCAGAGCCATTTTAGGGGACCTGTAGTGCTAAACACCCCTGCTGCTTTGAGGAACCTATAAAGAACCTTTCATAGTCAATAGAATTATTCCCATAATTTAGCCCGCGTGCAGCTGGTCAACGCAGGGATGAATACTCAGTGAATGATGAATAGAGCATTATCATAATTTTCTCATGGTGCTTCGTCACCTGGACACTTAATACACTTGCAGGCTCAGCAATCAGATGCTCTCCTCTCTCCCCACCATCACTGGCCCCCACCCCGCCCTATCTGCTGCTGGGCTCCTGATTTAAGGCATACATCCTCTGTAAATTTAATAAAAACACAACCACCCAGCCAATGAGTACAATGCCTTGCTAAACCAAGCTCATAAATAAGATTAGTGGCAGACAGGTTTAAATTACCCTCTCCCGGTGCCACCTGTCGCTAACCCCCAACCCCCGCCTGAGGCAAAGCCACACAATGCAGGGACAGTGGCTTGTATTGCCAGCTGCGCCAGCCCACAATGCAGGGGTAAAAGGGCAGGTTTCTAGAGTTTCTGAGGGAGTCATGGCAGGGAGTCATTTACTGTCCTCCAAGGGCTGTCCAGGGGCCATTATTTTGAAAGAAACGACAGCCATTCTGAGTGCCTTTTACCGGAACACCCGTCTTTGGTTTATGTTCCTGTAACTCTCATTTGTTTTGCTGTCTCGTTGTTTCTGTCTCTGTCTCTGACCCCCATTCTTCTCTTTCTCGCTCTCTCTCTCTCTGTCTCTCTCTGTCTCTCTCTGTCTCTGTCTCTCCCCTCTTCCTCTCTCTCTTTCTCTCCAGCTCACACTCAGTCATAGTTCCTCACCTCTTAGTGACTTTTGGTGTTTTTTTTTTTCGTTTTTTTTTCCTACTTCAATAAATGTCCAAGGAATCAGACGGCGCGCGTCTCCTCCTGGTAGATCTCATTAATGCCAGGCCGATCTCCCACCCCCTGCCCTGGTAATTGAATAACCCAGCTGAGCGGCTCCGTGCCCACGGAAAAAGTTCATCTAAACCCCTGTGCCCTCTCCCAGACCAGTTTCAGCTGGAGGGACCGAATGGTGCCTCCCTGCTGAGCCTTTCAGACAATATCCACTGCCATAGCCTATGCCTGCCGCTGTACTGATGATAACATGCCTGCGCCACAGATGCTTTAAATGTGTTACTTTTAATGGTAGTAGATTAGCTGTGTGTCAATTCAGACTGATCAAAAAATGTCAAGGAAATACTTAAACTACTGCATCTATTGATGATGATGATGATGATGATGATGAATGATGAGCAAAAGATAAATTATGTGCTGCTGACACACCGGGTTGCTGAACTATGCAGACGACCAATCTCTCCAATATTCACTGGTAATTGAACGGAGGGATATAGGAGCTGTATAAGATGTGTAACAGGCAAATGCGTATGTCACAAAATAGCATAAGGGCACATTTATAGGTGCAAGAATACTGGTTTATTTACCACGGATGGTAACTTTTCAGACATGACAAAGCGCTCTGGTTATACAATGTGTATGAGGCATAGACATGTGTGGCTTTTACTGGCAAATGTTCTGCATTGAATTTCAGCCAGGACTGGCCTTCATCAGGCAGCAGCATTTATTTGTATATTTTTATTTTTTTTTTTGGTTTGAATGCAATAATTAATTTTCCACTCTTTTGGAAAGGTAATACTAGGCACACAAATGCTCCACTGGCAGCCTGTGTGTGCATTTCCTGATTTGGTACTGTATCCACACCCTCCTCCCTTACCCTCTCATTATTCCTGTGTATACGCCGTGCATTGTTGCCTCTTAAGTCACTTATTGATCGCAATCTGATTATACCAAGCTATAGATTCAGTCTGTGAGTCAATTGATCCTGCCTGGGGGGAAATCAGATAACCTCTTGTCAAAGCCTTTGTAATTGACAGGCGATGATACCCCTCCACTCACTGTATGGCCAACCCCAGTGTTTCGTCAACTAAATCAATGCAGGTGAGTTTCGGTGTGGAAACAAGCCTGCCACAGGCTACACCATGCTGTACACACCACCACAATCCCATCCCAACATGGACTGTCCTTCTCCATATGACCCTTACTTTAATGGCTTGCTGCAAGGGCATTAGTAATTCTTAACATTGCTCCCCTTTCGTGTGCGACCTTGCCATTTACAAGATTGAAACTCTGTCTCTGTCAGAGGTACTGGGGAATTATGGGAAGTCCTGCCTCCTGTGTCTTTTTTTTTTTTTTGTCACTCCATTTGTAAAGATAGTTTCAAGGTTAAACAGTTGTAATCGTGTTGCGATGATGATTGCGCTAGTAATTTATTCATCCACTTGACAGCTTTGTCCATGGCAAGATGTCAGAATGTCATCTGTTTATATGAACCATCTTCTGACAATACATTTTCATTCTAAATCTAATAGAAATTCTTGACATTTTGCTGCATGTAGACACTACATGAAAAATGCTCTGTCACTGTGGAAAAAAAGTTTTGTGGATCTGTTTATGACTAACTGCAATAAGTATTACACAGTATTTTATGTGTAAATGGTTCTGTTTAATTGCAATTCCAAGCTTTATCCAGTTTGGTTTTCTGGAACAGTTGCATGTCACCATGTGCAAAGTAGCAATCATTGCAGATAAAAAGGCTCAAATGACACTGTGTACTGAGGATTTAAAATGAAACAGTGAAATGAGGTGCTGGAAAATCAGTGAGCGTGGGACAGGGGTGATATGCAAGGTTGTGTTTTGTAAATACAGAACTTGAATATCCCAATTCCCACCAGTGAACTGACTTAAACAAACACAGATAAGGCTTTTTAATGTGGTTTTCAATCTCAATGTCATCGTCTTCCACCTTTCATGCTAGAGTAACCATGCTTTTCTTCTTGAGAGGGAGGGAGGAGAGAGAGAGATATACTGAAATACAAAATATACTGTCCTTAAATAAATAATACATGGCCACTGTTTACAAACCTCCTAGATGTCCGTAAACCTCCAATGCTGTGTATATGTGTGGAGCATATTCAAATTTATGTACTTTTGGAACATGTCATTGCTGGCCATAGTCTGAGGAACAGTGTGTGACTCAGAGGCAGCCTTTATCTTATTTATTTTTATATTTCTAAAATTAAATTAAATGTCATTCTAGCACACTACATACTATCAATATGTATGTATATATCTGTATGTAATATGTTTGTAATCTTTGTTCTGTAAAGTAATAAAACAAGTTCAACTAAAATGCGTGTGTGAGAGCAAGACAGAGAGAGAGAACTTTTCTGACATTTCTGCTTTGCTTTGTTTCAGTTTATGGTGAATAATGAGGATTTGACTTCGACCTCACAAATTACATGCACACAACTCCTGGAGCAATTCCTTTTCCTTTTTAGGACAATCCTTCAAATGTCTAATGACAGATCAATAGTAGCGGTATCTTTTGAAGGACTGTGGTTCATGAGTGCAGTGCCTTATTAAATATGTATATGCCTTTCCACTGATTCATGCTTATGGGTTTGAAAACTCCTTTCATGGCCCCCATGTCAGGCTGACTTGCAGTAACATGGACATTGACATAAAGGTCAAAGCAGGTAGCTGTCAAAAAATAAAGCGCTTTTAAGCTTATTGTGACATTCCTTTAAACGTATTATGTCCACTTAATGGTTTTCGCTTCCAATGAATCCTAAATGCAAAATGTCTACTCATAGCTACTCAGTCTCTGTTTTGGTGGTATTTCTGATGACAGTGGCATCACGGGGCACTGCAGCAGTGATGGAGCATACACAATAGGCTTCAGGGATATCGCTCAGGGAGCTCCTTTGCAATAAATATATTCTTAAATTGCAAACATATTTGACATTCGCACAAAGCTTTTGAGGTAAACACACACTAATAGGAGTTTATTCATGCTTATATATGACCTTTAAATCAATTTTCAGGATATCCTCTGACACCTCTGAGGGTAATATACTTGTTTTCCCTCATGGTGCTCCTTCATGGCTGTCTATATGTTTCACTTTCCTACGCCTGTGTGTCCTTCATTTTCTCTCCTCCAGACTTTTTAGACTGGTGGGAGCAATTGTGTGAATGGTTCTACAGACTATTAGTATCATTATTTTTGGCCTTGAAAAAATACTAGATTCTGATTAGCTGAATACCCATGCTGAAGACCATCTAGCAATCAATGATATTCAAGAATTGTCCATTGGCACTTTGTCATGAGTTGAAGTGTGAGAGCTGGCAAATGAAAGGCTTTTTCTCTCACATACGAATCAATGTGAAAGTATGATATTTTTCCACCTCCTGCACAGGTCAATTTTGCCATGTGGGTAAAAACATGTAGGGTGGGTAAAAACTACTTAAAACAAAGACATTCCACCTCAGAAATGTAAGTGGCATATAAACAGAGAAAGCTTGATTTACAATTAACAGCGGAATAGGCAACAGTCATACAGACATGGATTCCTATTATTCTGAATGACTCACTGCAAAGTTCAGTTGCAGTGGGGGTAGTTCTTCCTGACGAATCAAATGAAAAGCAATCTGCCAAAAAATGATTGTCCAGGAGGGCTATGTGAAAGGCCGCCCTCATTAGCTGGGCTCCTCAGTGCAGTCTGAGGTTTGTTGTTGAGCACAGTCTCCATATGTCTGTCTCCCTCTCTCCACCTCTGTCTCTCTGTGTCTGTCTGTCTCCCTCTCTGTCTTTCTCTGTCTCTGTTTCAAACATACAGTATAACTTTTTAGTGCCTGTGTGAGTATATTGTAGATATGGGCAATACTGTAGGCTATTTGTGTGCTGGGTGGCACCCAAGGAATTTGGATGGTTGACACAGTGAAGGCTTGACATAAGGCCAAGACATTGCAATCAAAAGTCTTTGGAAATGTGCACCAGCATTAGACCTTTACTTTATTACCTGAAAACATAAAATATGTACATGCAGAAGCTTGTATTTATACAAACATTTTAGCCTTACAACCATGTACATAAATTTGTTATGGCACACCCAGCTTTAAATAGTGGCTTTAACTCAATAGTTACTGTACAATTCCACTGTGTTAAATTAACACAGATCATGCATGCATTACAACCAGTGCATAAATGTACCATAATGTTGAGAGGACTCCAATGAGGAGTGTGGATAAACCGAATACATCCCCCAGACAGTCAGTTATGATGGCCTCATAATGCAGAAGCTTAATATGGAAGACACAAATCCATATATAATATATGGAAAAAGAGCCTTTTTTCCAGGCAGTTGTCAGTAACTGTAACACTATGATGTCAACGTTCAAGTTGAACATTAAAATTAAAGTGCATTTTCTGAAAAAACATTTAAGCAGACGGAAAAATTTAATATGCAGATTTGTTCCTGTACAGCATGTTTTTTGTTCCATTTTAGTCGGGGGTATGAATAAATATGCTCTGTTTCTCTGTGCTCAGGAAATTAAATATATTCCAATGTATTAGAGGTAAGTCACTCATATTGCATGTTCCCCTTATGAAATTAAAGGGCATTAGATCGAGTTAAGGAAATGTGAAAGCTGTAATTCTTCATTTACTCTCTTGTTAAACTGTAGGTACAGTTGGTACAACATCCGTTTCAGCTCTAGGTAAAACACTAATTTTTGTAACAACGTTTTAATGGTTCTCTTGACCCCATCAATAGCAAAATATGAGTTGATTGAAGAGCCACTTTTAAATGTCCTCTAGAGATTTGCGGATGTAGTGTTAGCAATCAGACATTGAGCCAGTAGTTACATTGGTTTAGTCTGTGAAGAGAAATCTGAAGCATTAGCACCATGGGCCCCTCCACTTCTTAGGTCTTCTCAAGTTTCCATTTTTACTCAGAATATTCCAACAAATGGATTTTTGATTGGTGTTTTATTGCTCCTATAGAGACAGAATATGAAGCTCATTTCTCTCGTGGGCCATTTGTGTGATTTTTTTCCTAACGCCTCTGTGTGGGGTCAGTGGCTATTTGCACTAATTGCTGTTACTATTTCAGAACTTATGTGGAAGGGAATGATTCAGAATGGAGTGGAACAGAATGGTTCTTTCTGATACTCCAGAGCTAAGCAAACTGGAATAACATGCTGGGCAAAAAAAGACTCTGGAGGAACTGACAGCAGTGCAGTTTGTCAATTATGTGAATCCAACAGTGTAGTCCACGTCTTAACCAAAATCCATCACTCGCTGAGAAAAGGAAAAAAAAGGCCAAAACAAATTATTTTCCATTCATTGCATTAAAGATAATGGAAAATCTCAGCTGCTATCACATGGTGCGCTGAACACAAAACTCGGACCCCTGTTGATTTATCACACAGTTAAGCCTTCAATCAGAGAGCCTTCCTTTGTTTGATCTGAAAAATGCCTCTTTTGCTCTCATTCTCTGCACAGAACCAGCAGTGGGATTGTCAGGAGGATTGGAAATGAGATGAATTGTTGAGGAGGTTGTTTGTATTCAGTGGCAAAAAGAAATCTGCGGAGAACAACATATTTTTTTGTTGTTGTTGTTGTGTTATTGTTGTTTTTTTATTGGTTGCATAATACACAATAGCACCTGGTCTCAATCTGTTTGGTTCATACAAACCCCTCACCAGTATAGGGTTTGACCTTGGCAACAGTCAGCTTTGAGAGTCAGCTCTGCTTCTAGCAAAGGGCAATGTCTCCTTTGTGGGTTAAACATCAACCTTCTTTTACTGCCTGCTGACTTCCTAATGCCTGATTAATGGCGTGATAATACTGTGTGTGTGTGTGTGTGTGTGTGTGTGTGTGTGTGTGTGTGTGTGTGTGTGTGTGTGTGTGTGTGCTTACTGTGTGTGTGTGTGTGTGTGTGTGTGTGTGTGTGTGTGTGTACAGTATAGTTATTCTGCCATTCCCGCCACAAGTACACCTGCATCAAACTCCTTCCCCCATTGAAGCATCTTGCTTAGTCCGGCTTCTACATTTTGCTTTTTGATTGCACATGGCATGCAGAAACATTACTACCACATTCCTTACCACTAATCAAGTCAGCAAAGCACACCAACACACACACACCTATACGCAGGCACAGGCGCTCACACTCTCTCGCACAGTCACACGTGCGTGCGTGTCCGCGGACGGTGCACCTGGTGAACCTCAGCCCAGATCATGATTAATCCATCACTCAGCCCCCATAAAGAACCTCTGTGTGATTGATCCCTTTGTTTCTCCTTTGTAAATCGCTGTCAGGCTGAAGTGCTGATGGCAGGTATGGGCAGTGTCAGGGGAAGAAGTGATTTTCTTTTTTCGCGATTGAGACAAATGATGAGATGCGGTGCATGCGGAAATAAAAGGCGAAGACATGAAAGAGCGTTTGATTAGACGGTCTCGATGCATCAGCCCCCCCCTGTCAGAAGTGCTGGTGGTGTTGGGGGTGTCACATGACCACGATCAATGCCCTGTCCGGCAAAGGGCATAGCCAGGATGCAAATACCATGGCAACCCCTGGGCCATACCCTGCAGAGGACTGCTAAAGTGAATAGTTCTGCTCTGCTGGACCGTTACCACTGCCTAGGCTGGGCTGATAATTCATGTCCAGTTGTCTGGTAGCAACTGGCCCTCGTGATCTGACTATCATGAATTAACGGTCCAATAACCTCAGCTCAGAAACAGGTGGAAGTCAATCAGGAAACAATGCTGTCATTTCCCAGGCGATTGATGATTTGTTCCAAACAGTACCTGGGAGAGGATGAATGGGGAATTCTGTTTTGCCTGAGGGCTGGAAGCTAGACGCCGCAGCACAGTTCACTGGTGGTGTCCCTGAATTGTGCTGGAGATGCAGAACAGTTAGTGACACTGGAGTTCCTGAGTCCAGGAGAATGCCTGAGTCAAGGAGAATGAGGACAATTTCAGACACTAGAATGCATAAATGACTGCTGTTTATGATTTTGTCACAGCTAGATGCGACTTGTCAGCAGTGAGCAGCGCTCAGTCATGTCCACAGTGATCTTTGGCATATATTATTGTCTCTGCTGTAGGGATGGTAAGAGAGGTTGAGTGAGGGTGGGCAGGGGTGTTGTTACACATCTAGGTGAATTGTGTCATCACTTGAGAGTCATTAAATGAGAACGTCCTCTTCCCAAGCTTTAAATAAATACTCAGGGCTCCGTGACCTTTGTGATGCTTAGTCAGCTTGCCCATCACTAACTTTAACCTCAGCCTTTGTGTCAGACAAGATTAAACTGATCCAGGGTCAGGGCTTTGATAAAGAATTTCTCCGCAGTCTGCGTTTTGCTGTGCTGTGGAAGTGACAATCAAAGTGCCGTGTCAAGCGTGTCTATTTACACCTGTTTTGTGAAGCCAAGAGCAGGCCAAGTGGAGGCTGACACTTGACTCCAGTGAATGTCAGAACTGAGTGGGATCTAGAGGAACATTTACGAACGGGGTTAATGGCGTGAATCACCCCTGCATGGAGAGGTGAGGGCGCGGGAGGAAGGAGGTGAGAGCCGCCACCGAGGATGCAGCTCCTGTGAAGGGTGCCAAGGTCCCTGCTCATCAGCCGCAAAGACAGGGTGAGGGTGCTATCAGTGAATCTGACTCGGAGGGTTTGGGTGAGTGGGTGGGTGGTGAGGGGGTCTGGAAACGAGCGTGCGTTGCAGACGGCTCGGTGTGCATGAGTCAGTGTGTTAGTGTGTGAACGCCTCACCCGCTTGACGTCAACGGCATCAGCTGGGCAAGGAGACAGAAGACACGCCTGGAGAGATGCTTTGTTAAATTGAGTTTTACTGTTGAGATCAACAGGAGAAAAGACTCGCGGATCCTCAAACATCACTCCACCCCAACAACCAGCTAGCTCCTCTGCGACTACAAAAGCGCACAACCCAGACTGCTTTATCTTTTGCATAACACTCCTGTCTGCAGAGCTGGCATGGACTACCTGTGACCTTTTAAAATTAAAATGGAAGTTTAATTTCAATGCTTTTTCTTTGAGCTTGAATCAGATGATTTGTATGCGGAGTTGCAAGTGGCGCAGAAATTACATTGTTGTTATTAATAATATTTAAATACCCCAAAGAAGAGTGTGCGCCAATTATCACCAGAAACACAATTAGAAAATAATTGCAAAGTAATATTAAATCTTCCGCACTATCTTCACATTTACCCCTATCTAATGAACATTTTTGTAATACTGCACACAGACAAACTTAGTTAAAGCCTGTTGGGGAAGTAGGTGATTTTGGCCTAATGAAAGGTTTATGCGAAATGGACTGTCTCCAAATTATGGGTCATATCCTGCAAAATGTGGGGGGAGACACAGCTGACAGGAAGGAAGGGAAACTGTAACCTGTAGGGAAACTGGTGGAATGTGATGATTGTGATTTTCCATAACAGAACCACACTAATGGATGATCTTTCCATTTTTTTTTGTTTTGCTTTCCTGAGCACCCTGTCAGATCAAAGTGCTCATCCTTAACGGCTAATTGCACATTTACGCTGATGTGCTTCTGAAGACACTGATGGCAAATTTCACTACTATATGATGATTGTATACCTGTTGTGATGGAAAAAAGTGCTGCTAAGAGCTTGGAAACATTCAGTGGGGAATTTTACTCACCTGTCGCAATGGGCCAGACCCACAATTAAGACTGTTATTTTTTCCTCATGAGTGTGAGTGGTGATTGTGAAATCTTCCTCTTTTACATTTGTGTTGGGATGAGGTAAGCAGTGTTTTTTTTTTTCGATCTTTAAATAGCAAATCTAAATTTAAATATCTAAATGTCACTGTGGTTTTGCTGCATGGGCTGTAATAGTTTGAGAGCATTTAAATACACATTTCCCTTGTGTATTTGGAATAGCTTGATTTATGTGTGCTAGTTAAGCTTCCATTTCTCTGCCAGCAGCAACAACAAGGTGTTTCTTTATAGTGATTAGCTGCTTTGTTAATTAGAGGTATGCATACTTCCATCCCTGAACCTGTGTTAGGTCACCAGCTTCATCGTGAGTCTGTCAGCAAGACGCAGCACAATAAATTATTTATCCTGTGAACAGTTTCAGTGGTGTTTTATTGGCGTCAGAAAGAGGCCTTTCTTAGATGTTCCTCATTTCTGTCGCCCATCATGTAAGTTTGTGCTAAGGTGACCTGTTTGAAAATATATCTTAAAATATGAAATCTAAAAGTTAGGGATGATATTGTGGAATATGAAGGAATATGTCAATATGTGCCACATATGATAAAAATACATGTATTGTAAAATTTGATATCTAAAAGTGGATCAACCAGTAATACCACACTCATCTTTGATTATCTTTGACTTTCAAAACTTTATAGACAGTGTTGTGAAGGGATATCATCAGGTTAAAAAAAGCATTATTACATTAAGTAGCCGCTCTTATCAAGAGCAACTTACATAGGGTACAGTTTTTTACAATGTTATCCATTCATACAGCTGGATATTTACTGAGACAATTGTGGGTTAAGTACCTTGCCCAAGGGTACAGCAGCAGTGCTCCAGTGGGGAATCGGATTGGCAACCTTTCGTTTACAAGTCTGGCTCCTTAATCACTATGCCACACTGCCACCCCTGGTCACACTGTTGCAAAGTTGTTTACTTTTCCATTTAACTCAAAACAGTCAGTAATACAGACTGTAATACATTTTTAAAGCAAAAATTTCAGCTCATGTTCACTTTGATTTTGAGGGTTGTAAAGACATGTCAGGCAGGAAAGCTTGCTCAGGCTGCTAGTGATGAGCTGTTTGGGTGTTTTTACTGAACTGAATTGTTTAGCTCACTTCCATATGAAGATCTAGTTGTGCTGGCTAAATAGCTAGCTACGTGTTAGTTTTCCTGGAATCAAGTAGAGTAGGTGTTGAGAGTAGATGTGAACAAACAAATGCTCAACAGAAACAGGTGTGGTTTCAGAGTTAAATGCAAAGCTTCACCTTCCTAAATTGTACCCCTGGAGGAGTTGAGTGTTGAATGCACATTTGCACGCGTTGCCATTTGTTTCAGATTCAGTTGTTTCATTTAAATGCTATTACCATTTACAAAAATTGTAAAGTATTTGGAAAGCTGTGTTGACTTTCTTTTTTTATACCGAAGATAGCACTACTAAAATAGTGTTTCATTTTCAGGGGTGGTGGTCTGTTTCTTCCAATGGGTATACACTAGCATTATTTACATAAAATGTACATGTTTTGATTATTTGACTGTTTTGCTTGCTATATTGAAAAGTAAATTCAATGTTAAGAAATAGTGAATAACTGTTGCCATTCTCTTAAAGTACTGTGTTATATGTTAATAACTGATGATGACATTGTGGACAAGCACACAGTGATTATTTGAAACACTGGACTCAAGCAATACATTGCCATGTGATTCTGGAAGCATAGTAAAATATGGAATTAAAACAACACAAAATTCAGTTTAATTAGTTTTATTTATTTCGCCATAAAACAGATGAGTATGCATGGTCGAAACACAGACCTTTGTTCTTCCACTTTGCGGCGCCATGAGATTATATTGGAACCCCATTAAAATCAAAGCCCGGTTAATATTGCATATTTGCTCTGCATGTCAGAGGTGATATTATGTGGGTTACACTGTATTGACATATATTACTTTTTCATAAGGTTAGAGCTGTCATCGTCACAGATCCCACTGTCTTTTATATAACCGTGGTTAGGAGGTTTCAGTGTGCCCTTACTGGGCTTAGCTAAGTGCTCTCTCATGGCAATAAAAGCGTGTGTTTGTGTGTGTGTGTGTGTGTGTGTGTGTGTGTGTGTGTGTGTGTGTGTGTGTGTGTGTGCGTGCATGCGTGTGTGCATATGTACATGTGTGAGTCAGCAGCAGCAGCAGTCAGAGACAATCTGTACCTCCCTTGTTAAACCCCACCCTCCCCTTCGTCTCCATAGCAACCCAAGGAAGCACAATGGGTACCTGTCGCCTGGCAACATCGCCTGGTATCTCCAAGGCACAGAAGTCACCAGCAGTAAACGCTAGAATGGGATGCAGCGCCCAGCGTGCAGACCCTAGCTGGTGTGCGCAGACACGAGCTGCGTCTTTCAAGACGCTCCTGCTCAAACCCACACATTCTCATGCTGTGTCAGCTGTCAGAGTGTCCGCGTGGGTGGTGTGAAGGACAGGAAGCCCCCCAGAGTATTTATCTCTGTCCTCAATCCCTTTCGCTGAGTGTCACCGACACCGCCGCCCCGCACCGCAGCCCTCTCTTTTGGGTATGATCAGACCACATGGTCCCACACTGTGTCACTGCATGAGAGACGGTCCTTAATGCCACCACACGGCTCCAGTATGCAGTATGCAAGTGTTAGAATCCCTCTTAAACTCTCCTCTGCGCGAAAAGTCCTGAGCGTTATTGTCCAGTAATGTCAGTAGTGCCACTGTCCTGGGCGTCACTCAGCTTTAGTGTCACTCTCATCCAGTATGTCAGTGCCTAATCTTCATATGCTGAGTGTCTGTGGTGTCCTGACATGTGGTTCCAGTGTCCGGTGTGTCAGTGTGGAACACACCAGTGGCCCATTGGAAAGGAGCAGCAGTGGAATGAAAACTGGGAGTGAGAGTCCCATGGTGGAGCGCATGTGTACTGGGGGAGGGGGGCTGTGATCTCGGAGTCTGCGAGGGGGGGTGGGGGCGGTTATGATGGGGGAGATTGTCCCGGGGTGGGGGAGCTCGCAGGGTGGAGAACAGGGGGGGAGGCTCCTGCTCAGCAACCTCACAGTTAACAAGCCGGCAGCAGCGTTTCGCGCTCGAGTTCCCAGCGCGGGGGAGGTGTGACACGCCACACGATGTCAGATTTGTCTCCAGGAACTGAGCAGGCAGGGGGGGTGGGGCAACAGCAAGTGGGGGTAGGAAGGGAGGGGGGGTGGGGGCTGAGACAGGCTGGGGACTGGGGCACTCCACATACACTGAAACTAAAAACAGGACCCTGGAACAACAGAACGTTGTCAGCATAAGGAGACAAGAGCCCCCGTCATCATCGCACAAGCAGTATCTATTTGTGTCCCGCTTGATGCTTTTCGTCCCTAATTACTGTATGGCTCTTTTGGAAATGAGTAATTGCCACCTTTTTCCTTAATGACTACAAATTATGTACCATTACAAGCAATTTACACGAGGTTCTCAATTCATGTCTCGTACTGTTTGACACAGCGCCATTACTGCAAAGTTTGAGGTTCTCGCATTGTGTGTTTACACCTAGTTGGGAACAGGGAATAATAAGTGCATTGGCCGTCTCCTTTATCAGGAAATATCAGTGCTGTGTAGTTCTGTCATGCTTTTGTGTCTAAGTGTCATGATGTGATAGGTGTGTTACTAAAGCGTGACCTTTTGTCCAACAGAATGACTTGGGCCCTTTCTTCGTGTTCATGTAAATTACCATTATGTGAAGAGACCAGTGATACAGGCTGTATTTAAACCACACAAATCAAAGAATGTAAGATTTAAACCTGCCAGAGGGACCTGACTATGACATTGGCTTATTTACACTTCTATTTATTGCACTGCTGTGATCTGCAGAGTGATTTTGGTGTGTGTGTAGCGGTCTGTTTCTGTGTTTAGCGGCTGTGCCTGAGCATGTGTGTGTGTGTGTGCATGTTTGTGTGTGTGTGTGTATGTGTGTGTATGTGTGTGTGTGTGTGTGTGTGTGTGTGTGTGTGTGTGTGTGTGTGTGTGTGTGTGTTTGAGATTACGTGTGGGAGTATCAATCCACACCAATGTGTCACATCCACTCTGCCTCTGCCAGATCAGCAAAGTGGCGTCTCTTTGTTTACAGCAAGGCGGCGCGGCTACGAACCGAGCTGTGCGTTTTGCACTGTGACTGCAGAATTAGGCCACAGGGACCTTACAGATGAATTTCAATGTGCTCGAAACATCCTGCTCATCGCACTGAGAACTGGAAAGGACTGGGGCTCGCACGAACTCTGTTCCCCACCTCCTGCCTTCAGCGCCATGCTAACCCTGTCACCCACGTCCACGGCAGCGCACACCATGCGAAGCGCACGCCCTTCGCTCAGCCACCACGTGGCAGTTCCTTTCAAGCCGTCCAAATCACCTTCAATAGTGCCACCTGTCGAGTAAAAAGATCCTTCTAATGCGTTACGAGCCTCATTGTAATAGGATCTGACTCATGCCATGGCCAAGATGACCTCCTCGTTGCCCGCTCGCTGTTGAATTTGACAGCTCCCACATCCTTCCAAAGAGCTCCTTGCCCTGCCATATGCCAGAGTCAGTAGGTCAGATACGGGAACTGGCGTGAAAGGTCTTGGATTTTTCCACGACCTCTGACCCCTGCTCTCCAGATCAGAGCCGTACAGTAACTGTGAGGGGGAGTCAGCGCACGCAGGGACACAGGGAGAGTATGATTAATATGGATGGCGTATTAATATTGATGGCAGGAACATGCTGGTGCGGAGAAGGTCAGGGGTGTCTGTCAGTGTGGCCATGGCGCACTGGCTTTAAATTACACTCATCTGTTCCTCTCACTCACCTGTCCATCCACGTGTCCTTACTTCATCTGCACCCCCTAACCCCCTACTGCCCCCAACTCCCCCACTCCCCATCCCTTACTCTGTCTCCGAGGTGGTGTTCTCATATGCATGTTCACTTCAAAGACAACTAGGCATTTGTCCTCTCCTCTTAAAATTAGTACACTCTATGTGAACAAAAGCCGCCATTAATTTCAAATTTAATTTTACCCCGCAAAAGATACGAGGGTCATTGTTCTTGTAATAAATTTAGTGAGTGTGGGAGCTCTGTGTTTATGTTTCTTGAGAAAATGGAACTACAGTGGTTCTGTTTTGCTCCATTTCCCTCCACTGTCACATCAAAATATTTTTAATAATCAACTTAATTTTTTAACATATTAACTAGTTACGTTTTTCCTTCCAATCTAAGTAACTAGAATTAGTTCATATTCTAATTCACATTCATATTTCATGAAAGTTTGCACATTTAGTCAAGTGGCAAATAGCATGTCATTTTGAAATGTCCGCATCGAATTGTATTAGCTAGGTAGCTAGTGACAGTTAATCATAGCTAGATTGGTCTGTAAATATGACATTTACTTTTTTTATTTGCAAAAATTGCTGTAGCCTAAGCAATCAATCGGTGAAGAATAAATGTAAAAAGATAATATCACATAATTAGTTTAGCATTGATGGATGCAATATTATATGAAATTATATAGACAATATAAATGTGATTGGACATTGAGTGCAATTTAAATTGAATTGCTTGTGAATTGCTTAGTGTCACAATAAAATTACATGTAATGACATCATAATGCAATAAGTGTATGCAACCTCAGTTGTGTGTAAGTTGCTTCATGGAACTTGAAGAATGCATCATATTAGGCTGTATGTTACATTATCTCACACAGTGAATAACTAAAATAAATAAAAACATGTCCACTCCTAGCTAGAATTCCTCCTGAGCTTCCTGTTTCCTCCTTGCTTCCTGTTTACCATCTGTATTCTGGATGGACTTTACAGAAGCCGTGCCCTGCACACTGTGACATAAATGATGCATAAGGTCACAGCATGTCCTGAGGTTCCTGCACCACCAAAGTTTCTCTCTTTATATTTCCCATACCAGCCCCTCTTTCTGTTTTTCCCCTCATTGCAAGGTGAATGGGTTAGGGCATGCAGCTCCGGATCTGAGGGTCAGAGAAAATACTCCTCTGAGTGGAACATTGCCAATGTACCTTTGAGTAGAGTATTAAACAACCATTGGGTTACCGTTGTAGTGTAGAGTTGATGTAGCTATGTGGGTGAGGATATTTGCAAATAATGTAATTTGTTGCATCTTCATTAGCAAGGTATAATAGAATTTGGAAACTTTATGCAACTGTACTGGGACTCCACCTGCAAATTATTCTTGGTGCCCTGCCCAGTGATGGACTTTGCCATGAACTTTATCAGTCAAGTCAAATGATTTCTAATCCATCTCTGCCTTTAAATCCAGGACTATAATTATCCATAGTGCCCCTACTACATTACATTACAGGCATTTAACAGATGCTCTTATCCAGAGCGACTCACATTGGTTACAATTTTTACAGTACTTTTCCCAAGTGTACAGCAGCAGTGCTCCAGCAGGGAATCAAACCGGCAACCTTTTGGTTATAAGTCCTGCACCTTACCACTATGCTACACTGCTGCCCCAACTAGATACCTACACCTCACAGCAATCAAGTCAATAACTTGGCTGAGACCGTCATGGTGCTGGGCAACAAGATGACCAAGGAGTTGAACACCTCTTCAGAACTGCTTAGAGGCACACCTGTTGACAATCTCAGTCCATCACTCACTGCCCAAACATTGCCCTGGGCGTTGAAAAAGCGTTGAATGAAATGTCATAACCCTTATGAAGCACATAATTAAGGGGCATCTATGGTTGTTCCCTTTAAAAATAACACATAGTTTAGCTCTCAATTATTATTCAACATTCATTTAATTGGAACTTTGAAATACAATTTACGTACTTTGAAATTTGAAAAGTATCCTAAGGGAAGGTATTAAATTGGATGAACCGAGTGCTTGCTATATTAATGGGCCTTATAAGGACTGATTTCTAGATGTTTTGTATGTTCAGTTTAACTACTTTCCCTGGGCTTGATTGGATATAGAACAGATATAGATGCCTTTAAGGATGAAGCATTTCCACCCGCCTGCTGTTCCCCCACTTCTGATATTAGATCCCGTTTGTCCACAAAGTTTTACTCAGTAACGCGGCGTCTGACACGGACGATAACGCGGGATCGCCCCAATGCCCCAAAGAGAAACCCTATTTATCTCAATTATCATGGCCTTCACTCAGAAAGAGCCCCTCGGCTCTTCGGCTCCGGCAGCACCCCATGTGGCGTTCTTCCCCGGCTCTCTGTTATCTCGGGCGGTGTTCGTCTGACAAGAGGCGCGGCGCGTCTCTGGCTATGAAGGCATGCCCAGCTGAAGAACCATCCCAGCCCCATTTGATCACACTACAGCTGCTTAAATCAAAGGGAACCAAGAAAGAGAATATTTCAAAACAAGGTTTGAGAAGGAGGTGGGGTAGGGTCTTTAGCTGGGTATAAACAAAAAGGGAAGGGGGGGCTTCTTCAAGGCAAGTAAGGCCATTTCCATCAGGTTCTGAATATACCTGCTCTTCTGAGGACAGACTAATGTGCTGTCTCTTTAGCTCCCCTCTTGTTCTGTGAAGACCATCTCTCTCCTTCAGCTCCTTTTTTGTGTCTCCATCAGGCCAGGGTTTCACTCTTCCATTACCACACAAACTACACTGGATCAAAAGGCCACTTTGTGTGACATTTTCCTGATGTTACCGGGAGGGCGAATAGTTTTGTTGTGATTCTCTCAGTCTGCTTGCACACAAAGACAGTGCAGTGAATGAAGGTTGTGTGAATGTTACACTGCGTTACTTGCTCAGCAGATTCGCCAGAGCAACTTATATAGCTTGGATTGTGTACATGTTATCCATTCATAAAGCTGGATATTCGCCGAGACAATTCCGGTTAATTACCTTGCACAGGGGTACACAGCAGTGTTCCACCAGGGAGTCAACCTGGCAACCTTTGGATTATAGGCTGTCTTCCTTTCCACTATGCCACACTGCTGCTCAGTTGTTCTCTTCAGCCAGACAAGAAGTAACAACTTGCAAGACAAATGCAGATTTACATATGTATACATCCTCAGATACCCTCACAGACCTGTAAGTATGAAAATGTGTCAAAATAGTTTTTACAAATTATGAAATATAGTTGAACATATGCAAATTTAGGGCATCTATACAGAAGAAGGGGGAGAAGAAACTGTAGGTTTATTTGCTGGAACAGAAAAGCAACAGTGAAGCACAGTCAATTTTAGACTCATTTCTGAGTATCTACAATACATGTAAGTCACCCCAAATGTTTGAATCATTCTAAAAATTCTACAGATTCTTCATTCATAGTAGCCGGACAATGAGCAGGTGCGCCTCATGGTATTAAAACCAGGCATTGTTAGAATCTGCTGACACTCTTTGCCTGAGAAGAAAAGTATTCAGATGAGTACAAAGCAGTGAAAAGAAGGATACCACTGCTGTACAAATAACATCAGTTTGAACAATTAGCTTTGAAAGTCCAGCCTGAATGAGGTGTTAAACTCATTTGATGTCAAAAAAAAAAAAAAACAACTATTGGGCCGTAAATGTTATTTGTTCCTCTGACTCTTTGAATAATCCAGTCATGCCTTCTATACACAGTATTCTGTAGCCCCAGTCAGTCTGTACTTGTCACCAAGAGGCAGCAAGAGTCAAATAAGGCTGGTTCAGAGATTAAGGCAACTTTCAATTATGATCTGCCATTCATGAGTAGTGTCAGTCCTAACTCTCTTCAATTATTTTGTCTGTCTCTCCCCCCTTTTCATTTTCCTATCCCTTCTTGCTCACACAATTTCTCTTTTTTTGTTGTTCTCCTTTTGTATATTTCTCCTCTCCCTCTCCCTTTTTCCTACTTCCATTCCCAATTACCTCTGTGGGTGGACTGCTCCTGCTCCTAGTTTGAATCCCATTTCATCGCCTTGCTCTGCCTTCCCCTCCTCCCTCTCCCTCTCCGAGTGTACCCTGTAATCAGTGCTGCCCGGGGGCCGGCCCCCCGCTCCGCCGGGCCCCTGAGGGCCCCGTTACCGACAGACCTCAGTGTTTACAGGCAGGGAGAGAGCAGGTCGGCCTGGCCTGGTAATTATGCTGCCAAACTGTCACACAACCCACCGGCTCACAGCACTAATAAATTGCTTGCTGTCCAGCTTCAGTTTTTATTTTCTTTTTTTAGAAACAGGCAGGCATAAAAAATCCCACTCAAGAACTCGCTGCCATTTTAATGTCCTTGGTTTGTTTGTTTTTTAAGTCGGTTTTCCATCATTCTTTTGCTGCATAATATGTAATCCGTGCAGCACATTTCTACTCACTGCTGTAGGGTTTAACACACACACACACACACACACACACACACACACACACACACACACACACACACACGCATGCGCACGTGCATATGCACACTCCCACACACACTTACTAAAATGATCAGACTCCTTTACCCTTGGAAATATGTTCCCTATTCGGAAACTCTGCTCCATCTCTCCCTCTTTCCCTTCACCAGGTGGTGAACAGTGAGATCCTTTAAAAGCCCTTTGATGAAACGCGATCAATAACATACCTGCAGGCACACAAGCCAGACAGCATACAGAGGTCTTCTCAATACCTCCATTTACATTTCCCTCTGCTGATACAAATACCTGTATAAACCTTATGAGGCAAGATCATCAAAAACTACAGGTCAATTTGGTGAGGCTGAACACTTCAAGCCCATGTTACCCAAAGCACTTACATGCAACTTTGTGTCTCTCGCAACAAAATCCACCCTAGATTTCTTTTTGCACCACCTTGTGCAATCTGTTAGAGGTTGCAACTCTGATGCAACTCATCATACAGAGGAGATATCATTTCTATTGCATGCAGCTGATTTTGTGCAATATCTACATATTACACAAATATGTCACGTGATTCTCTGCTGTACTATAGTGATTGTTTAGCTGCTCACCAATTCTTTTATCTGTTTTCTCATCAGTTTCTGTGAGGTTTAGTAAAACTGAAGTTAAATATTTTTCCTAAATATGGCTGGCTACCTGGTTTTTATTCCAGATGCAATATTACCATAGCAATAACTTGTTATGAGTTCAGATCGTATGTCATATTGAATTGAATTTCATGGTTTCTGTGAGTGGATAGTGCTTAAATTCATTGTGATCTAAAACACATTTGAATTGCGAAAGGTGTTATGTAATGTAACATTGCATGCAATCATATTGTACACAATCTGTGCGTGCAGTTTTTATAGTATGCTAATTACCTTATGTAACATGGGCTTCACACTTTCATTAAATTCCGGTGCTATGTTATTATATCAGAATGAGGAAGGAAGAGGTCACTGAATTAGTACTCTGGAACCGATTCCATGCTGCCACAGAGTATTACTTTGACCTCCTCATTGGCATGCCTCATATTTATGTCTGTCTAGAATTACAGCCGTATCTGTAACGATGCAGACCAGGACTCAAGCTAGGGGGCCAGAGTACTGACAGTATCCATCAATGTATTGATCACACAATATGTTTATGTATAGCAGGTTCCACTCCTCAGTTGGGCACTTGATAAGCCTGCTATGGTTACTAAAAAGATACTTTTACATTACACTATTTTCATGTAGCAGACCTTTTATCCAGACCAATGTACACAGGGAACAGTTCCACATATTATCCATTTATACAGCTGGGTATTCACTTAGGCAATTGTGGGTTAAGCACCTTGACAAAGTGTACAGTAGCAGTGCCCCAGCAGGGAATTGAACCAGCAACCTTTCAGTTACAAGTCCTGCTCCTGTACCACTATGCTACACTGCTGCCCCCCTATGAAAAAGAATTTGATTTTTAGGGGTTTTCAGTTTTCCATGTAGTATACTCTGTGATGGCCTGAATGTCACTTTAAATGATCTCACTCCAGCACTCATTTATTCTGGCCTTATTGGGTCTCGTGTTTTATTTTCGATGGAGTCTGACTCATCCTTCTTCACAGACTCCTTGAGTCCTCCCCTCACCTCCTCTCTGTGTCTCCTCTCTGCCAGAGGTGAGGGCATCGTTGACCCCAGTGATGCTGAGCTAATAAATCTCAGAGTGCCCCTCCTCACTCTCTCCGTGTCCCGTTGTCAACAGCTCCAATTTAAAGCACTCAGTGTCAACGCTGAACCCAAATCTGGGCTGCCTGGATTGCCTCCTCAGGGGCTGTTCTCCCTCGCTCTGTGGATCCAGCTTGATCTGCAAAAAAAGAGGGATTTAATGTGAGTGTACAGTGAGGGGCTGCAACCGTGATCTTTGTATACCTCAGGAAGTGGGTTTAGGTGGAAACCTGTCAGGGGGAGTTTCTGATTGGCTGTGCAGTTTGGAGTGGGCCCAGCAGAAGCTTGGCTCTCATTGTGCGCTGCACCATCCTTGGTGCCCAGAGATCTGAGCTGCCTGTCGTTAGCCTTCTCCAGCGATCAGCTCGGGCTCCTGACCAAACCGAATCAGTCAATCAACAGTGATGCTGTCACGCTCTGACTCTAATCCACATGTATCACAAACTGTGGCTGACTGGGGTTCTGCTCCTGGATTATTCACACGAGAAGAAGCCTCCTGCCCATACTGATGAAGAAGGGCTAGTTGGTATGTCGAGCAGAGCACCCATGAGTTTATTTGTCATGGCCTGCCCCTGGTCTCCAAACCCATACTGCACGTCAATCATGCGCATTAATGAACCTGCACATGGCAAGCTCTGAAGGCAAGGTGTGCGTGTCCATCATGCCATCACCTTGGTGAAAGTCACACAGCAATGAGGATGCAGCCCTGTTGCAGTCAGGGGTTTGAATCCAGCTGGGACCTGCAGCTCAAGGCTGCAGTAAACAGTGAAACCTCTGGGAGATGGGCAGTGAACCCCCGCTATGATACAAGATGAATCATAATGCACAAGGTGAGCTTACAGGTAGGAGAGACAGAGCTTAGTAATGGGCAAGGCTAGTAATAGGATGCGGAGATGCTGTTAAAGCAGCAGCTGGGGTCTATGTTGGACAGTCACTGATTGCATGTTTTTTTCTGTGTACGTGTGTGCGTGCATGTGTGTGTGTGTGTGTTTTCATGTGTGTGAATACAGTATACGCATGTGTGTGAGAGTGTGTTCGGTCACAGCATGTGATCAGCATGAAGATGTCTCTTCAGACAGCGAACCGCGGCACTGCGGGGATCCAGGTACAAACAGGTCCGGCAGCCACAGCAGAGACGTGAGGGCAGGGCCAGGTGTCGGAGGTGTTACAGTTTCTCAGGAATGCAACGATAGGGATTGGGGGTGTGTTATGAAGCTGGGCATGAGCACAGCGTAGCCTAATCCCCCCCCCCCACCCCCCCAATTCCTGAGAGATGCAGTTATCCATCATTCATGTGCAGACGCTACTGGCTACTGAGTGCGTTTGGTTTATTCATCAAGGCTCCTCTGTCCGGCAAAATTCGCCTGCAGCAAAATTCTAGCAAGGGAGCCCCATACCTCCACCCACCCTGTCTTTGCCTTAAGTCTTTTTTCATGTATAATATCAAAGGCAGACCATGCAAAACCATGGTATAAAATAGACAAAATGATTGCTCTGATGGACTGCTGTGTAGGAGGGACGCTGGATGCTGTCCTGCCAGGACACAGCCTGCCTCCAGGGGGCGCTGTCAAATAACCAGTGCACATAGCATGCTGGAGGAGAATGCTAATCCGCTCTCGGTGGCACTGTCTTTGGGTGATTGACATTGTGGTCATGTACTGCACAGCTGCCTACATACACATCCCTATCTTCCACACAGAACTTCAAATTAGCTTTGCCAGTGTTGCAGCCAAGAGAATTACAATGAAATGCTGCCGTGGTGCATGAACGGGTTACTAACGAGAGACAGTAGGTGTACTGGGTGTAAAAATTCACCGCTGCTCCTCGTGTACTTCTGTCAGTGTCTCCCCCTTTGGCACACACCTGCTTGCTGTACCCCCTGTCTGTTTTCACAGTCCATCTCACAATGGTCTCCTAACATTTCTGTTCTACTGTAGCTTAGTAAACAAATTGATGCAACATCTGACCGCGCTGTGGCCATGTGGTAATTTTGCTGTGATATTGCTAAAACCTTATGGCAATGTTATCTTTTAGTGAGGCACTGTAGCTCCTCCACTTAATTTGCTCTTGAGCTGTTGAATCTGTTGATAGAAAATGTTTCTGTAATGGCTCAGGGGAAGCTAGTAATACCCTGTTGCTGAAGGCACAGCCATTAGGCAAATGAATATGTCCAGTGCTGAATAACAGCCAAAGAATGACTTCAGAATGCCATAATGTATATCTATACTGTCTAAATGTTAAAAGAGAAAGAATTTTTATCCACATAGCCTTAGGGAAGGCCTTTGAAATCCTTTCGTACCTCCAGAATTTATTTAATGATTTTGTTGATCCAACAACAGACATTCCAAGCCTCTTCCCCTCAAGCTTTCCCTGTAGTCATCCAGTGAACCAAAGGGTCCAATTATTGTTCTCAGGAAAAAGGATCCATAATTTTACTTACTAGTATTATTTGACAACATCATTTGACAATGAAACCTATCAAAAATATTTGGTGGATGTAGGAGCATGCCACTACAGGGATTTTTTTTTGTTTGGTTGTTTTGCTAAATGCCTCAGATGTCCGACCATGCACTTTCCCTGGGTTTACAGTATGTTTTTCAGGGAGCCACTCCAGGCATCCTTCAGAATTTCTTCTTAAGACTACTGGAAACAGCAGGCCAGAGCAGAGAGCATGAGGACACAGACTGTTAGTTAGGCCTGCAGTAAGAACCAAAGCAGCAATCAGTCCCTTTGATGAGTTCTCACAAACAAGAGCTTTTAAGCGTAGCTCTATATATATTGGCATTGTGGGGTTGATTGGTAGTACTCCATCCATAGTGTTCCCGCTGTAGCGCAGAAAAGCTGTTAAACAGAGGCACAAATGGCTTGTTGATTAAAGCTGAGAGCAAATAAATCAACAAGATCTGCTTTTGTCAGTACAGGCACTGAGGGAGCAGGGCCTTCGCAATCAAATGCTCTTCTGCAAGGATTTTATTTAAAAATTCATAACGTGTATAAATCCAAGGCATGAAATATTTAAAGCCTGTATGAAATACATATAATGGATGTTTTCAGACTAAGTGGTAATAATATCCACCAGGTTTTAGTTATTTTTGGGCAGAGTGGCTTAACAGTTTAATGACATTTATATGCACCACATGTGCTTTACTTTACTACTACCCATCACATACAGTACATGTGTGCATGTGTACATTAGGAGGGTGGTAATTACAGTGTAATTCAGTATGTAATTCACATCAGTTTTCTATTATTTCACAGCTACTAATGTAGAGCATGTTTGTCTTGTGCACACACACACACACACACACACACACACACACACACACCCACACCTTACCTCTGCTGGCCCACTGTTAACCTCAAGCCCAGCAACAGCTATCCTCTTTATGCCAGTATAGCAGCTGCTCTTAGCGACCTCCGTAGATTACAGTTTTATCCATTTATACAGCTGGATATTTACTGAGGCAATTGTGGGTTAATTACCTCGCCCAAGGGTACAACAGCAGTGCCCCAGCAGGGAATCAAATCTGCACTGTGCTATACTGCCACCCTGCAGTGCAGAAATATGTATGAATACATCACCTTTGTGAATGACCAGCTGTTTACTTAGATCCTGCTTTTGACCTATCGCGGAAGGTTTTCTAAACATGATAGGTCAAAAGCGGGATCTAAATTTTTTCATGGGTTCCATTCTGCTTGTGATTGCTTCATGTTCATAAGGATTTTGAAGTATGCTGTTTGAGTTTTTAATGCATCTACACGGAAACACTGAAAGGACGTCTTTACGAAATGCAAATATTTGCTCCAGTAATCAGAAAGATATCCACAGCAGAAGGGAATCAACCATTTTGTTATTTTATTGGACTGTAGGTGATGTCAGATTACAGTTTAAGAGGGAGATGGTCTTGGTCTGGGCAGCGATGGTCCACTAATGTGAGGCTTGCTTCTGTGCTGCTTCACAAACCTTTTTTCTGAATACATTTCGGGAAGCACAGCAAGTCTTAACACCGTCTCCCTCACCACTCACTATAAGTGACAAAACCCTCATTAAAATAGACTCTCATGCAGTAGCAGCTCATAGAATCACAGTCATCGTCAAAAAACCATCAACGGCACTCACTCACTTTAACATCCTTGCAACTCAACAAAATGTTAGGATGCACACAGAATATGACACTGAATACAAATGAGACAACCTGATGCGCAAACAGTGAAATAACAGTTTCCTTCCAGTCTCTGTAGTCGATGGCTGCATCGGTCATTTAAGGCAAAGCCTAACAGAAATATAAAAGCAGAGAGTGGTAATGATTGTGCAAGAATACTGGTTGCTGCAGTAGTTCTTTTCTGTTCTGTATGACCTTCTTGTTTGCAGAATCATTGTAATTTATCTGTTCATCACTTTTGATGTGTCATAGCTGGCAACACTCTGTCTTGGAAAATTCAGCTGTATTTGACCCATCACTGTTTCCCGGTTGGTGGAATTTGTGAGGCACTTTTCTACGGAAATAACAAGGTGGAAAGGTTATTTCTGGATTAGCAGAAATGACATTTGTGGGTAAATTTGAGATCAGGAAGTGGCAGGAAGTGTGTGGACATGGTATCACAGCAGGCACAACTGAGTATGGGGGAAAGTGGGGGAAGGGTTGCCTATGACCAGGCAAGCACATACTGGTTGCTGTGTGAGACAGGAAAATGCCCTGTATCTTTCTCTCTCTCTCTCTCTCTCTCTCTCACTCAGAGACACACGCATAAATGCACTGTGATCCTCTCTCTCTTTCTTTCTCTCTCTCAGGGGAAAGCCTCTGCAAGGACAAGCACTAAGGAGACAATATGAAAACAAATAACAGACAATCAGTGCGTGAAATGAGAAGTCCTGTTTGTGGTTCAGCTTGACCGCTGCGTCATCTGAACAGGTTTTACAGGGGCCCCTAGTTGCCATTTTTGCTTTGGGATGATGAGAGACACTATGACTGTTTCAAACATAGATTTATACAGTGGTTATAACACTGCACCACAGGACTTCTGGGCCTGCCCATCCCAACATGGTTGTAAGGAAAAATACACAATTAGCTGGTCTCAGAGTTGTAGTCTGTGTCTTCAGTAGTTGCTCCACAGAGACTTGTTAGTGTCATCAGTGTTTACAGAGGGATTCCCCGGAACCAATGCTTGATTGATTAGTATATGATAAGGAACTGACATTAAACGATTAGATGTCTGACGAGAATTTACAATCACATCCCTTTTATATCTCTCACGTCTATTATTTTTGGTGTTCTGTACGCCTGACTTGACCCCTCTCCCACCTTTCTGTCTTTCTGTCTCCCTCTCCCTCTGTCCACCTCTCCATCTTTCTCTTTCTTGAGGACTGATTGTGTTGATATCCAGCGGACAACTACACTACGGCAGCACTCCCGTATTGTGCTAACGGACACCGCCATGCTCCCCTCTCAGGAATTAAATTACTTCCCCCTCGTTAGCTCGCCTGCCCTTTGCCACACTTAATTATTTCATTCATATTAACTCAACTTCAGCCACGGAGCCACAGATTGGATTTTTACATGCTCCCATCTGAGGCTGTCGGCCAATGAAATATTAAACAGAACACACTCAGGCAGCGCTATTCCCCGGACCTGGAATCGATCAGTGGATCGGCTCAATCTCAATGTTGTGTGTATGAAGTAATAAATTCCCTTTTTTCCTATATCTGCCTGCTTTTATAGCTGCAGGCTCTTGTTCTATATCTACCTGATTGATCTACCGGGTAGACGCTCGCAGCTCTTTCTCAGACAGAACTTAGTTCCTTGCATTTGTGTGCTTTCCTTCTGTACTTTCTCTGTGATGTGCAGTAGCCTTAATGAACAGTCATACAACAATAAAAGGTGTATGCAAGACAAGTTGGGTTTTTCTGTCTGACAAGGTTTTGCAGGGTTTTAGTCGAGGAAATCAGAGAGCGTATGATTGGTCAGTGGTTTGTAAGAGTGAAAGTTTAATTTGTTTTTGTTATTTGTGTATTTAGAAGAGGCAGGAGAATGTGGGCCTGCTTGCTGTACTCTGATTATATGCCCACTTTCTCCATCGATTCTGAGCTCCTGTCTCCTGATTTTGCAGAATTCTTTTTTTTTTTGGGGAGTGATTAATTAATTATTTTAGCTTTTGCAAGACTTTATGATTACTCATAGTCTCAGTCACCAGTGTTGCTTTTGGCTTCTTGTTTCCATCAGACTTTACTCATTTAAGCTTTAATACAGCCTCATAGACCTTGTTCATAGAACATTAAGCTCCTCTTAAATTTTCCAACATGTTTTTTTTCAGGAGCTACATAGAAATAAATTATGAGAATGGCCTTGTACTCAGAATATAACGGGTGTCATTCCCAGGTGGGGCACTTTCATTGTAAGCTTGAGCCAGACATGTAACCTGAACTGCTTCCAGAAATGGTATATATCCAGCTGCACAAACTGGTAACAGACAAAGACAATGTAAGTAGTGCAGGCCCCTCTGGCCATGAGCAAATGAATAATGTTATGTTGTGTGTTGTTGATGTAATTTTTCTCTCTCTCTCTCTCTCTCTCTCTCTCTCTCTCTCTCTCTCTCTCTCTCTATCTCTGCCCTGACAGACAGTAACTTTGTGCTGGGGAATGCCCAGGTCCAGTCCCTCTACCCAATTGTGTACTGCTCGGACGGGTTCTGTGAGCTGACTGGCTATGCTCGCGCCGAGCTGATGCAGAAGAGCTGCGCATGTCACTTCCTGTACGGGCCGGAGACCAGTGACCGGCTCACGGCGCAGATTCAGGGGGCCCTGGATGAGCGCAGGGAGTTTAAGACTGAGCTGGTCTTCTACAAGAAGGGAGGTGAGAATGTCGGCCATGTGCAATAAAGTCTTATCCGTGTATCGTATTTAACCCTGAAGGGAAGCAGTAAAAAGATTTGAAAGGGGAGGAGAACTGGTGTTCAGGGAGTCCAAAAAGGGGGCAAATGCATGGAAGGGAGGCAGGGAGGGTGAGAGAGGGGGAAAATTTGTACTTAAAGATAGGAGGAGGGTGGAGCAAGAGGACACAAACTAAAGGAGGTGATGGGGGGTGGAGTTGGGGCGTCTAAATTGAGGCGTGGGACTGATGTTTGGGAGAGCTATAAGAGATAGGAGAGGAAATATTCAGAAAGAGATGAATGAGCTGATAACAGTAACAAGATGGTATCCTCTTATCTGGAACAGGAATAAATGTGATGCTTTACACTGTAACATTTGCCATGGATAACTGAACCAACAAAGCCATACATAATCATATAGTGTCAACTCAATTCTGCCTCTGCAAGTGTACATTAAAGAGGATGACAAGCAGTGAATGCAGTATTTCACAGTTAATGTTATCCAAATATTCAACCACCTTCTTCATGGACCTCCTGTTGTGATTTAAGCAGCCGTGTAATTTAAGCACATTTGCCCTTTATAGATGTGAAGTTGATAAGGGTTAATATAGGCCACTCTTTTTTACATACTCAACAGACAACTTTTGTTTCGAATTCTAAGGAGCTAATTACGTTTTCAAATGTGTATTGACTTTTTCCCGGACATTTTAGGACTAATCTGGAACTCAGATGCACATGTTCAAACAATCGCTGTGGGACAAACTGCTGGTGATTTTCCAGAGAACAGTCCAAGGTGCCCTTTAGATCTTCAGAAATTAAATAAATATTTTCCAGCCTGCTTCTGTGCTCCACCACAAGACTTGACCCTGCCTGGGTCTTCATCACCCTCAATACATCATCCTCAAGCTGTCCATCCTGAGAGGAGGTAATGATGTGTCAATCCCGAGCTTTCGTGCACTGTCAGCTTTGCAGTGCAGGCACGCCCTGTAAAAAATTCAAAGGGAATACAGTAGTCAGTTCTGAGAGGAGCCTCCCCAAGGTGGATTCTTTTTCTGCTTTTCATCTGCAAAGACCGTGCAGCACAACTCTCCGACCAGGCGACTTTTGATGATCACGAGATCAGAGGTTCCTTCAGACCGCCCACCAGCCATGATTAGAGTTTTGGGGGGTGGGGGGGCAGGCGAAAGCGACTTTCGTGATTGTATGACTCAGGGCCAGGTTTACTAAGGTGACAGGCGTAGCGCTGGAAATCAATGCGGTCACAGTCAGCGTGGTGTTAATGGCCAATTTACCGAGACAAGTCGTAAAAGCCAGGCCATTACGCAGTTGCACAGCGGTTCCCTATTTGCAGGTCACGCAAAACAGAACACAGTGGACAGGATGTTACCTGTCTTTCCAAGTCATGGGGACATATGCAAAAACAGTAGGTTTCAGTGGATGGAAACGGTATTAGGTCTGCAGTACATCAGAACTGCAGCAACGTCTGAAGAAATGCAGAAGGCATGATAAAGATGAATGGTCTTTACTGTAAATTCAGTGAGGTCAGATGGTAATCCACCACCAAGATTTCTCACATCTTGAAGAGACTAACAGGTGCAAATTGGACAAGTTGGACAAATATGTAACGTCTGCTGTGTTGTAAAATCAATATTCGAATGTGAGGCTTGGGCTTTAGTAAATTCAAGGGAATACTTAATGGAACCCATTAAGTATTAGTGCTTTTACTCTGGTTTTACATATGCATGTGAAGAACTGCGCAAGTATCAAGGGCAAAGGCACATGGTGTCCTATCACAACTGATTAGAAAATCCCTCACATGTTTTTTAGGGCCTTTACCACCCTGAATGCGCACATAATCCTTTTTTAAACCTTACTACTGGTGACAGTCAGTGCCAGGCAGCAGCCATGTCTGTGTATTTACCTCACACTGCAACCATTTAGAGTTCCAAGCACAGACCTTCTCTAGCTCCACCTCTGTTTGTGTAGAATGACGGATACACACACTCAAGCTCATTTTGAAGGGCTTTATGCCTTTTTTTTAAATCAACCATGTTCAACAGACAGCCTGCTTTAAACTAGGACGGGTTGTGGCAGGAGAGGAATTGAGATTCTGATCTGCCGGTTAAGTCTTTGTGCAGGATCTGGGTTTTAGGCAGCAGTGCTGCTTGAGGAGGATGTGACACTGTGACAGGTCTGTCTGGATAGAGGTTTTGTTGAGAGCACTTTGCTCTCCTCTCCTGTGTGATGGTTGATAGCTGAGGCTCATGGGAAGGTGCTGGGTCCTGATGCAGGGGTTATAGTGACTGTCAGTCACAGCCTCTCTGCAGAACTGCACCTAACTGGGCTCAGTGTGTCTCTGTTTCGTTAGCATACAAACAGAGAAGATTCAGACTTAGCATCACTCACACGTGCATACACTCTCTCTCTCTCTCTCTCTCATACACACACACACACACACACACACACACTCACACACACATGCACAGGGGCCTGAACCTCCACAAATGTAAGGTCAGGCCCAAACATAGATAAGCACACATAGCCTAAAACATACTTAATTGCCCTTTCAAACACACCGCTCCTAGACACATGTATTTTTTCTGCATGCAGCCAGAATTAAATGGTTCAGAACTGTTACAATCTTTCTTCCCATATTTCCAATTTGATGGAGGGAATGCTCTTACTCTCAGGAGACTTCATTGCTGTTGCAGTGATTGTTTTCAATCTTGACAAACAACTCGGAACAAATCTCAGCTCGGAATGAGGTATATAGGATATTCAAGATGAGTCTGTGAAGGTGCTTCTCTGTGTGTGTGTGTGTGTGTGTGTTTGTGTGTGGCAGGTACCCAGTTCTGGTGTCTTCTGGACATTGTGCCCATCAAGAATGAAAAGGGAGAGGTGGTGCTCTTCTTGGTGTCTCATAAGGACATCACTGACAACAAGAAAGACCAGGACACTGAGCAGGGCCCAGAGACAGGTGAGTTACACTGTGGGAGGAACAAGGGGAGGAGGGCTAACGTGGCCGTTGGGGCTAGAGTGAAATCTTACCAAATCCAAGGCCTTTGATTGTTAGCCCTAGCCAGCAGGGTGGATATGCATTTTATCCCTCTGATAAATCCATAGAAGTAGGAAATGCAACTGCTGGATGATGACATTTCTACCATTTCATTGCCTCTGACCTTATACTCATTTTCCCATGACTGATGGGTTTACGTCATGAGAATAATGAGTTTATGTCAATAAGTAATTACTAGATTTTTTTGTTAATACACTATGGATTTTGTTTATGGTTATTCAATGATTCATAAAGTTGCTAATATGTTTGTAATTACCACTTGTTGTTCCCAGCATTTAGCAATGTAATGTAACCTTGCAGCTCTGCACCTGCCCTGACGCATGGAGCAGAGCACGTTCAAAGCATGATTTTACCTTCTACCTGTTTCCTCTGTTTTGATGGTCCAAAATAGTATACCTGCCTTCACTTAGCCGATTGTCTCAATGAGAATGTAGGGTTCAATCTCATGGAATTACATGATTTCAGGATTCTGAGAACTGAAGTTTAGTATGGAAAAATATCACACATATGTACGGCAGTGAAGCATTAACCGATGTAAAATCAAACAAATTTCTCAGGGATTCATTTTATTGGAGGAGGAGATTTTACTGAGATTTGATGGAGGCTGATACTGTTTGCTCAGACATTGAACTCAGTACTTTCACCCACTGACATTGTGCTTAAAACTTACCTCTGATAGTGCCTAGTGCCTTTGCTTGATTACAGAAGTCTAACGCTGTGTAATGTGTTTGAGAGAGTGCAGTGTCTGAGAAAAAGAGAGAGCGTGAGAGAGAGACAGACAGAATGAGAGAGAGAGAGACAGAGAAACAAAAGAAGAGGGGAAAAAAAGAGCAGGAGGAATTTAATGATTCAGTCTGACACGAACACAAACAAAAGCAAATTCACAAAACTGTGTTGAAGTCCAGCACAACAGCCCACTCCCTTCTGCTCCATGGCAAACAAAACTGCATGATGAGCAATGAGATTATCTGGAGCCCTGCTGCACAGTTGGTATCCTCATCTCTAATAAAGCCAGGATCAAGACTGATGTACAGGTGCTCTGACAGCAGTTTCACACCAACGGGAAAGGAGGCTGTCCCGCAGTTAGCGGCCGAAGTAGCTGCCTTCCTCTCTCGCTTTGTCTCTGTGGGTTAGCCAAATGAGTCACACCGTTGTCACTGGGGGGTACCATATGGTGAATTCACATCTGGGCCAACACACTGGCACAATTAAGAAAGGTGAGACCTGCTAACTGCGATGCCAAAATATAAATACAGGGAGGGAGGGAGGGAGGGAGAGAGAGGGAGGGGTAACAGTAATAGTGTCTCAAATGCACTATGCTCATAATAAAAGGAAAATTTTATTTCTGTGGAAGGTTTGGCAACATCAGCACATTTGTCCTGCCTGGGAAATAGCCTAAACCGATTAGAATTGAGCAAAGAGATGTGCAATGAATTGTGAATTGTGAATTGAGAGGGAAAGGAAATCATTTAAGGGCAAAAGAGGAGACAAAACACGTCGCCCCCGTTCTCCTCGTCCGCCCCGTCTTGACGCCCTGTCTCTCGCCCAGATGAGGAGACGGGGCTGGAGGTGCACCGGGTCACCCGGCCCCCGGGCTTCAACGCCAACCGCCGCCGCAGCAGGGCCGTTCTCTACCACCTGTCGGGGCACCTGCAGAAACAGGACAAGAGCAAGCTCAAGATCAACAACGTGAGTGCATTTCGGGAACAGCACGACACAGGGGTGACGCATTCACCCCATGCACTCGTCACTGACATGTTCCAAGAGTAACCCTGCCACTTTCGGCCCTGTGTGTACGCTATTCAATTCCAGGAGGCCCATAGATATTCTGACACACTTTGCCTACCGATGCCTACACTTCTGCTGTGTCACCCATAACTCTAACTCGAACACACATTCCATGGAGTCCGTTTACAAGCAACAGTATCAGATTATCTTTGTATTAGAAATAAAATGTTCCTATATTGAGAAAAAAAAACAGAGGCACTTTCTCTGTATGAGTACGTGAGGTGGTACTCAGAAGTGCATGCTGCCGAGAATGACAGCCCCCATGTAGAGGTGGGACCAGGGTGGTTCCCTGAGCTAGGGACCTGGGCCTCAGCTAGCAAACAACGTGTCCTAAAGTGACTTAGGCCGTGTGGTTTTGGGGGTCGGGACTTGAGTCCCCGCTCGGATTACCCCGGGACTCACATTTGCAGTGAACATAGCAGGAGTTTTCAAAGTCGTCCCCTCCAAGGTGAGGATGACCTCCCACAAGCTCTGGATCAGCACATTGCATTGCAATGGGAGCATCTCATGCTGTGACTTAAGTCCTTCTGCCCTTTAGTTTGGAGATAATCCCAGAAATTGCATAAGGTTAATGCGATTCACTGATCAATGCATCCCCAGTGCCGTGATCAGAGAGACAGGGGTCAAAAACTAAAGCTCACAGACTTAGGGTCAGATCGCCTGCAAATGCATGTATCGGTCCCGACGCAGACAGACTGCCTTTTAGCTCAAAGTGACCTTTTCAAGAACTGCCGATGCTTAAACACCATGATGCTGATAGTCAGATCACCTTATGGTCAGATCTCATAATCAGATCACCTGCAAATGCATTTATCAATCATGACATGGTTAAACAGCCTTTTAGCTCAAAGTGACCTTTTCAGAAACTGTCAGTGGTTAAACACCATGGTGCTCATGCTTTTCATGAAGTTAATGAGTTCAAGCATTTAGCGTACTGTTCATGAATGTGTTTTGGCATGTACTTGAATGTGAATCTGATGTATGAATATGTGTTTATGTGTGCACTCATATTTTCCATTCTCTATGCCTATCCAGAACATGTTTGGGGAGAAGCCACCCATCCCGGAGTATAAGGTGGCTGCCATTCAGAAATCTCGCTTCATCCTGCTTCACTATGGCACCTTCAAGGCAGGCTGGGATTGGCTGATTCTCCTGGCTACGTTCTATGTCGCGGTCACTGTGCCCTATAACGTCTGCTTCAGCGTGGGTGGGGGGAGGGACGAGGGGGGCTCCAACCCTCGCAACCCCCCCAGCGTCAGTGACATCCTGGTGGAGATCTTATTCATGCTGGGTAAGAAATCGCAGTGCCACCAGGATAACCGCGCAACTTAAATATGCAGCACCAGATTCCAATAGAATCACCCTGGGACAATCCAATTCTAATCTACTGTTTAATTCATCTGAGCAAATTACTGCCATAATGGAACCAATTCAACCACTCATCCCAGTCCTAAGAGCGTTAATTATTTATAGACAGTGCCAGACATCCGTTCGCATTCGTAATTTAGGGCTCAAACAAGAGCCACTGACGATCATCCTGAATCAGTTCAACCGATTAAATCCTCCCAGGTGGTTGCTGGGTAACTTGTTCTCATTAGGAATATGATTCCAAATCAATGATTTTGTGTGAGCAAGGAGATTTGATCAATCAAACAGCTTTGCTGTGTCTTTGAAGCAGATTTTAGCCACTGAAGTAGATAACCCCAAGGACTCATTCTGTGTCAGAGCATTAATGACTGCACAGACTCAGATCCCCCATCTCAAAGAGCAGGCACTGTGGATATCGACATGCTATCCATCTTGGTCCTCAAATGGTAGAGATACACGCCACAGGCTCTGAACTCATGAGCATGTCTGAGATGATGTGTGTGCAGAGTAGGAGATATGGTAAGATATGATTACACTGACACTGAGTGAGCTAAGAAAGGTTCCTAAGGCAGTGATGAATATGATTTCAATGGTGCTGACTTTATCCATTCTAATCATAATACTCTCACCCCTTATCCCTAAGAGAACACTATGTAACCAAGCTTACCCGACAGCTGGCGGGGTCGCTTATGCTGTTGATTCCATTTGGCACTAATTATATTTCTTTAAGGTGGTCGGTACTTACCAGCTTAGCCTGTTCTACTAATAAAAGTAAACCATTGATTACGAACAGAAATTTACATGTTGTGATATAATGATAATCAAAGCACTTTGTTTTAATTACTGCCTCTTAATTAAAAGAGATTGATTAAAAGAGATGATTGGCTTCTTGCAACAAAGAGAGATGTTTTAAAAGGCACATGAGGCCTTTTTATGCAAAATGATATGTAGCTAAATTCATTAAACATGCTTACCTTACTACCTTATTCTTATTGGAATTGGATCTGAAGATAAGCCCCAAGGAAAGTGTAAATGGCCCAAACAAGGCATGTTTGTAGTTGCCTGTCATGTGGACAGATGGTGCCGAACGCTTCCCCTGTGCATCATTTCTTTGCGCAGTGACCTAAAGCGCCTTTTGAAAAGGACAGTAAGTCGTTTGTTCGTAGGGCGACGGCTTGCTCCGAACGCCTAATAGGCCCGATGAGATAAAGAGGCCACTGTGCTGACGCCATGGTTGTTCTCGCACCCCCAGACATCGTGCTCAACTTCCGAACCAGCTACGTGAGCACGTCCGGCCAGGTGGTGTATGACGCACGCTCCATCTGTGTTCACTACGCCACCACCTGGCTGTTTGTGGACCTGATCGCCGCCCTGCCCTTTGACCTGCTGTACGCCTTCAATGTCAGCGTGGTGAGTGTCCCTCGGGGGGCCCTCGGCCGGCCACATCGACAGCGCTCGGCATCTGAGAGAGGCTGATTGAGCCAGTCGTTCCAGCACGTGCCAGCAAACAGACCAAGAGGAGTGGGTTTCGTTATCATTGTGTCAATATTTAACCTTACTACTCCACAGATTTGTCATTAAAGGAATACTATTGAATCATTTTACAAGACTGGGGGAATGTGCTATAGATGAGCCAAGTTTTGTTGCTCCTGAAGTGACATCTTGCCCATATCAAGATACTTACAACCCGTAATTGCAGGTTCCTGTCTATGTTGTAGAAAAATCGAGAGCTGTCTGAGGAAAATGTCAATATGTATTTGACATTTAAAGCCTAGAGCATCACAGAGTAGGGGAATGAGGACTAACTACTTGGAACATACTTATGTATGCTTAGCATACATTATTCCTGGGTTTCATTTCTCAGATTTTGAGAATATTGTTTTTTTCCAAAAGATCAGATGAAAGGTTGCCTGAGAGAACATGTAAAGGGTGTGTGGGCTTGTTCTCTGATAATTAACCTTAATATGTAAACCTAAATGGAGCTTGAAGATTTTATGAACATAGTCAAAAAAGAATTTTTAAATGAACCCCAGGGAAAGAAAGAGATCACTTAATTGGAAATACCAAATTCACACCATAATTTAAAAGGCCGTAACAAAGCAGATCGGCAGAGGACATCCAACCGAACTGAACAAGTTTTGCATAATCACAGAACAACCTTAAAGTTCCCATGAAGAACAGAGCAGAGTGTGAAAGCCAATGCACTGCTCGGAAAAGCATCAGGACGTGTACTGCGTTGCCACATGCAGACACGGCAGAGGCTGATTCTGCCCTGATGCCCCTTAACCTCTGACCTCTCACCCCTCCCATTGCAGAACTTCGGTGTGCACCTGCTGAAGACAGTGCGGCTGCTCAGGCTGCTCCGGCTGCTGCAGAAGCTGGAGCGCTACTCCCAGTACAGCGCCGTGGTGCTCACCCTCCTCATGTCCATGTTCGCCCTGCTCGCCCACTGGATGGCCTGCGTCTGGTACTTCATCGGCCGGCGGGAGATCGAGAGCAACAGCCCCGGAACCTGGGACATCGGTCAGCGCGCCTCCGCCCCGCAGTTCCCGCTGTGCACACCGTAAAACTTATAACTACACCATAAAACAACACAGAGGTTTACAGTGCAACTACATCATACTACTGCACAAAATTCTACAGTGAAAGAGCACAACAATACTACATGACACCTGTAGCAGAGCTGAAATTAGTAGCCTGAGTGAGTACTGTGTAAAGCCAGAAGGGTAGCAGGTAGCAGTAGAGAGGTTTCAGCCTCCCTGAGACTGATTAGATAGAGTTGTTGCCAGTAGGGCTAGGGGCAAATTGCCTTTAGCTCAACTGGTAATGACACTGGCCATTAGGGTTTAGCTGAGAGTTGAGAACATCGGTTCGAAACTTGCCTGCAGATAGATCCATTTCACACCCGTTACACACTCTACAGTGGAACTACACAATAATAATGCACAGAATTCTGCAGACAAACTACACGATAATACTACATAACACTCTACAGTGTAATTACAGAATAATACTACACAGAACTCTGCAGTGGAATTACACCATAATACAACACTGGAACCTCAAAGTGCTTTGCTCACTTACAGAAGATGCAATTCAAACCAAAATGTGGCAATATTTTATCTACAAGTGCCAGATTCATTCTGAAAAATACCATGCAAATACATATCCTGTCCCAGTAAGGAAGAATTGATATTGTGCTGTCATACTGTATTCAAAGTGTCAGCTAGTCACGATGGTCCCCTTCATGCTCTACCCAGCAATCAGTCTGAAAGAGCAGAAACCAGACCAGAGGGAAGCACCTCATCCACACACCCCGCACGCCCCACCCACCCCTCACACCCTACACATACCTCACACCCCTCAGTTCTCACACACCCAGAACCCCCCCCTCCCCCGCCCCTCCAGTTCTGGGCTGTGATTGCGGTGATGACTTTGGGAGAGAGCTGCCGCGTCTCACCGTCAAACAGGAAGTGTCACTTTGCTCCCTCATTAGCTGCTGTAACAGAGAGAGGGCCCTGGCTGAGTTCCCCACCATCTGTTCACAGCAGCCGGACCCAGGCCTGCGTGGAGATTTTAGCAGGGGGTAGGGGAGGGGAGGGGGGGTTGAGGGTGGTGAGGTAGCGTGTGTGACACAGGGCACAGGGAGGAGGAGGGGACAGGGGATGCAAATAGAAGCAGGATGGTGGGAAGGCTTACAGATGGTAGTTTACCTATCGACTGTGACAGAATGCAGACACAGCAATAACGTTCTACAGCCCTGTAAGACAGGAATGGCGCCCGTTCACGCAATCCGTAAACCCCTCATGTAAAACGCATGGGTCCTGTGGCTCGTTTTGCTTCTCTGGGGATGACAGGATAGAGACCGCCCGACGGTAGCTTCAGCAATGGAGAGAGCCTTTGCGGCTTCTGTCACGCTGGTGGCGTCTTTGATCCGTTCAAATGGCCTGACATTTAGGAAGAAACACAGAAGGTATCGTGCTGGCCTCTGAAGCTCCTGCGTGTGCTTCAGAACCACAGCGCACGGCTCAGCGTTAACCCCGTCAGAGAGATGCAGGAGTCCTGTCAGCGGCGCGTCTCCGTTCTCGCGCTCTAATCATGTTTTCGTCTTGCGCTCTGAAATCCCGGGCTCTGTGGAGCCGGCTCCCGGGGCCTGTTAGATGCACAGATCGGCAGGCAGCGGCCTCGCGTGAGCGGGGCGCTAATGAGCCCGGCGTACAGCAAAGCGGAAAGGCAGCCTGACAGTAGCTGAGGCGAATCACCTGACCGAAACAATACCCCATTCAAACTGTCATCACCCGAACGCTTAGGCGGCTGTGCTGCGGAACACTGATAAAAGCGTGCGCTGGAACAAGCCTGCCGCGTTAATTGCGGTGTCGTTTGGCAACAGCCAGCCATGTACAGTCAGATCCCAACCCAAGCCCAGCTGTCCTAAGGCCCCTGAACGTGCAGTAGGATCAAACTGATGAAATTGGTCCCGGGACTTCCCCGGGACACGTATTCTAGGGAAAACAGAGCTGCTGGAAACTGGATTTCCTGGATCTCACGCCTGCGTTAAAATGATCTAAGTAAATATCGTTCATTAATGCAGTTTGTTTTTGTTAATGTGTTGAACTCTCATTTGTTTTATTAGCAGGCAATTGTAATTTAGGTCAGCTATATGTGTTTGGACATATGCAGATGGCTGCCACACCTACCATGTGGCAGCAGTTCCGTAATTAGCTTTCAGGAATCTGTGCTTGTTTTCTGTAAGCATGTAACACCATTGCATTAACAGATGTAGTGAAACTGGCAAATGTCAGTATAAATGAATAAGTAGCTGAAGGGTTCCTGAATTCCGAAACAAACGTATAAAATTCTCATTCTCAATCATTTCATTGGTGTAATATTATGACATTTTTGTGCAACAGAAATGTTACAGCTTTTTGAGAATATTGAATTTGCTTCTGAATGAAGTCTGATGTTTTTGTCTGTGGCAATATCATTGATTTGAGGCACTTGTTCCCAAACAGCAGTAGTTACCCTAAGGGATTTGTTCACAGGATGCCTGGAACAATGTGTGTTCTGATAATTGTTATTCAGAACAAGATTCATTTATAATTTACAGATTCAATGTATTTTCCAGAATATACTCCTCAGAACTGCACCACTCAATTATATATTGCTCATTTACAAGGATGGTCAAGCATACAGCCATAAATATGCTGAAGCACTTACACATGTACACATACAGAGAGCAAGATCTTACACGCAGCACTGTACAACCCAGCCAGTGCACATGGTTAAAATCTCCCTCTTGCTCCTTTCTGTGGAGCAGGAATAATGAATTTAAGAGCTTGTTAACTATGATCAGGGTGGAGGGTATGGTCTCTGGTGCTCTCAAATCAGACGCAAGTGCTTTCTCAGATGTCCTGAGCAGAACCAGAGTAATTGTCCTCAGCACGATGTCTCACAGGATCCGTGCAGTGCAGCACAGGATTTTGCCAATTTGCTGCAGCATTTGTTTTGCTTACCGTGAGATTTGACCAGCTAGCGGCAGAATTCTGGCAATTTGCTGTTTGTGATTTCGACAGACTGGTGAGAGTTTCCTTCAGACCTCTGCTGTGCGTTGGACAGCTGTTAACTACCAGAGTTCCTATCTCCCCATCACACCCTTTCCTCCAGCTTAGAGTCCTGCCCCCTTTATCTCCTCCTCTCCCTCAGCCCTGACCGCTGGTTTCCCTCCCAGTTCCAGAGGTTGTCTCCGGAACTGCCGCGGTTACCCACTGACCTTTCCCCAAGGTCACATATCTTTGAATATCACTTCCAAGCCCAAAGGAACAGATGAAGAGTTGTCTCCTCTACATGAAAATCCAGGGCTGGGGGGCTGAGAGCGGAGCAGGAGAGAGTGTTAAAGCCCCAGGGGCTCGGCGGGCTCCAGAAAGTGGCTGCTCTGCAAGTCGATGACTTGGAACTTGCCGGAGTTCAGGACCCAGGACAGAGGCAGAACTCAGTGTAGACAGGGTAACAGGCTGAACGGAATAATTTCAGAACCCTGGACAGAGGCAGCTAGACACGTTTTTTGAGCAGGATACAGTGGAGTGAAACTAAGGGCAGAGGAAAATCCAACTTCAGTACCATCATGAACCCACACACATACCCATGCATGTGCACACACGTACACACACACATGCACATGTACACACACGACACAACTCTTTCTCTCTCACACACACACACACACACACACACACATACCCATGCATGTGCACACACGTACACACACGCACATGTACACACACGACACAGCTCTCTCTCTCTCTCACACACACAAACACACACACACATACCCATGCATGTGCACACTTGTACACACACACACATGCATGTACACATATGACACGTACACCCAAAAAATTTCTCTCTCTACCTCTCTCTCTCTCTCACATCACACACACACACACACACACACACACACACACACAAAATGGTAATCGCCTTCCTACCCAATATGGTGCAGGTATGTGCTGCTGCATTAATGATATGTTAATTAGAAAATAGCTGAAGTGTGACATTCATAATGATAATATTTATTAGCATGGTTTCTAGCTTGTTCCCAATGAGACTTATTACTCGTAGTGCTCAGCTGTGCAATTGGTTTGCGCTGAAGGACCTTCACTGCTCCAAAGATCAATGGTACAGCAGTTGTGCTCCACCCAGGATTAGGGATTTAAGTCCTCTAATCCAGAGCAATGGAGTGTTTTATTTTTCTCCTGTCTTAACATCCTTGTTTCACGCCAGAGGAAACTGCTAACACCTGTGCAATATCTCTGTCTCTCTCTCTCTCTCTATTAGGCTGGCTGCATGAGCTTGCAAAGCGTCTGGGCACCCCTTACTTCCTGTCCCCCTTATCCTCGCTGCTCGGAGTCTCTGACTCCGTGCACCCCACAAGCATGGATGGGATGGGCGCTAACGGCAGCCAATGGAATGGCTCCGGGGCAGAGCTGGCGGGGCGGGACTCCTGGAATTCCAGCCAATGGAACGCAACGGGGGCGGGGCTGGGCGTGGGGCAGACGATGGTCTCCGGGACAGCACAGTGGAACGGGTCGGGGGTGGAGCTGGGGGGCGGGCCCTCGGTGCGCAGCTCCTACGTGACGTCACTCTACTTCGCCCTGAGCAGCCTGACCAGCGTCGGCTTTGGCAACGTCTCCGCCAACACCGACTCGGAGAAGATCTTCTCCATCTGCACCATGCTCATTGGTGGTGAGTGTCAATGGGTAGTCCACTTTTTTTTCCTTTTTTGTGCTTCTTGATGTTTCCGATTCACTGCACCCAATAGCAGGTGCAGGATGACAGACGACAGATTGTCTGCCAGAACTGTTAGGATGGGACTCCTAACAACCGACTGCAAAGGGGGTGGGGTAGACAATGGCCCAAATATTTCAAATTCAAGGATCCAGCGATCTGTTTTTGCACAGGACCTGCATATTCATTGATCTTCATATTAACAAGTCTGCTCTATTCATTCTCTCATTCTCTGAGGCTACTGTCTGCCCATCTAGAAAACATAATTGCTGACAATCTGTGCAGTTATTAATTAATCCTCATGAATATATGCATTGTCTTACCTCGGTGAGTTCAACACCCTGAGCTCTGAGGGTGTGAAAACATGCCGAGAAGTATTGGCAAACTATACCTACCATGACCCAGTAACATTCTACAAGCTGTGGAGCCCAGCTGAGATGTGTTATTTATTCTCTCCATGGCAACCGTGACACTGCCTGTATGATGTCACCCACAAGAGAACATTTCGATGCTTACTCCTCGGAAGTAAACGGAGTTCTCCTCAGAGCCGTGACAGCAACAGGTGTCATGCGCAAGAGCACACCCCTTCACACCAAGCAGTGAGTCACCTCCAATTTGCCGGAGTCGAATGAGGACGAGTGTTCCGTACGCAGCTGCCTGCATCCTTGTGGTCTTGGAACAGAGTCACGCCGTCCTCTCCTGAGCTGTTTTAGGCACACGGTCCCATTCAGAACACAGCAGGGGACAGCACACGGCCAGGAGAGCGCTTTGGCACAGGCCGGACCGGGCCGATCCACTGACTCAGACAGCATTCCCTTTCTCTGGACCCCAGCCACTCGGGCCTGCTCCCAGGGACCCGCAGCTCCCAGACGCTTTACCGCCTCGTGACGCTGGCAGTCAACTTTGTTTGCGAGGAATGCTAGCTGGTTTCGGAAAGCCGGAAATCTTGCGGCACGGCAGCCCTCTGGGGCCAGGAGCCCTGAGGCAGAGCTATGGCTGCAACGAAAAGAGACTGCGGGAAAAAAAATAAAGTGCTATGAAAAAAGCTGTTATGTAAGCGGAATGATATCTGAAATGAAGTCGTCTGCTTGCTGTAATACGGGGGTGACAAATTCGCTTTTGAAGGAGCCATGGGAACAGGGTCCTGCCCCATGCTTTGGTGTAATTACAGCCTAATTACGGAGGAAAAGGAACCCTCTCTCTCTCCATGTGCCTAATTCTTCCCTTCTCCATCTCTTGCTCTCTGGCTCACTCTCTCCTGTAATATCACAGTTGCACTCTTAAACATTTCATTCCATGCAATTTTTTTTTAAAACCTTTTCACTGCCTGCAAATAAATAACTTTGCCAGCAGAGCAAGTGATTGAAGCTTTGCTTGACCTGGAATGGTCCTGCATCTCTCATCAGCACAGAGACATCTCCTCCACGGTACTGTGTGTGTGTGTGTGTGTGTGTGTGTGTGTGTGTGTGTGTGTGTGTGTGCGTGGCTCCCAGCCACACAAGAGCACAGGGACACATTCAGCCTCTCTCGTGGGGTTATGGAAATGAGCGTCAGGGTTACTGACAGGACCACCATCACCAATCAGGCTCCCACTTTCGGGACAATCACTTCTCTCAGCTTGGACTGGCCTAAATGTTCGGTTATCTTGTTAACTGGTTTGATTCCCCTGGGGTGATAAATATGCAACAGTCTGGGCTTTGTGTTGTTTCTTCTCCTTTTGCCAGACGCAAATGGTAATGCCCGTACACCTCTGTCCATTATTCATGTGGATCCCTTTGCAGCAGAGCAGGTGTTGTTACATTGGCCCTGTTTTTATGATTTTGGCTCTCCATCCAAAGTGCATCTGTCCATCCCCTCACTGACTACATTTCCCATGAGACCACGCTGAATGGTTGGCTTACTGGAGTAGCTTTCTGTACAAAAAGCAAAAAACAAGATGAAACAAATCAAAGTGAAGCCAAAGGAAATGGCACTTTTCCACCCTTTGCAATTCCAATTTGTGACAAGTATAATGCATGAAAATGGGAATGAAACTGGGGAGCAAAAAATAACAAGACCAGTTCTTTCTGTCAGATTACTTCCTATTTTTCAAGCCACAAAGACAAGAAGAGCAAAGACGAGCCTCATGCGAGATATCTATTCTTTTCCTGACAGGGGGTGTCTTTGGGGAAAATGGGGTTTGGTTTGTGTGGGGAAGATTTAAGAAACCTGCTGGGGAAAGGGGGAGGGACAGAGTGTGAGTGTGTGTGTCGGCCAGGTGGCACCACACTGACTGACTCCTACAGATGGAGAAACGGCCTATTCCACTAACCCCCTTTCACGCACCGAGAGGCGAAAAGCCAATTACTGTCCCTGCCAGTTGGCAGCTTTTCCACCACCCACATCACACAAAAACACTTTTAAACCTTTCAAACATTTTTAAAACCAATAACAGCGGCGGAGAAGGGTGTGTTTCCTGACACTGTAACGGCAATAGAAGGCAGCAGAGACACAGTCTGGGCTGAGACTCCTGTCTTGCCCTGACAGGAGACTGTCAGGGCAAGAGCCTGCCCTGCATATGGCAATTTGCCTGTTATCTGTATGTTGGCTGAAGCCTTACACGACAGTAACTGAGAAAAAGCTTTTGCATCACTGACAGAGAAGCTTAATTAAAACTCTTTCTAAAACTCACATTATGAACAACAAAGGAACTTCCTCATAAATTGTTTCTGACTGCACTATTGTTCAGTGCTCTGATGTAAAATCTACAGTCGAGGAATTTATAAGTCCATGGAGAACTCAGTATCTTTGGCAGCCAAGAACTCTGTCTTTGACTCCACTACAATGGGAGTATTAGTGCAGAGTGTTTAGAATCCCTCGCATGGATCCATGCCGTCTCCTTCTCTTTCCCCTTCTCTCTCTCCCTCACACACACGTACACACACATACACGTGTGCAAGCATGAATGCACACAGAGTATTACCTCAGCACTCTTCATTATGACACAGTGTGGGGTCAGCACCCAGCAACTGCTCTCCAACAGGGGTCCTATATCCACAGCTCAGAGACTAATTACAGCCCTGACCTTCACTCTCCATTGTGAGAGCCGTCACAAGCGTCCCCACTTACAGACAAGAGAGAGAGAGAGATGGAGTGAGAGGGAATCAAACAGAGGAGGAGAGAAGAAGAGAGTGGGGGAGACTGGGAGAGAAAGAGATGAAGAGAGTGTAAGGTCAAGAAAGAAAGTGAGAAAACTCCGCATGTAATGGGCCATTCATGTTGCGCTGACATTTTAAATTAAGCTGCTGCTAAATTCCACTTTTAACTGACATGACGTCTCACCAAAATGTAGCAACGGCCATTATCTTCAAGAGGTGTTTATTTTACATTGTGTTGAGTATTTACCTCCCGTCTACCTTCACTTGTTTGAGAGATGACAGGAGCAGGAAGAAGTACAGTACTGTACAGTACAGTACAGTACCAGTCTGTACTTGCACGGATATTAACTGTCACACTGCAGTCTCTCCCTGCTGCTTGATATGACAGATAAGCACAGAAATGGAGGTTAGAGGTTTATCAGCGTTAGACTAGAGGTGGACACACAGTGTCAACAAATAGCTCTCTAACACCCAGCATGGCCAGCTTTCACTATCTCTGTATTGAAGGTGGAAGGTTTTGAGCATGTGAACCTTGTGGGGGGTTTTTAACTGTTAGTGCCTGCGCTCTTCCATATAATCTCTATGGGGTTAGGAAAGGGACACGCCTGCCAGGCCCCCATGAACATCTCTTGTATCAGCAGAGTTTCCCCAGCAGCGGCACGGTCCATTAAACAGTGCAAAGAGAAAGTGCTCTGAGCACAGACCATGTGGATAATAGACTAAAAGACCGAACGAACATGAACCCACACTGGCGGGGAAAAAATGTTACAGATTATCATACAATGGAGACAAAGGCAGCATATGAATTGTCTGCCAGTATATGAATTGACAATTAAATGTGCTCATTGGAAGAATATTTGAGAATAATGTGCTAATATACTGTGCACGCACGTGCATATGCACATATGCACCCACATATATGCAATGTGCAGGGTGCAGTCACATGTATATATATTTATGTATAGTGCACATGTATATATAGTGCAGTCATACATGCTGTGTTCGGCTGGCCAAAAGATTTAGCATTACGTCTGCCTGCCTCTCTTCCCCCTGCAGCCCTGATGCACGCGGTGGTCTTTGGGAACGTGACGGCCATCATCCAGCGCATGTACTCCCGCCGGTCCCTGTACCACACCCGCACCAAGGACCTGAAGGACTTCATCCGTGTGCACCGCCTGCCCAAGTCGCTGGAGCAGCGAGTGATGGAGTGCTTCCAGACCACCTGGTCCGTCAACAACGGCATTGACGTCAGCGAGGTGCGTATGGTAGCAACGCATAAAAGCCATCGTGACAATCTCACACCGGGCAACAGCTGCGGTCCACCAGAGACCTTTGTTCAGGCCCCTCTGGTTAAAGTGTCCGCAGTTTATGGTTTTGTCTCTCGCTTCAACCCCCCTTTCTGCTCAGACCCCAAATTCTGGCCTTAAACCATACCTCTGACCCAACCCTGACTCTGAGCCTTCAAGGTTAACATGGTGCTTAAATCAAACACTTGACTACCTCATCAAGCTCTGAGGGACTTAGTGGCTTTAAGTAATTCTGATACTCTGTTCTTAAGTCACCATCTATCTGCTTCTGTCAGCGACCATTACGTTCTGCTAAGTGTTTTATTACCCTCTCCATCACCCTCTCTTTCCATTATTTCATTTCATTTGTACCTCCCCTCCATCTTTGTCATCATCTCTTCTTCACTCTCTCTGTCGATCCCCCTTGCCCATCTCATCATCCAATATAACCTCTCCACTACCGTCACTCTCACTTTGTGTCTCACCCCTCTCCTCCAATCCACCCTCTGTCCTTCTCCACTGCCATCACTCTCTCTCTTCCTCACTCCTCCTCTCCAATCTTCCCCTCTGCGCTTCTCCAACTCTCCCTCCTTTCCCCCAGCTGCTGAAGGACTTCCCAGACGAGCTCCGGGCAGACATAGCCATGCACCTGAACAAGGAGCTGCTGCAGCTGCCACTGTTCGAATCGGCCAGCAGGGGGTGCCTGCGCTCACTGTCCCTCATCATCAAGACCTCGTTCTGTGCCCCAGGGGAGTTCCTCATCCGCCAGGGCGATGCCCTGCAGGCCATCTACTTTGTCTGCTCCGGGTCCATGGAGGTGCTGAAGGACAACACCGTGCTGGCCATTCTGGGTAGGGGTCACATACACACATATACACACAAACACACACACACACAAACACACTCACTGTCACACACATGCTCACACACAGCATACACTTTAGTATGCTCTGATGATTCTGCTTGTTTGGACTGAACCACATCCAAATACCAGCTCTCCCCCCCAGTGTTGGGGGCACGCTCTCTCCCTATTTTCAGCTCCGTTGAGCAGTGTCCCAAAAGCATCCCCTCTCTGGGACACACCAAACCCTCTCCCCTCACTTCACGCTCCCTGACTCAGCCCTGTAGAGAGGGACATGGGGTGCTGGAACCTAAGAGTGCCTGACGACCCAGCAGCGGAAAGACTGCACTGGTCCATGATCAGGTTATCCATCACTTGTCTTTACTGCAATGAGTGCGTGGAAAGGATGGATACTGATGTAGGATCAGTGCTGGGGGCCAGAATCTGTCTGTGCTCTGTGAGTCCCTACTGAGCATTGATTCATCTCACTGACACTGCTGTTAGCCGTGACTGATATGATCACACTCCATTTCCCGGGAGAGCATGGCCAACACACTAACTTTGTGGAAACTTAATAACGTTGACCCAGCGCTGAAGGAACGTTGTGAGAGCATTGTCTGGTTTGGAGATATGGGGATACTGCATTATGAGCGATTGGATGAGAGAGAGCATATTTTTGTGTTTCATGCCTTCTTCCTGTGTCTCAGTATAACATCACTATTTGATCAAAATTGGTGCAGGACAGGTGTTCTTTTTGGGGTTTGACCCCAAAACCTTCAGAGACCAGCGATCTGAGTTCATCTGAACTTTACCACTGTGATAAAGGGAAGAGTACATTAAAGAGCGGGAATGCTTCTTGATTAAGGAGGTAATGAGGAAGTGGAATCATTAGTGCACTGAGCTGAGCTCTTTGTTCCTGTGATGTTCCTCTCATTAGACCTGTGTGTTTCCTGGTGGGTGGTGTGGGAGCAGGGTGTGTCCTTAGGGCATCCAAATCTCTTGCTGAGCAATATGCAGCCCCCCCCAATCCTCCCACCCCCCCTCAATCCTCCCACCCAATGGAGACCATGGCTGTGGGGTGCACAGTGGGACAGCTGAGGAGGACAGTTTCAAATTCAGCTAATGCTCATAATGACATTATGTTGCTGGCAAAGCACGATTCTGTGTGTGTCTACCCTTTGTGTGTGTGTGTGTGTGTGTGTGTGTGTGTGTGTGTGTGTGTGTGTATGTGTGTGTGTGCAAGTGTGCGTGTGCGTGTGCATATGTGCGTGTACGTGTACGTGTACGTGTACGTGTGTCTGTGTGTGTGTGTCTGTGTATGTGTGTGTGTGTGTGTGTGTGTGTGTGTGTGTGTGTGTGTGTGTGTGTGTGTGTGTGTGTGTGCGTGCATGTGTGGCTTCCCACAGAAGCTCTCTCAGCAGGAGTGAGAGTTCATTCTGCTCTGGGTCCAGACAGCCCTGGGTGCTGACTGATTCAGTAAGAGAACAGACAGTTATCTATTGCATATTTACAATCAAATGTACCCCAGAGAGGCCATTTGCACATACATACACATAAACACTTACAAGGACACAAGGAGGGAGAAGGAGAGGGACTGAGAGAGAGAGGCTGAGAGAAAGAACATTGACTTTTAGTACTCATCTGTGTTCTGTTAACTATTTACATACACAAACACATGCACATGCATGTTCCTCATTATATACACAAACACATACACACACACAAATGGATGCACACACACATACACACACATGTACGCACACACACGCGCACACACAAACAGATGCACACGCAGATGCACATGCAGATGTAAATGTCCCCAGTGAAGCAGTGCATGCTATATTCCCACATCCAGGCCCTCCTGTTGAGGCTTTACACATGAGGGAAGGGCATTTTTAATTAACACTCCTGGCTTACAGTTGGAGAAGATTACATGACATGCTTAGCAGCAACCAACTCCTGCAGAACTATGTATTCAATCTCCTTTAACCCCAGTGGTGATGCGCATTCCTGCTTATGATGTTGTCAGGACTGGCAATCTCTCACCCGCCTGCAATACTACAGTATATGAAGCACCTATTCAGCATTACAAAATTGACAGCAATCATTCACATAGTTTTGAAAATCTAATCAGAAACAGTAGAATTCAATTTGAGGCTATTGCTGGCATGAGTAAGCCCTGAACAACAACCAAAAATATCAATGGCAAACGGTTGTCATTGTTAATCACAGCAATAGCATAACAAGCCTAGTTAGAGATTGCAGGCCCTTGCCCCTCAGATTGCATCTTGACTTCTAGTGATAAAATGTTGTTACTGTGTCCTTTTTATAATGGGCAGAAGAAAAAAATGAACAACTTATTTTTCTCTGTCATCTTATTGCTTTCCATATTCTTTCCTCATTCACTCTCTCCCTCCCTCCTTCTCACCCTCTTTCATTGCTGGTGTGACAGAATGTGTCTGTTGTGCCAAAGTTAGCAGTGAATAAACCATTTGTGGCATTTTAGCAATGCAAAAGGACCCACACACTCTTCTAATTACACCTACTGTCTGACATTGCGAGGTTGCACTTTCTCTCCTCCCCTCTCTCCTTCCCTCCCTTTTTTCTCCTCCCTTCATTTCATCTCTTCTTTCTAAATCTCTTTTCTTCTTCTTCCCCGCTCTGATGCTCTCTCTTCCCCCCCTCCTCTTCCTCTCCCCCCTTTTCTCCCCGTCCCCACCACCACCTTTGGTGATGATGTCTGGGTTGTGTTTGCAGAGCGATAGCAGCACGGCAACATTAATTGAGCATGAATGATTAATTCTGTCTGTTCCCCTCCGTCCTCCCTCCTCCCTCCTCCACCCTCCTCCTCCTCCGCTCCTCTCCTCCCGGCGCTCGCTCTCCGCCTCTCTCTCCCTTCGTTGTTTGCGAAAGTACCTGCCGCGGAAAGGAGATGTCATCGCCGCAGACAGCCGCACCGACGGCCCTGGTTTCATTTCCTCCGTCTGTCCGATTGGGTTACGTCTCCACGGCCTTTGCGTGAGAGAGTGACTGTGCGTGAGATCCAGTCTGACCGGCGCGTCCCCACACGCCCACGTGTGTGTGTGTGCGAGTGTGTGTGCAGGTGTGCTTTGCCCATGTCAGTAACTAAGTATGTGTGTGCTTGTGCCTTTGTCAAAATGCATTGATGAGAGTGGAGGGATTTGGTTGGCCTGTTTTTAATGATTGATAGAGATGAGGGCCTCTCTCACATCCATTGACAAAGGACCTTTTTAAGGTACAGCACATCATAAGTCTCCAACCTCAAATCAATAATCTACTTTCACATTATCCCTTACTTTACACCTTATTTGGCACGCACATGAAGTGCATTAAATTGTCTCAGAGGCAGATACCCCTCCCTTGGGATGTTATTATTTTGTGAGATATTTCTTAAAACCCACACTGATCCCTTCAGCATTGCTGCTCTACCTTCATTCCCCAGGAAGTGTAGCGAGAAAGATTAAGCAGAGGCTGCAGGACATGCTCTTGCCCAGTGACACCTGCATGGAGGCTGTGCCATCCACAGACTCGCCCGTGTTTTCTAATCAAACCTCACGCCAGTAAGCACCAGGACTGCATCCCCTCTCTTTCCTTAATAATTGATAAGCGCTCCATTATTAATGCACTGTGGATTATTAATACAGGGCAGTGTGCAGTGAGCAATGATAGATCTCTCTTTTTTTTCCTCCTCGCAAAGTGAAACTCGCTCTGAATGCGAACAAGGCAGGGGTTAACACACAAAAGAGGGAGAGCGCTGCAGACCAGACACAAAAGCACATCAATCCCAAAAACACATGCACACGCACACACACACACACACACACTCACACACATACTCACACGCACACACACACACACACACACACACGCACACGCACACGCACACGCACACGCACACACTCACACGCACACGCACACGCACACACACACACACACACACACACACACACACACACACTCACACACACACACACACACGCACACACACACACACACAGGTGCTCGATGCGGGATGTGATGCAGGGAGTTTCTGGCACAGTGCACAAACAGCAGGAACATGAGGGCTGCAGGATGAGACATCGATCCGGGTCCATGTGTCGTCTGAAGGATCCCCAGGACGTGTTGCCAGGTGTGGAGAAGTAAACAGGAGCGAGAGGAAGGGGTGTAACACCCCCTACACCCCCCACCCCCACACCCACCCAATGGCATAACCCCCTACTGCTCCTCCAGGAGGGACTTAGTGTTCCAGTAAATTCTCCCATCAGGCTGTCTACTGCTACACTGCACACATCATAAGACAGACAGACACACAGCAGATGCTGTATGCAGACAGATAGGTATTTTGAAATAGACTTTACTGAGGTTCACTTTTCACATGTTACATTCCCTCAAACTTTAGATCAGTTTGGATGTAATCCCATTTCTTTTCAAGTCCCTCTACCATTGATGTCCTGTGTCTTTTCATCTTGCCACCCCAAGCATCTACTGTAATAATAAGATTGACATTTTTTTTATCCCTCAATAGACTTTGAAGACTCAGACATTATATTTCCGAAACATCTGGTCAAATTAAAGTTAATTCGTATGTTTTCATATCATGTTAAGATTTCATTTGATCTTAGCACATCAGCTTTGACTTGATAGCTGGTTAACTAGATAGATAACAGGCTAGCTAGTTAGATAGATAGATGTGCCAAGTGAAGATAATGTTCTCCAGGAACAGTAGAAACATCCATGAACCCAGTGTTTTGTGCCATTAGAGTATGGCCTGGTACAGAGGGAAAATAAGGAATGAAATGAATGAGAGGAGGATGGTAGGTGGATGAAAGAGTGTTATGGGGGAAACTGGTGTTATTGGGCTGAAGGTTGTACTTTAGGAGAGAGTCATCGTTGTCAGCGTATGGTTTTCACACCTCCAGTTCTAGTCATGTGTTGGAGGAGTGTGTCTGGGAGAAAGTATTTGCTCCTCTTCTTTGGCCAGTTCAGTGTGGCTGGACCTGCCCTCAGATTCGTTGGAGTACTCAAGCCCTCACACGTCGTCAGCGTGGTGGTCCAGGGCGCGAGGGTTTAGGAGAGAGTGACACAAAAGAGAATTCACTGAGGAACCCCTGCACACACAGATCACTCCCTGAGTTTGGACTGAAGCACAGCCAGACACACACAATGCCACCAGCCACTGACAGCACAGATGCAGATTGTGTCGCATTATCTATTTGCACTCATCCAGCTTGATTAACGAATGAGGTTTATTTGAATTGATTTGAACTGGAAGGGCTACGGAGAATGAGATGAAGAGGGAGGGAGAAAGTTAAGAAGTGGGGAAAAGACAGAGAGGGATGAAGAATGGAGAGGAATAGAGACAGAAAGATTAGTTTAATTAAAGAAAAATTTTGTAGAGCTGCAGTGTTCTTGTATCGGGTTCTGTTTTGCTTGATGAATACAAACCTTTGGAGCCGCAGCAATTTTATCTGCAGTGTCAGAGAAGCCTGTTGAAATTGAATTGAGCCGTGAAATCTGTGTGTCCAGACAGAGCATGTAAGATGAGGGAAAGTGCTGAGAGAGCAGGGAGAGAGAGAGAGAGAGAGAGAGAGAGAGAGAGAGAGAGAGAAGAGGGGGCGGGAGGAGAGCAAAGAGGGGGAGTTTTGGAGAGAGAAGAGCGAGGGAGGTGCTGAAGACCCCAGGGAGAAAGGGACAGGGTGTAAAATGGCTGTTGTTGTGCTCAGCATTCTCTTACACCCCCCCTTCCTCCCATCTTCCTCTCCATGCCGTTTCCCCCCGTGGGAGGGGCTGCTAAGAGATCTGAGGCTTGCTTTGTGAAATGGTTCTCAGGCGGGAGTATGCGGTGTCCAACAGTCCCCTTGTCTCAATTGCTCTTTTCCCTGTCTGAGTCTGAACTCGAAAGCTCTCTCGCCATCCTGTAGCTATTGGAAAAGAGGCTCATGAAGAGTGTAAATATGTTATCTGTCTGCACCTATGGCAGAGTGCCGCTGGCCTGGAAGCCCATACTCGTGACCTGAATGTGCTCTTTCTTTATAAGCTCACTTTCACATTAAGAATCAAGGGTGCTCTGTCTCCATGACACCTTTGCTTCAAGGTCAGTCTGTCCTTGCAAGCCATTTGGAGTTCCTGTATCATAGATGACAAGATCCTAGATCCAGGATTTATAAATCCTGTTGCATGTGTGTGTATGTGTGCGTGTGTGTGTGTGTGTGTGTGTGTGTGTGTGTGTGTGTGTGTGTGTGTGTGTGTGTGTGTGTGTGTGTGTGTGCGTGTGCATGACTGCACGACTGACTGTCTTTGCTTGAGAGAGTCACGACTGGATGAGGGTGTCTGACATTTGTATATTGGCCGCATTTTCACAGGTAAAGGGGACCTGATTGGCTCAGACTCCCTGACTAAGGAGCAGGTGATCAAGACAAACGCTAACGTGAAGGCGCTGACGTACTGTGACCTGCAGTACATCAGCCTGAAGGGGCTTCGTGAGGTGCTGCGGCTCTACCCCGAGTACGCCCAGAAGTTCGTCAGCGAGATCCAGCACGATCTCACCTACAACCTGCGGGAGGGCCACGGGGCCGACGTGAGTCCGCTTTTCACCCTACACCGTGTGCCACACCTCACACTCCATACTGTGCTGCTTGTGTGCTAAAGATTTGATTATATTATGAATATTATGAACACAGTTTCACCAGCTGCAGACTTCTTCTCGATTGTCCACTGTTGTCCATATAAAGTACATTTATTTACATCTTCATAATACACTATAATGTATTAGAATGTAATACATTCTGTATTATGCACTATGCACAAAACACTACACAGTACATTGTGGACCAGGCCAAAGTAGCACTATGCTACCACCTCATGTGGCAAATTTCTGTTTTGTTCTGTGCTAATAGATGTATTTTTCCCTGAACAGTTAAATTTTCTGTTCCTGTGCTTCATTTTGATTTTGTTTTTTCAACATGGTTTTTATGACAACTTACATGTCCTGCTTTCAAACATCCAATACAGACTGCTTACCTGTCTTTGTCAGCCCCCTCTCCAGAGTCTGTGTGTGTGTGGAGTGCACTCTGATTGTTTTTCAAAATTGTAAATGCAATCCAAATAAACATTCATTCATTCAGAGCACCCTGCCACAGTCAGAGTGCTCCAAGGCACTCATCCACTCTAGCGCACAGTCACACGGCTGGAGCGTTAGCTTTATGAAAATGGATGATTAAATACCCTGTCCGGTAGGATGTGATTTAAAGGACATTGTTGACATAATTGTTCTGTATACAGCCTTCTGCCGCAAAAAAAAAAATCTTCTAGGCTAGCTAACTACAATGGCTGTAATGCGCCTGACAGCATATCTATCACTAATGCTCTGCTATACTTCCCAGCTCGCTAATATTTGCAAGTGTTCTGTACACAGTGTCTTTGAAATTCATTACTGATTTTGGACGGATGGATATCTTGGTAAATTAGCTAACGGCCCGGCTCAGAATATTCAACAGATCTGAGCCACTCCAAGACGCACGCACTCTGTTGGAATTAGAATGAGAACTGTTCCAGAGCCTGCAGCATTGAGCAATAACCATGGAGGAGCTGCTGCATTGATACGTATATTATATCTGATGATCCAAAGTGCTGCGCACACAGACTGCAGCTTAAGCAAGGGCCTCAGAGAAGATGCTGTATTAGCCCCGATCATTACCTGAGGGGATTTTTGACAGTCAGACAGAAGAGGAATGAATAAGGGGCTGGGTGCAGTCAAGTAGATCTTTAGAGAGCACAGTCGGACTACTAATTGAAGTAGCACCTTTCCTGGAGCTGAATGCTTCAGTGTTGGGAAGCTTTGGATAGGTCTTAACATGATGTTGCATGGAGTGCTTAACTTGATATTTATGCTGAAAAGTTCATACTCAGATGTTTGGAGATTGCCACTAAATATATATCTTACATCAGGCACTATATATCACACACTGTGCATCATCGTGCATCACTGCAGAATGACCTCACCCACAACCTGCAGGAGGGAAACAGGGAAATGTGAGTCATGGACTTGTCCTGCACTGTATGGTACGGATTGTGCGTCACATCAATCCATCAATAATGAATTGGTTTTTATAGCACATTTCTACAAGTGAATTGTCACAAAGCATAGGACTGTGTGTGTTTTCCGGATGGAACGAAAAATCACAAAATGTGCCAGAAGACTGGAACAAACATTCACTTTCCCAAGGAAAAGGTGACCAAGACACTTGTGCAAAACAATGCAATATAAACACATGGAGGCTATTAAATGACAATATTCATCAGTTCTCTGTAGCCTCCAGCGACTGTTAGGCTGCCAGAAGGATGGTTACTGTTGGGCTTTGCTGGGCTATTGGCAGGGCTTCCTCTCCGTCATTGGCTGGAGCAAAGGCATCACTGATTGGATGTTCCAGTCCAATGGTGGCCTGCAGTTTGGACCCACTGAGGCAGGGTGAATTCTGGTCATTTTAACCTCTTGGTTAGCACTTGTCTCCTGGATGACATAACAGAGAAAGAAGGAGAGAGAAGTGATAGAGAGAGAAAGAGCAGTCAGAGCAGGATGAGCAGAACAGGACGTGTGGTATGCAGCAGAACAAAGCAACACTTTGTAACCTCAGCATTTTCCAATACATCAGTGTTTCCTTGCACATTCCTCATCTTGTAGTGCATAACACATTATACTTCAGAGTATTTACACCAGCCCATACATCACAGAGTAAATATCACCAGCAGTATATACCACATGAAATATGTTTTATAACACATCCTTCACCACACATTGCATTTTACAGTACATTATATATCACAGTTTCCATTGCAAACAGTTTCCATATACACACACAAACTGCGCCCACTCACACTTCCATAACGTAATGCTAACACATTGATCTACAAGGTTTGCTAGGGAAGTCAATGCTTCCACCCATTGTGAATGTCATGAGCAGAGCCACATTCAGAGTCGTATCTGCACAGCGCGGGAGTTGACACTGCGACATGTCAGCCGGCCTATTGAGTGTGTCAGTGCTCGTCTGTGTGTGCGGGGAGACGGAGAGCAGGCAGGGGGGTGTAGTGTGGTGAGTGAGTGACACAGCGGAATCCTGCGGCTGCAGCAGAGACCAGCCAGCCTCATTCAGCGAATCAGACAGCCAGGCTGAGAGGATGTGTGTACATACATACATATATATATATATATGCATGCATACACTCACACATTTATGTACACACCCACATACCCACACATACTCGCACTTACGCATGCACGGACACACTCACACATACATACCCACACACACTCACTTACACACCCATGCATACATGCATGCACAAATCGAACACACATATATGCATGCACATACTCACACATATATGCACATGCACATACTCACACGCATACAAATTGATGTACGCACCGACAAACACACACACTCACTTACACACACACGTCATACACACACGCATGAACAAATTCAAACAAACATATATACACTTGCACATACTCACACACACATATACATGCGTGCACACGCTCGCATGCAGATGCACACAAACATGCACAAATGCACACACACACACACAGGTTTTGTCTGCAACGGGCTGGGACAGGAATAGCAGAGTACTGCAGTTGCAAGTGTGCCGCGTTACTAAGAATAGCGGTGGGGAAGGCGGGGGCTCTCCCCGGCTGGCTGTGTCCCCCACAGCCCGAGCTAAGATTGGATCCTGGCAGATATTAATAGCTCTGTGAGGGGAGGGGAGGGGAGGGGAGGGGAGGATGAGGGGGTGAGGGAGCAGGGAGTACCTCCGTCTCTGTTGTCTCCTCTTGCCTGCAGCACTGCTCTGCCTGAGATCTGCAGTGTGTGTGTGTGTGCGGGTGACACAGACAGGGAGAGTGAGGGAGTGTGTGCATGTTTGTATGTGTATGTGTGTGTGTGTGTGCGGGTGACACAGACAGGGAGAGTGAGGGAGTGTGTGCATGTTTGTATGTGTATGTGTGTGTGTGTGTGCGGGTGACACAGACAGGGAGAGTGAGGGAGTGTGTGCATGTTTGTATGTGTATGTGTGTGCGCGTGTGTGCGCATGTGTGTGTGTGTGTGTGTGTGCATGTCGCAGAAAGAGGGAGAGAGTGCGAAAGTGTGTGTGTGCATCACCTAACACCACACTGCACTCGGCAAGCACATGCAAGCTGGGGTGTGAAATTCAGTCTAAACATTACATTTGGTTTGCAGATTTGTGTTGATTGCATAAAGGCAGGAGGAATGGGAGCAACGGGCAGAGACCGTACCGAAAACCCCCTGCAGGCGTCCCCTGCACCAAGTTTTAATTAACAAACCATTGCTGTGGATGATAACACTGAAAAACCACGAGAAATTTACATACCAGAATATGAAATACATTTCCAATTGTTGTGTAAAGAAAGGGAATTTGGATAACAAATAACAGTACTTAAAAAGCACACAGCAGTAATTTATTTAACACTGTCTCTATCGATTAGTCTACTCACTTAGTATCGATCGTCGCTGTGGTGCAGGAGTTGAAAGCTAAGTTAAAGAAAATGTGAATGCAGGCTTCACGCTCCTCGCTATACAGATCTCTGTGCTTAAAATCCTGCCACACTGAGAGCAGACAAGTAAGCAGCCTATCTGTGTTAGAGACGAGGAAGACCAAAGACATCAATGCATGTGCACAGTACACTCACGCATACACATACACACACACACACACACAAACATGCTCACACGTGTGCATACACACAAACACGCACACAAACACACACACACACACACACACACACACACACAAACATGCTCACACGTGTGCATACACACAAACACGCACACAAACACACACACACACACATACATGCACACAAACACACACACACATACACACACAAATCATGCTCACACTCTCTCTCTCCCTGTCTGTGTCACCTGCATATTCACACACACACCCATGCATGCGTGCACACATACACGCACACAAACACGCAAACACACACACACACGCACACACATGCACGCACACAAACGCCCCAAGGCCAGAGAAGGTAGCAGACACATTGCTTATTCAAAGACAGACAGAATCTGAATAACACACATGCACACAGAGGCACGTGCGCGCATACCAGCCCTTCCAGAAAACCACCCCACAGTGCTGCTGGGGCTGTTACTAAGATTGGATGTTGAGAGCTAAAAATAAGCTGTGCTTGGGGGGGGGGGGAGGGGAGAGATGGAGGGAATGGGGGAGGGTGGAGCAGAGAGAAAAAAAAATCCTGAAGAAGGGAAGGGAGAGGGGGCTGCGGAATATGAGATAAAAAAGAAGGGATGGAGACAAAGAGAGTACCCTGATCAAAGGAAAGAAGGAGAGAGGGGAAGAGACCAGAGAGGGAGGGAGGGGATGGGAGCCAATGGTTCATCTATGCGGCAGCGTTGTGAAAATAAGAGGACCCTTAGAAAAAGCCATCTTTTTTACATAGGAATCAGAAATGAATGGCATATTTAAAAAAAAAAACATTAATTTCAAAATATTGAATTTTGTCATTTCCACTGTCATTTAAATTATGGTCTAAACTGTGGAAATCTTTTTTTCATTTTATTATTTCTTATATAACCACATACTGTGTACGAAGCAAACAACAATTTCTCTGTTTTTTATGTGCCATGCATAATTTGGCAAACTTCAAATTTCGAACTCTTATGAATAGTTGTTTTTTTTGTGTCATATGTTAACACAGTTGGCCTGTTTGAGGGGGTGACAGATGGGACTGGGTACTGGTGTGTCAGCTTTGTCAGGTTCACTGACACACTGGGCACGAGCGCTGTCACCTGGTGTGTACCAGGGCAAGAAAAGCCGTCTGTCTCAAACTCAGACAGTTTCACATTCTGTTTTTTTATTTTTAGGATTTCGTTGTGATTCTAACATTGTTAGAGTATGGATATTTAAATATCTTTTCTGGTTACTACAGCATTGACAATTTGAATGTAGCTGTCTTGCCCTTTATTTCTGCTTTTTGTTCTGTGCTTTGGGACGTCATTTGCCGAACTCTGCAGAAAGATCCTAATTATTAATTTAGGAACAAAGACACAGAGTGGGGGAGGACAGGCAAGGGGAAAGACGGATGAAGCAAAACAAAAGAAGATATGGGAGGGGACTCCAGGAGCAACCCAGTGCAGGAGAGTGGGGGCGGTCTTGTTATGTTTGTCTGCCCCCTACTGGTCATAGCCATGTAGCACACTGGCTCCATTATTCATTGTTTGCCTGTGATATAAGCACGTTGTTGCTGATGCCACTGTGAAGCTGTGAGTTGTTATGGTGTTTTCTAATTTGGGAGTTCTGTAGTCATGCAAAATTATGAAAAATACTTTCATGCTGTTCGTCAGTATTCTTTCAAATCTGATTAGTGGTGGTGTGGAGGTGGGACCAGGGATTTGTGTGCACGCTTTACACTGTAGGGTGGCTTTGTTTTGGAATGTTCATGTTCTGAGGTTTTAACAGTCTTAGCACCAGGTTTTGTGTGCATATTTTCACTGAATCTAAAGGGGTTTAATGCTGATGGGTTTGTTCAACTAGCCTGGATGTTTTATAAGCAGCGGATAAATATGCACTCATGTCAATGCCAAAATAATTTACAAGGCTCTTCCTATAGCTCCTGATTTACCTTGCTCTCATGCTTACTCCCAAACTATCCTTCACTCTTCCCTCTCTTCTCCCCTGTCCTCCTCTCCAGGTTTCTGTTATCCTTTTTGCGTTCTCTCTCTCTCTCTGTCTCATCTCTTCTTCCATGCCCTCCCTCCCCTTCACTTTCATTATTTCCCCCCTTTCCTCCTCTTCCTAACCCTCTCTCTCCTAATCTCCCTCCTACCCCCCTTTCTTTTCCCGCTTTCTCTGCATCCCCTATATTTTACGTTTCTCTCTCCCTCTCTCTCTCTCAGGTGGACTGGGAGAGTAACGGGGGTCTGGTGAAGAAACTTCCCTCCATCAGGGAGGATGAGGAGGGTGACGAGGAGGAGCACTCGTCCCTGTCCAAGGTGCCCCGCTCCCCTCTGAGGCTAACCCGGGGCCTCAGCTCACCCCTCCGCTCCCCCTGCTGCCGTCCCGCCCCTTTCGCCCCCCCAACGAGCAGACCCGGCCTGCCACTCTGCAGATCCCCCTGGTCAGCTTCAGCAGCGCCCCCCCGGAGCTCAGCCCCAGGTAGGACCCCCCCACACACCCCCTCACAGGGGCCGCAGTGTAGCATAGTGGTAGGGAACAGGGCTTGTAACCAAAAGGTTGTTGGTTTGATTCCCCACTGGGGTACTACGGCTGTATCCATGGACAAGGAACTTAAACCACAATTGCCTCAGCAAACATCCAGCTGTATAAATGGATAACATGTTAAAATTGTAACCTATGTAAGCTGCTCTCAAAGAGTGTCTGCTAAATGCCAATAATGTAATGTAACACCTGAAAGAGCAAGTAGGGAGACATGGCTAAGGTAGTGCAAACAAGTCAAAGGTTTTAGGTTCGATCCACAGGTGAGGTACTGCTGTTGTATCTTTGAGCGAGACGGCTACCTCTGACTGCTTAAGTATCTAGCTGTACAAATGGATTAAATGTAAATTGCTCTGGGAGAGGGTGTCTGCTAGACAAATAAAAATGTAAAATAATTGAAAATCCATCCTTGCCACCTCCTGGCATTCCCACTTCTCACAGCCGACATGCACTCATGAATATAATTTGCATCAGTAGAGTCTTTAGTTTTGTGTTACATGCCCTAAAGTGTTTTTATTGGATATTGTTCACTACACCACACCTCCCATTGCCTGTTCATAGTGAATATTCATGAGGATAAACAGTGTTTAGGAGAGTGTTTAGGAGATTCAAAGTGGTGGGCATATCAGGAACGTAGAATAGAACCTGCTTAAAATTAAATCAAACGATAGTCAGGGATATACATTCATGAATCCAAATGAATTGCGATATTACATTTTGCCAATAACGAGGAGAGCTGTTCTGAGTGTTTGAAGAGGCAGGTTCTTATTTTTTTTTTCCATAACTCCCTCGGCTTTTCTCAGAGATCTCTTACCGCCCTGTTATCCAGAACCCACCTCTTTATCTGGAATTGGAGAAATGGGTTTCTCACTCATCTCGCACTAGCCCATTTTGCTGTGACTATGAGCAATCTGTACGAGGTTTTTTCTCGGATCAGCGCCGTTAAACCCTCGGCTGCCCGCGGTGACTGTGGATCGTGCCGAGAGTGAGGGAGCGCACCAAATAAAGCACCGAACGATGAACCCAGCACGCCCGCACACATCACGTTACTCAACTTCACAACGGGACACGCTGGGTAGCAGGCCTTGTTCTACGGTAGACAACCTGGCCACAGACGGTTGTGGTTTTGCTCCCCGAATGAAATCACACCCACGATTCGGGATATTGTACTCGATGCTTCCCCGGCTTGGCACTCAGCTGTAAAAGGGAGCGGTCATGGGTAACAGCTCTGAGATGGGCTGGTGCCCTGTACTGAGGATAGGCCTGCACATCAAGCTGTTTCAGTCCAGACAAATCAGGATAAAGTCCAACCTTATGAGTCACTCTGTCACAGACGCGGTTTCCATTAGCAGCCACTGCTGTCCAGGGCAAGGTGCAATACCCAGTCTGTCGCAATCTGTGTTTCCTCTGGGTGAGCTTGGTTCTCACTGGAGCTGGTTGTACAAATTCTTTTGGAAAAGGCACATTACACATTTTAAGGGACGGCTTGGTTCTCGTCATTGCTATGTTGAAAGTCCATATGTGTGTGTGTTCTGATTTAACCTGCTAAGAGGCTTCAGTATATTCAGCGGAAAATACTCAGGACACGCCCAATTGGCACTTGTAATTCCTACGTAATTCCTAATGACCTACATCTGAATTTCTTAAGTGGCTATTCAAACCATGACCAATAAAATCATATCAAATAGAATCAAAGAAATAACTTCTGTTAGTGTGAAAACATAGATATGCTGACTCAAACTTGAGAAAATGTCAGTTTGCTTCAAACTTGGCAAATAAGCCATTGCTATAAGCGCCGTCAGCGATATTTCTGTTCAAATATTGCCCTGAAACACATTGTGCATTACTGTGTAGCTTAGTCATCTTTTTATCACAGCCATTTTGTAATTAAAGTTTTCATGGTCATTATGTTAATAGAAAATGTGATGAATAATACTGAAAGAATCTGTCGCATACATTTACCAACTGCTGAATAATCTTTGAGTAATCTCTAAATATCTTTGGCTCATTTTCTCTGTTTGAAATTATTCTATTTATTTTTTCTTTTTTTCTGGTAAATGTGAGTAAATGGCCTTATCACCGTACAGCTCTGCTGTAGCTCCACTTCTTCAGAGTGAAAACCTGAATTTTAATTTCCCCAGAATATACCGCCATCTGGTGGTGTGCACAGGGACTGCAGCATACGTGCTTCACACCCCTACCCAGTGTCCGGCTGCCATGGCAACAAGCCCGGCCTGCTATTGGCCACAGTGGGAAGCTGTTGGAGTTCTGCACATACAACGCACATTCTCCCCTCCGCAATGCGTCCCTCGCTCAGCGTGTAATGTTCAAACTGCGGCAGCAGCTTCGGTGTCTCTCACATGAGGCTGTGTGGCAAAAGGGGGCAGCTCCACAACCGCACACATCACATCACACCTAAAGATGCTTAAAGGGGAGCTGGAAAAAGACGAAAGAGCGGAAGGACAAGTCCACGCTCTCCACCAGCTACGTCTCACTCCTCTCCTCTCCCTAACTCTCGTTTTTTTTCCGTTTCCCTTCTTTCTTTCTTTCACCGATTCCCCCTTTGCGCTGCAGGTTTGTGGATGGGATCGAGACAGAGAGCCATAGCAACTCGGTGCAGAAGTTTGAGTTCAACACCAGCCTGACCCAGAGCACCCCACCGACCCCTAGCCCAGGTAACACACCTTCACAATCACTTCAGCGCGTACTACACTACATCATTCTGCAAGTGCTCTCATCCAGGGTGACTTACAAAGAAAGAGAACAAACTTCATCCAATAGAGTTTCACGACAGATGGCACATATGGGAAACAACTGACTGTATTCAAACATGCATCATCCCTTAAACAGTGCTTTCAGAACTATCATTTATGTGATTCAATGCATATGTGCAATACAACATGCCCTACAGTATAGTACAGTAAAACTACACCATACCCTATAGTACAACTACACAACTAGGGGAAGGAGTTTTATGCTTAAGTAGAGAATTTGAGGTACAGTCTGAAGAGGTGGGTCTTCAGTGGAAGATGGCAAGTGACTCTACTGTCCTGACTGCTGTGGGAAGCTCAATCCACCACATTGGTGCCAGAACTGACAGAGGACGTGACTGAGACACACAGCTGTGAAGGACAGGGATAAACAGGCATCCTGAAGTTGCAGAACGCAGTGACATCTGGTCGATGTGTTGGGTCTGATGGCGGATGGAAGTTAAGAGGGTGCCATTCCCCTCACAACCCCGCAGACTCTTACCCACGGTTTCGAAACTCAGATTGTGGACCAGCCGGGTAGCAGCATCAGGATGAGCTGCAGGGGTCTGACTGCACATGCAGGGAGGCCAGGAAGGAGTCCGTGTGCGAGAGGATGAGGGCTGGGTGTAGGAGCTAGGCCGAGCGGGTGGTGAGAACGGGGCAGGTTTTTCCTAATGTTTTACATAAAGAGTGTGCACACCTTACTATCCACCGCTATGGGGTCCATGAAGGTCAGTGCGCTGTTGAGTTTCACCCTGAGTCTGGGAGGCTGACGCCAATACGTTTTCTAGGGTGAAGGTGGGGTCATGGGAGGGAGAGGACTTAGCTGGGATGGGGAGGATCTGAGTCTTAACCAAATCAAACCTCAGGTGGTGATTAGACATCCATAATGAGGCATTAGATGGAACAGCTGAGATGTGTGACGTGATGTGTGTGTGTTAGCACACACACACACCACTCAAAATCACATACACACACATGCACACATTCACACTTTTTATGGAAAAATAATACATATCAGATGTATGCAAATATAGTATTAAACATTATTAATTTGTGGCCATTTGCCAAGATGCCTTGAATAGATGTGGCTGTCATCCAGGAGATGTGGCCTTTCCATATGGCTAATTGAGTAAGTGATGATGTGATTACAGTAAGTAATATAGTGTAAATTTCCCTGCCTTACACTAAGTGCTTCCCTATCTGCTGTCTTCTCCATTTACTCCTTCTCTTCATCATATTCTTCAACCTCAAATTCTCTCTATTTCTTTGCCATTCGCTAAAATTAAATGCCATACCGGGTTTCACTGGCGTGGCAATAAAGAAAATGCACATATATGAAAAAAAACTTTGCAAGGCTGCACTGAACCCCCCTCTCTCTCTCCCCCCTTCTGTGTGTGTGTCTGTAGGAAGCCAGGAGCATGCGGAGACCAGGCAGAGCATCACCAAGCTGAGCCAGGAGGTGAGTGCTTCACACACAGACCCCAGTGGCCCACTGTGGACACATTGTGGCCCTAAGCATAGATCCAGGATCTGTTAATCAAATCATGGTTCTGAAACTCCAGCCATTTTATGCAGGCAGGAACTGTCTGGATCCAGTACCTAAGGGCTTTTAGGGAAGGCACTAAGCAGATCATGAAGTTATAATCACACCCCAATTGGTTTCTGTGTTAAATGAGTAAGTAGATTAGTAGCTGGAGCTCATGGGCTGGGTTGTAATTCCAAGGCTAGTGGCATAAAGGAAGAAGCAAGGAGATTAAAGAGCAGTGGGCTTCTCCAGCAATGCAGACTCAAATTCGGTGATCAAGATAAGGAGCACCATCAAGGATCCACGCTGAGATACAGGAGACCAGAGAAATAGAGAAAGGTATGGGTGTGGTCAGTACGTAACCTCCTCTATCTCCCTCTCCTCTCTTCTCCGTCCCGTTGCAGATGAGCAGTCTGTCCCAGCAGGTGTCACAGCTCAGCCAGGAGCTGCAGGAAATGACACGCCTGCTGCGTCCTCTCCTGCTCAGCTCCCAGCCGGTGCTGTCGGCCGTGACCCCCACGATGACCCCGCCCCCAAGCAGCGCCAGCGCTCCGTCCATCAGCAGCCCCCCCGTGGCCCCCCCGCCTCCGCCCGCGCCCCCCTCCTCCCCGCTGCCCGTGCCCTGCTCCCTGCTGGACAGTGCAGACACAGGGGGAAGGGGGCTGCTGAGCTGCCTGGTGCCCACCACCCCTCCACAGAGGGCGCCCCTCCAGCCACAGACCCCCCCGCCTCACGCCACCCCAGCCCTGGGCGAGGAGGGCACTGCGGGGCGGGTGTCGCCCCCCTCGGCCGGGAAGAACGGACTGCCTCACCCCCCCCAGGACCGCCGGGCCCTGGTATCTCGGACCCCGTCCCCCTCCCTGTCCTTCTCCCTCTCCCTCTCCTCCTCCGCCTCCCCGTCCGCCTCTCTCTCCCCCTGCCAGGGCCCCCACCTCTCCCGGCTGGGCAGGCACAGCAGGGGCCTGCTCCCCCCCCCCTCGCAGGACACACCCCCTCCTCTCACCTCCCACTGCTCCGCCCCCCCCTCGCTCAGCAGCTCCCCCGGGGACCACAGGCTAGGCCTCAGCCCCTCGCCCGCGTCCTCCACGCCCCCGATCCGGCCCCCTGCACCCCGCCCCGCCCACCACGCCCCCTCCGGGCCCCACCCGTCCCCGCTCTCCCCCGGCTCCCTGGACTCTCTGAAGGAGACGCAGGCCAGCTTCCTGCCCTCCTGGAGCCAGCGGGCCCCCAGCCCCGACGCCGCTCCCCTGGAGATGGAGATGGAGGAGTGGGGGGTGCAGACGGAGCACATCAGCTTCATCGACGAGGAGGAGCCGCCTCTGTGAGAGGGAGAGAGCGAGTGACACAGCAGCCACTGTCAGGAAAAGGAGAGGGGGAGAGAGAAAGAGAGAGTGAGGGGGAGGAAAGAGAGTCCACGGAACAAGAGAGGAACCACGACCCGTTACAGAGAGGCAGACACTCTGACCAGCTAGTTTCCTCTCCCTGGCCTTCAGGCCTTGCCGAGAGTAAGGAGGGCATCACTCATCAAAGGGGTGCCAGTCACCATCCTGTGCTAGCCATTTCCTTTACTGCAACACAGTGACTGGTCACTCCGTCCCCTGGGCAAGACCCCTCCCCCTCAACCTGTGACATCACTCAGCAGACTCTACACTGGCCCAGGCCTCTGTAACTCCTCCTCCAATTTCCTTTACTGTGTCCACAGAGGAGTCCCCCTGGGCAGGGCTCAGTGACTCATACAAGTGCTCAAAGTCACCTACACATTGGCCTACAATATCCCAGTGTGTGAGGGCAAACTTGTACTCAACAATGTATTCGTAAGACCTCTTTAGGTACTGTATATCAAGCATCATTGTAGTTGCAATGTTTCAAAGAGAAGGAGTTGGAAAACACAGGAGTGCAAATGTTTGGTCTTGAAGGGGACAGATTATATGGACTAATTACATAGCTTTCAGCCATTTAGAAGAAGAGACTTGAAAAAAAAATGCAACACGGTTAAAGAGTTAAACAATACTTTGGCCACTCAGTGCAGCGACCCCCCACCCCTCATTTTTCACATATCATTTTTAACCCAAAGAAGTAGCCCTTGTTTGCTTGCTGTAGTGGCCATCTCCACTGTTCAATGAATGCTTTAATTTGATTTGCTACAGGTGCCCATAGGTAGGCTGAAAATGAACAGCTACCCCTTGACAACATCAATGCTATTTGGAAGCAACACTACTCATCATTATTGACAGAACCATTCTACCACAGCCACCTACTCTCAATTAGATGCTGAGTTTAGAAGCTTAGCATTGCTACTATCTTAAGCCACATTGTTTATTACATTTCCATATTGTTTTGGAAACATCTTGATCTCGGGTGACTCACAATACTGTAATTTGTAGTATTTCTGTATGAGCACAAGTCGCATGATCACAATTCTGTTATATATGCTATGGCTCTATTTATGGATAATGGGAGACCTTTGGAAGCTTCTCAAGCTGCCTAATGCTGGACTGTGTGAATAAGAAGTAAGGACACTGGGGCAGCTTTTTTCTACTCCTATTACAGAAGAGACCTCTCAGCTTAGAAACATAAAGTGGTACAAAATACACACACAAACACACACACATGCTCACGTTGTGCTACAAGAGCCAATTGCTGTGACACCTCACAGATTACACTGGTCTGAATGTTAGCAATCCAGATATGCCAGTAAACCACTGCCAGAAATACCCCTCTGACCCTTCATTCCTCACAACTACCCTCTGGGGCTTCAAGTAGGGAACTTATATCAAGACAATCACTGAGGAATTCTAGTGTGCGACGGCATCTGTACAATGATTTTAATAGCGGCAACATCGCCCCCACCCCCCATGTTGCGAACAGTGGGGGGGGAGAGGCCAGTTTTCTGGTCAAAACAGATCGGATATTAACCCAAGCTTTAGCCATCCAGCCATTGTGCCTTCTCCTTTGACGCATAATTCGTTTTCAGTTCAGGGATTTTTGTTTTCGATTTAACCATGTGATTATGGCCACTACTGCAATTTTGTTAAGCATGCATGTATTTGTTATAGGACCGTTGCAAACACTTTTTGTTTTGACGGGGCAAACGAAACCGTCCACGGGGTCAATGTGAATGTGCTAGGGTGTTGTTGGCATAGATACGAGGCAAAAGCGTGCCACATCGTTTTCAGCCCAGGCAGAAACGAACCCAGCCGGGGGGGGGACATCCCCCTAACCAGACTGTCCACAAGCACAGAAGCTCTGGAGACACGTGCCATACACCAATGTGTCCAGCAGAGGGCAGCCTTGCCACATCTCCAACAGCAGACGCCAGCGCTGCGCTACGTTAATCTGCAAACAAGTCAACGGCACACCAGCACACACATCCGGAGGGTTTGCACTGCATTAACAACATACATCTGTAGCAACATCTATTGGTACAGTGAGGGGCGTATTCTATTTTTTAAATAAAATGTCCAGCTTTGGTTCGTATCCTTTTTGGGGGGGTGGTGCGCAGAGTTGAGGACTCCAAGTGTGCGTGGGAAGAGAGGTTTCCTAGGACCGCGTGTGTCAGGGGGGCGGGAGGGTTAGTATTTGCATGTCACAGCTTACTGCATGAGGAATGTGCCTGCTTGTAATAACTGGGGTGGGAAACAGGAGGTAAAGATGTATTTTACTAACGGTTATGAAGTTTAAAAAAAATACAAGAATAAAAAGGTGTTGTTTTATAGGACCACATGCCTCTGTGCTTTGTACATGACGGTAACAAATTTGCAGTCTTTTCACAATGACATATTTTTTTGTCAGAAACTGTCTGCCAGATCACACATCTACATCCATCCCTCCCCAAATCAACCATGTGAGGTAGAGTCATCAAATGGGTAATAAAGAACAACAAAAAACTTCCCTTTATTTCACAATAAAAAGAGAAACCTTCCTATGGAGCCCATTTAGAAAGCTGCTCAAAACAGGCTACAGAATTCATAGCTAAGTGTTGCAGATAATGTATTTTGTTTATTCATCGCTTATACTAAAAGGGCTCAGATTAGTAAGGTTGCTCTCCTTATCTTTTGTGAGTATAGTGGCTACTGTGAGCTCCCTATCCCTCCTCTGCTCAGGGTCATGTGATGTCGGTGTGACAGTCCATTTGTTCATTCCTGGGATGTGTGTCTTTGGATAGAGAGAATACTCAGCCTGTGATCCCTCTCACTGCTGCAGCTGGAGGTCTTCTAAACATCCCCTCTTTGCTTCCAGACAGGACGACACAGCAGCAAGAACTGTGCTACATTTCTCCTAATGAGAGCCCACATCTTCACGCACTTCAGGAGAAGTTCACCCCCCCCACCACCCCCACACCAACCCACCAGAGAAAAGACTCACACCACCACCTGGCTCTATCGTTCAGGTCTGCATATATTTCAGCTGAAACATTCATTCTATTAGAGCTTCGAAAAGGTTCAAAAGCCAAGGGGTGGCCAATTCTTACAAATAAAAAACAAAACTAACCAAAAAAAAAAAAAAAAGCCTCTTGCCTCCTTGTTGTAGATCAGTGACCCCCCTCCATCCCCCCCCGTCTGTAGGAGTTGATTGGCAAGGGGAACCATACAAGTGCCTCGATCACCGCGTTCCCTCAGTTCCATCTCACGAACCGAAACCAAATCTTCACACACACAAAAAAAGGAAAACAAAGAGGAAAAAATACAAATCCAAAAAATATATTTATATATTTATAATATATTTCCGAGGTATGTATCCGCAAACAAAAAAACCACAAACAAAAAAATTGAGGGAAAAAAATCAAAATGTGAGCAGTCTTTTTTTTTCTTCTTCTTCTTGAGCGTCTCCCCTCCCCCACAACCCCTCTTAAAATAATATTAATAATAACAGTAATAATATTAATAATAACCAACAGTAAAATAAGGAGGCAGTACTCCCAACACCCCGGCCCCACTTGCCGTCCAGACCTCTGTGTCTCACGTCTCCTTAGAAAGGAGTCCAATTCATCATCAAGACCTCCCAGCCACAAGGGGGTGCTGCACACTCCGATTAGTCATTTCTTCATATAATGTCCACAAAAAAAGCTAAGTCCTCTACAATCTCTCTTGCAAAGAAATACGAATTCCAAACCGTCGTCATGCCCCCCCCCTCCCTTGCCCCCCTCAACTGAGTCTCCAGGCATCAGGGTGGAGTGGAGCGGAGCTGGAGGGGGGGGGTGTTTGAGCCATCGCTCAAGGTGTCTTGTGCAACAAAACAAAAAGGAAATAAAACTGGAGAAAAAAAAAAGAAAAACAATGGAAGGTGACCTCCCAGCGATTGTTAGTTATGTGACCTCCTGTCCCTCCCACTGTCATGCCAGGTACTGCTGCATTGCTGTCTTTGCCCTGGGAGAGAGAGAGAAGGAAAGTCAGTTACCTGCACAAGGGAAATATTCTTCACTCACTGCTAAAACATGCCTTTATCAGTGTTTACAGTGTCCTTGCAGACATATCACTCCTAAAAGTAATAAAGTAATAAAAAATGAGTAACATTTTAAGCCACTGCTCGGAAGAAGTACCACAACTAATAAAAGAGGAGGAATGAAGATCTCGTAACAATTTTATAAACATAGCTAACAATCCTGCATGTGTAAGAGGTGACCTCATCATGACCCCTCACAAGTGAAAGTAATATACCGCTTCTTTTCCCCTCGCCGTTTCTGTGGAGTGAAAATTCTGTTCTGTCCAAATAATTGCACTGAATATGAATTCACGTTGCAACATCTATTAAAACAGCAACACAGAAACACTGATTCGCCAGGGGCCTGGAACGAGGGGCAGAGCTGACCTGTCACAGAGGTTGGGGTCGGAGGCCTGGGTGAGCTTATGCAAGATGTCCACAAAGCCCATCTCCCTCAGCTTGTCCTGACGCTCCTGGGAACCTGGACATGGAGCAAAAGAAAAGACGGGGTTAAAAGGGCGGGAGGAGGCACTCTTCTGGAGAAAGCCTGAACTGCAACCACAGAATACGCCTATGATTATGAAGATGACTGAATGTTGCCCTCACTACTTCCTGCTCTGCGCACAGCCTCCACCCCCAAACCGCCCCCACACTCTCGCCCTCCTTGCGACCACCTGTCATGGCGTCCCCCTCACCATCCTCCTCGTTCCAGATCAGGTTGGAGACACAGAATGTGGCAGCAAGCTGCAGCTTTACATTTGAGTGTCCCTGAGAGAGAGAAAGAGAGAGAAAGAGAGAGAAAGAGAGAGAGAGAGAATCACAATACACAAATATCCTTTAAACATGTCAGCCTCACTTAAAGTAAGAGGGGCAATGTAAATGGCACAGGAGCTGACCCACAGGCAAGGGAACAGACAGTACCATGTAGTATTTGATTTTCTGCAGCATGTCGTCGTTGGTCATGATAAGTTCCTTCGCTGTGTTGCCATCAGCGATGTTGGCCAGGATGCACAGCGTCTGTAACACAGACCGTTAAGGTGACATTACAACATGCACTATTTGGCCTCAGACCACCTCTGACTTACAATCAGATCACTCACACACTTAAAATGCACCTGAGAACTTCATTAGAAACCTACCTCCTGGGTCTTATTGAACATACCAGGTATCTATAAATCACCTATCTATGGGCCATTTACAAACTGTGTGAGTACATTTTTCAAATACTTCTTTGCTTTTTTCAGGGCACAAGTAATTTCAAGCATGACTTGGACAAATATGTTTTACGATATTCAGTTACTGAAAATGAATGTTCTCACACAACAATTCAAGATGCCCTTTTTCATACAGTATTTACCTTTACCTACAGTCAGACTGGGGTTTCACTCCTTCAGATGGGGAATTTTAATTAAGATACATACTTAAACCTCTTAAAAATGTCCAATGGTGAGTTTACGGAATAGATTTTAAATGTTGAATTAAAGACTAAATATAGGCCAGTGCAATTACATGCTCCGCATAGAACGTCTGCCCGGATGGAGGGGGGTTTGGCAGAAGCAGCGGGGGGTCTCACCTGCTCCTTGACCTCGATGCTGTGCTCCCCCTCCAAAATGAGCGTGACCGCCTGCATGATCTGCTTCCCGTGAGAGCTCATGATCTGATCAATGTGCTGGGAGGGGAGAGAAAGACACATTACTACAGTACACAGACAGACCTTTCAATATGCCTGTCAGTCTCACACATCCGGGCTAGTTCATGAAGCATTAAGGCTATCTTAAATTAACCAATTTTTAATTTTTTTTTGATAATTTGCATATAATCAGCTAAAGGTATAATAAGTGAGGTATAAGACATTCTCATCATTTGAGCTTTCTCACTAGCAGAGAATACTTCTGATGGTCGTGATGTTTTTTGAATAAGAATGAACTGTGTGTGTGTGTCTCTTGGCTGAAGGGAGTGTGTCACAGACGGTTCATGAGGAAGAGTGTCCTGTATCATTCTGAGAACAGTTGCCTTGTGTACCTCAGCGCAGCTGTACACGCGTGCAGCTGTGTGTGCGTGACTGACCGGGCGTGTGGAGAGCAGGTTCCTCAGCAGGCCCAGGGTCTTCATCAGCACGTTGGGGTCGGGGTCGGACAGCAGGCGGAAGAGCTGCTCCGTGCCCAGCGCACGCACGATCTCCACCTTCACCTTCTGATCCGCCTGGAAGGCCATGTTCTGCCGCAGGGCAGGGAGAGAGGCGAGTCATGAGCACCCCGCCCAGTGTCCCAGCTGACCTCTCCCTCCCTGCGCTCATCTCACTCGCTGGGGTGAGCGCGGTTTTGGAATGCACCTTCTCACTCAAAACCTCACACAAGGTTCCATGTCAAACTCATTGACATCCCCCCCCAATGAAACTGCCACTGTATGTGTTCCATCAGCATCACCAGGTAACAGCATTGTGCAGACGGAGTGACAGCAGCATCACTATGAGAGAGGCAGTAAGAGTGTAGCTGTGTAGCTGTATGGCTGTGTCACAGTGTAGCTGTGTGGCTGTGTCACAGTGTGGCTGTGTCGCAGTGTGTCGCAGTGTGTCGCAGTGTAGCTGTGTCGCAGTGTGTCCCAGTGTAGCTGTGTCACAGTGTGTTGCAGTGTGTCGCTGTGTAGCTGTGTCCCAGTGTGGCTGTGTTGGAGGGTGGCTCTGTCTGCACGCACTCCAGAGGTGCGGGTCTCACCATGAGAGCCCAGATGCCGTTGACCCTCAGCGCTGGGCTGTCACTCTGAGTCAGGCTGCAGAGCAACTCGATCACGCCCGACTCCAGGATGGGCTGGGGAAGGACACACGCACACACACACACACACACACACACACACACACACACACACACACACACACACACACACACACACACAGACAGAGACACAGACAGTTATCATTTGTCCAATTCAGCTATGTATGCTTACAGATGTACTTCCAACCTTCCAATAAATCTTAATTGAAAAGAAAAAGGAAATCATTTGCAAGTTTTTCCCTCCTTCTTACCTCTTTGCTGGGGGAGAACTCCAGCAGCAGGTTGCATAGTGTGGAGGAGGCCATAACCAGGACCTCATCGGGGGCATTCTGTAACAGCTGAAAGGAGAAGGGGGAATCTGACTGAGAGAGGTCTCCTCAGTGAACAAACTGCCCTGGCAGCAGTGATGCTTTGGCTCTCACTGGTGTGAAACTGAACTGACATGACTGGTCACTTGAACACACCAACAGCCAAGCAGGACTGTAATGTTTTCTCAGCGTTGCCAAGTCATTGTGTGAAAGTTACAATGAGTCCGTGACACGGTGGAAACACTGGTGGAGTGTCACAATGGCGTCTTTAAGGCCACAAACCTTCATGAGGGGCTTCCACACGGCGTGGTCGTGGAAACTTGTCCTCAACTGCTGGACTGAGCGTGAGAGACTGTGTAGACACCTGGAGGGAGAGGGGGAGAGGGAGAAACAAAGAGTGGGGGAGGGAGGCAGGTGAGGAGGGAGAGATAAGAAGCCAGACAGAGACAGAGAAAAGTGTGGAGGTGGATGTAAAATTAGATTTATAAGGCAGTCGTCTACCGTTTCCACTTACATAACAAATTCCTCCTCATAAATAATAACTAAGGACGCTGAATAAAACAAATGAGGTCTGTGCATGTTCAAAAATTGAAATCTGCCTTAAATTGCTTAAAGGATTCTTACTTATTGCTGTGACATTTTCCTTCATGGGTTTACTTAAATCTAACTCGAGCTTCAAGAGCAACGGGAGCTGAATTTCATAGGGGCACTCCAACAACTGCCAACCGTCAAAAATGCTGTAACCTGCTTAGAGGCGTAAAAAGAGAGAGAACTGCATACCTGACGGCTGCTAGCCGCACTTTGATACTCGACTCTGACAGGCCACTGACGATTCTGTCCATCATGTTCTCTGTCTCTGTGATCTGGAGGACAGAGATGAGGGAAGGGGTGGGTGGGGGGGTCAGTGAAGTCATTCATCACAGAGTTTTACTCTGCCTGGATGGGCACAGGGGGTAATGTGTCCACCCAGAGCATGCATTTACTGGGATTCCATATATAATGCCTGTTAGATAAGGGGATCATGAATTTAAATGCACGGGTTAGGTTCCAAGGAAGTTCACAATGGGGACCAAAGGCAGGGACGGGGCATGTCTCTCGTCTTCCTGCGTGTCCGTGTGTCTCACCTTCTTGCGGATGTCCTCGTCATTGGCACCTAATGAGGCGTACAGCTTGAAGGCGGCCTGCCTCAGCTCGTGAGCATGCTTCAGGTCGTGATCCAGCTGCAGGGAGAGGGAGACTGAGAGTCAGAGCCGCTGCTACAGAACCAGCTATGAAGTCACATCACAGGGATGATGTCAGCGCTGTCCTGTCCTGTTATCCTCCTCATCATGTGTCAGTGCGTCTCTGTGATCGCCTGTCAGGCCTGTCTGCCTCACCCTTTTGATGTCAGTGATGGCGCTGACGGAGCTGGGGTATTTGAAGTAGTCGGCCAGCATGGCCACCAGGTGGTCGGTGACGCTGGCGATGCGCTGCAGCTCCACGTCCGGCTCCATCAGGTAGGCGAGCGTCTCCGCCCCCTCCACCCGCTCCTCCAGGAGGCGCTCTTTACTGCACATGCGCACCAAGCAGGGCAGGGTCTGCACAGAGACACACACGTTACACTCTCTCTCTCACACACACACACACACCCACATACACACATTACACTCACACACGCACACACATACACACTCCTTCCTGCACATGTGCACCAAGCAGGGCAGGGTCTGCACAGAGATACACAGGTTACACACACTCTCTCTCTCACACACACTCATTACACTCTCTCTCACACACACACACCCCCACGTTACACACACACACACATTACACTCTCTCTCTCTCTCTCTCTCTCTCTCACACACAGGGTCTGCACACACATTCCTTACTACACATCCATACCAAACAAGGCAAGGTCTCCACAAAGATACACACGTTACACATTCTTTCTTTCTTCTCTCTCTCTCTCTCTCTCTCTCACACACACACACACACACCTTACTGCACATCCACAAACAATAAACAATCTTAAACAATACAATCACAACCATTCCCCTCTGCACACCTGCAACAAACAGAATAATCTGCACGCACACACATTACACAGACAGTGGAGTTTGACACGAACCTTCAGCACGATGCAGTTGTCATCTGTCCTGATGGCTCCCGCTCGACACATGTACGTCAGGCTGTGAGAGGCAGAGGAGAAGAAACCAGCCAGCCTTAAGAACAGAACTCACTAACAGTACAAACAGGGTGCACTCAAATATGCACTCACCATTTGGCCGCTGTGAGCTGCATTTCAATGGGTCGATCCCTTTGCATCATTCTGACAAAAACCTGAGAGAGCTGCTCCCCGTCCACCAGAACTGAGAGAGAAAAAAAAAGAACACATATTACAATCATTCCTACTACCCTTATATTAGCATTTCTTTCATCATCACGGCCACAAAGCATCACTGATGTTGAAACTGGTGAGGTGGGGCAAGGTTAGAGGTCCAGAGACAAACTTGGACTGTTCACTGACAAATGGAAAGCACAGTCCCCATGTACTAACATCTGGCCATTGCTTTGAGAATCTGGACAAATGCCAGCTCAAGGCTTTAAAGTGAACCTGAAAACCTTTTCATAAGACCAAGCAACAGATAGGCAGGGATTGAGAGAGGAGAGGGAAAGGAAAGGAAAGAGACTCACCATTCACTAGTGTCATGGAGACCTGAGTGTTCTCGTAGGCCAGGACTGAGAAGCACTTTAGCGCCTGCATCCGTACCTGCAGAGAAAAACAGGAATGGAGGGGGTCACTGGAGAATGGCTTTTCATAGCACATGTAGGAAAATGCATGGGAATATGTAATACTGTATGAATGGGGATGAGAGAGACTATATGGGACTGTGTGAGACTGTGGCAGACTGTACAGATCTATGTAGGAGTGGGACTATGGCAGACTGTAAGGGTCGTGTGGAACTGTGGAAGACTATTGAAGACTTTTCCAGACTGTGTTAGACTGTGGCAGACTGTACAGAACTATGAGGTGGCTGTGGCAGACTGCATGGCTTGGTTGGGACTTTGTAAGACTGCATGGGGGGGGGCTGACAGTGTGTGTGTGTGTGTGTGTGTGTGTGTGTGTGTGTGTGTGTGTGTGTGTGTGTGTGGGGGGGGGGGGGTCGAGGGGAACCTTGTAGGAGGGCGAGATGAGGAGGGGCGCGATGTTCTGGATGGCGCCGTGGTTGTACAGGACCGTCTGATGCTCTGGGGTCTGGAAGAGAGAGACAGAATAAAATAAGCAGCTGAGTTATTTGGACAGATGTGGGCGCCTTCGTACTGCCTCCTGCAGTGCACAGAGGCTCAGGTTCAGCGGGAGAGTGGGCAGAGGGCCTGACCTTGCAGCAGTGAGAGAAGATCTGGGTGATGTACTCCTGCGTTCGCTGCGACCGACTCAGCAGGGACATGAGGTGGGGTATCACAGTGGGGTCCTGAAGACACGGGGTGAAAGGGGACACAGTCATGATAAACGTCACTGCAATTAAACACCTCGATTTACAGATGAATTCCCTAGTTTTGTTGCAGCAAAAAATAGTACAGTGCGTTACAGATTTACAAATACCTGAAAAAATACTGCAGGACCAACCTACTGAAAATTAAAAAACACCACCTTACAGGTAACAATCAATGAGGATTCTGAACACTCATGAAAATGGAGGAGTGTGTGTGTGTGTGTGTGTGTGTGTGTGTGTGTGTGTGTGTGTGTGTGTGTGTGAGACTCACAGTGTAGAGCAGCTGCACTGGCGTGACAGGACTGATGAAGACTGTCCTCAGACAGCGCAGACACGCCTCAATGAAGGTCAGATCCGGACACAGGAGACCTGGAGAGACGGAGATATAAAAGGCAATGTCATACAGACAGGAGGAACCACGCTCCTCCAACACCGAATACAGAACTATCATTTTATGTTAGGCAAACTTAATTAAGGCCCCATGTGTGCTGTCACACTCAGAGACAGGGGTTACAATCAACATAACACAGTACTCTGAATGCAATGGTTCAGGGCTTGGGTTGAGGAAGCTGAGGATACTGCTTCCCTCTAGGGCCAAGGTCAAGAACCTCGGTTACAGGAGAACCTTGGAGTAAATGACTGCCTACTTCAGACATTAATAGGCCTCCACTCATAACCACTTCATCGGGGAGCATTTGACTCTACTGTTCCTCTCCCATTCGGTTTCCATGCAGCTTAGTTCAAGGATGCTTTATTAGCACGAGCGCACAAAGCAGAGTGTTGCCAAAGAAGTACTCCACACTGAGAAATCCTACGCAGCCGTGTCACCCATCTTTTGCCCTATCTGTGGAGGCGTACCTTGCAGCAGGGCGGGGATGATGTGGCAGTCCACCAGGGACTTGATGTTGTTCTCTGTGCCCATGGCCAGACTGCCCAGCACCACGGCGCACTCGGTCCGCAGCTCCGGGCTGGACGTGGACTGCTGCAGCAGGTACAACAGTCTAGGAGGAAGACAGCGTGAAGACACAAGCAACACAGCTGAGTGCACGTGTATCCTAGAAAACATAAGGCTTTGAAAAAGAACTTGTGCTTCGCCTAATAATCTCTGCACATTGTTCCAGCTTGACATACATTTTCAGTTCCCCCAGAGAGGTTTCTAGGTCTGAAAATTAATCTGAAAAAAAATGGTATGAATATTTCTCTTTCAACATTTCATACTTGGGTAGCAGAGGTTCTTGGTTAAGCAGTCCAGGCCAGTGGGTGGGTAGCAGGCCAGTTCTTGGATAACCTCACAGTTAACACAGTTAAGCAACATGGGGATGACCAGGGGCACTGACGGACAGACAGCCCGCACTGCTCCTGGGAGAGGGAGTGTATTGTATGCAGAGAGTTCCAGAACAATGGGCAGCCCGCTCCACTCAGCACATCAGTTGTCCCGGCTGGAACACCGTCTGCCCCATAGGGCCCCTCGGTCAGCGCCCGCTGCTGGGGCTACATGTGAGGGATCAGTACTGCACAACAAGGTCAACAGTGACCTAAAACCAATCGGCGAGGACTCTCTACATGGCTGGCTGGATCTCTAATCCAATATGAGCATGTTCTGCTTTTCTGATGTTGGTTTGTCCTTTGGTTGGGGCCGTCTTTGCAAGCATTGATCAAGTCATGTCGCTGCCACTGCCACTAGAATGAGGGAGACAGAGAGACAGAGACAGGGATAGAGGGAGAGACAGGGGGCGTACCTGGGCACGGCTCCCAGCACGATCAGGTTGGCCTTCTGTTTGTTGTTTCCAATTACTGCATTTTTCATGTCACTGCAAAGACAAGGCCACACAAGGGGAGCTCCACCAATTAACAACCGACAGAGAGCCACGTTCAACTGATCACCTTGATGCAGTTATGCAGTACACAGGACACCAATAAACTACAGCTCAGCATAAGTCTCAGATACATTAACCCAGATCCATTATTGTGCCACCCTGTGGTAAAAAGGTCAGAACACTGCAAATTTTCTTGTCACAAAAGCACACATTAGCAGTCAGTGTTGTGCACTGAAAGCAAAATAAACTGTAGCATCTGGCATTTATCATTACAAGAGGCATGAAGACAAACTTTGACACATTTTAATATTAGAAAAAGGACTGAGCCGGATGGAAAACTACAGCTGTACCGGTGAGGTTGCACCCGTGTGCAACCGTAACTAGAGCTGGGCTTCAAGTTAAAAATAAAGATGAGAAGAGCTGTGTCCAAACCACATGAGGAGACACGATCAGACCAGTCACACACACACACACAAGGTACACAGACATTGCACAAACATACACATCCAAGCCAATGCAAACTGTGCACACACAGTGCACAAAGAAAGACATGCAAACATGTAGCACACTTTCCCGCACACTCAGTGGAGCCACACGCGGGCAAACAGGCAGAACCGTGACAAACAAAATGCAGTCACACATGCCCAGCGCTAGAGCAGAGCACAAGCGGGTCACATGCTCACGGTGCGCTTGATCAGATGCTGCGAACGCTCACTCACACGGCGCGCTCTGTGACAGAAACGCACGCATGCACAGAGCCGCTCCACACTCACAGGCAACACCAATCGCGCACACAGCACACTCCCACAAACACACGAAAGCCAGGTACTTACATGACTCCCTGCAGCACTTTCTGAGGATCAGGGTCGAACAGTCTGTCAACATAATGGCGACTGGTGGCGGTGACCTCCTGCATAGTGACGCAGAGAAAGACAAGTGCTGCTCACTCCCTCATCCCGCAACATATTTCAGCGGAACTCCTTCTGCTTGACCAACGTTAGGGATCTCCGCTGAATCAGTTTACAAATACAGCAGTTTCCTCAGGTCATCATTCATCAAACGCGCTAAATAAGCAGTGTGGGACCCAAGTCTGTCATCTGATAACTCAGTGTGTGTTTATCATCAGCGGCTGATCCAGAGTCTGCCTGTGTTCTTGCAGCGGACCAGTGTTTTCTCTCCAAAGGTCTGCTGATCACAGATTTCCTCCACTGGGTCGATGTTCGATTGCCAGAAGCCAGCACTCCACCAACAAACCGGGTGGTTAGTCATAAGATCCTGACCTTATTTTTCAATTGTCAATGAAAAGCGAATTACAGAAATTATTAGTAGCATCACTGACTACGTGACTGTGATCAAGAAAATCAGAAATCTCAAGGCCCTTTAAACATATGACCTCAATTAAACTATGACCTCTACTGCTAACTGAATAGGTCGACTCCGTCGGGAATGAGAACCAGGATAAAAAAATGACAGGGTCACATGCTTACGGAAAACCCCACTCTTTCAAAATCAACTTATTCTCAAGGGGAGTGACTGTACCACAGAAAATCTGTAACAGTCAGGCTTAATGGAACCGAGTCAAATCACAATCTTATCCACTCCTACGACCGGTGACTGAGCACTAAAAAAGTGCTAACAACAACACAGCAAAGGAGTGAAAATCAACAGAGCAAGGAGTGAAAAATCTATCAGCTACTGTCTCTCTCATTCGCTCATGGTAGCGGGAAGCATCTTAACTAAGATAGTAGTGTGGCTGCGTGAAGTTGATTTTACTCAATTCTGCGGAAAAACTAAAGGAAAAACCAAGAACTGCGGCAGCTAATGACATGCTGGTCTGACAAAAGCAAGAAACATCAGAAAATAGTTAACGCTGTAACTTGTGTGTTCACAAAACATTTACAAATTTACAAAACCATACAAAATTACAAAAAAAATTAAAAATTACAAACGTATAAAATTTACAAAAATACAGTTTTGACATTAACCATCTCATCCGCAAGAAGTGGTTTCAATAAATAAACCTTTGCGTAAATAACCACTGAGTATACTGTATGTGTGAAAGTATATTATATATAACAACACAATTGTTGCTGGTTGTTATGACACTTCTAACGCTAGCGCTAAAAAACTTACTTTCTAAATTACTGTTATGACAACCGGAGTAACAGAGGTAGGTGCAATCACACTTTGCTTTGAGACTAAGTCGTTAACGTTAGCCGGCAAACTGCACCCTCACACTGTTCCTAACTCGCCTCCTGACTTCGCTGGCCGCTTCCCTGGACCACAACAAGTCCACAGATTATAGCATTTTGGAGTAAAAGACTTGTGCAGCAACAAGCCACCAAACCATCTGTAACCGACTGTCTAATTAGCTAGCTACCTAGGTCCTAAACACTCGATCGCTACGTCTACAAAATATTTCCAGACACTCAATTTAGATGGCTAATGTGATCTTGAATGATGACCTCTTGGCAGATCGCTAACCAGTTAACTGTCTGTTAAATGATGCTAACTCAGTTAGCTAGCTAGCTATCTAACAGGTGGCACGCAGCACTTGTAAAACGTAGGCAGCTAACTGAAGTAGCGAGCTAGCTAAATACATTGGCTTACATTAGGTAACTAGCTAGCTAACGTTATCTAACGTTATGTTATCTTCAAACTTCAAAACTGTACTGGCAGGTAGTTCAGTCAAATTTCTTATTACGAACTCGCTAGCCGTTGCCACATATCATTATGTCTGATTGTGGCTCTTTTTTATTAAGAGATCTAGGTCATGACATGTATGTCATACTATGTAGCAAATTAACGCTAGTTGGCAAAAAACATGCTAGCTAACAAGCTAGCTCATCAACATTTGCTAGCTATCAAGCTAGCTAACGCCCTGACCTACGATGTGGCCCAATTCGGACAGCGACGCGCTACAGAAAGGGGGCGTTTCCACTTCGGCTAACCTGAGCTAGCTGGCTAAATATCTGAAAATGCTGGCTAGATGGTTAGCTAGCCGCCTGATAACGTCACACGGCAAATTAGCCACCTTGGATAGTACGTTAGCTACCTTCTGACCGCACAGTATAGCAGTCTGACACAAGACTTCACCATTTAGAAGCATGTGTGTTAAACACCAAGCTAGCTATTGTTATTACATATAGCTGGCTGCTAGGTTTATTAGCTTGCTATCGAGATAACTCGAAATGACCCCTTATTCGAAATTTTGACAGTAGCTAGGTACTGTAATGAATCACTGTAGTACCTAGCTAACAGTAAACTACGCTAGCCATATGATATGAACCTCTGCCGGTAACACAGTCCGAGTGACCGGGCTAACCCTGTCCGTGACATTTCACGAAGCCAGTAAAACGCAAATGCATGCGGGCTAGCTTGACATACTATCAACCCTGCTTCAGCGCGTTAGCGGGGAGCGCGGAGGAAAAGCCGGGATACAGGGGAATATTAGGGTAAGACTCACAGACAACACGCTGATGCGGAGTGGGGCCTCCAGCAAACACGCCATCTCTCTTCCCCCTGACGAGCGCCCCAACCGGAGCCGCACTTTCCACACACTCGGCCTTCCAGCCCAGCAACTCGGAAATAAAATATGAGCAACAACTGCTGGTGGCAGCAACGCGCTTTCGATGTACTTCGGGGAGTATGTGTGTTTTCTTAGAGGGACCAAATAGAGGTTAAATGACCCACGAAACCATGGTTAACTTTCCCATTTTCAGTTAATGTTTACGTGAGATTCACTGTACGTCGCTATTGCCGAATGTAAAGGTGTAGATTAAGAGGAATTAGTTTTGTTTAGAAAACGCGTAGAAGTCCACGCGTTTCATTCTGACCGATTCAACAAAGACATAGTCAAACGGTTCATTTTCAAAAGATTGTTTTGTCAGTAGATAGCTAAATTATGTTACCAATTGTGATATTGGGGTCTATCATATTGTGGACATTATTTAATACCGTCTACAAGTTTGACCATTTAATATTTGAGAAAGTGCGACGATATAATCATTTCATGTTTTACTTAATCGTTTTACGGGATCGTGTGTGCGCATGTGCACAGGTTCAAGTGTGGCGAGGTGGGAAGGATGGTGGTGAAGCTGTGGCAGCGTACCTTTATTTGAAAGTAGTCTCATCTCGAATTTCGAGCTTGGGTGCTTAGACAGCTTACTTTGACACGCAGAAAGGCATAAACAGACGGCTGCTCCAAGAAAAGGTAGCTGGCATTCCTGGATTTGATCAGCCGAAGTGCACGTTTTTGTGGCGAATGTTGTTGACGGTCAGTGACTGGTAATTCGCAGTTTCGCGAGTAACCAAAGAGCATTTTATAGCCATAGGTAGCTTGCCAGCAAGCTGGGTGGGGTGTATGCTCTTTTGGAGGAAATGTCGTGATATGTTATCATCACACTGATCTGAATAAGGGTTGAGGTATGAGTTGGTATGTGCCTTTTCATACTTATAAATGCGACTATGTTTTTTTTCTTTGCTCCCAACAGACAGCCCGTTTCGCCTGCTCTCATATCCCTCCCAAACTCCGTCATTGCACTAAGTAATAAAGACACCGCGGTATTAGTTATCAGTTGCTTTGGTGGCCCACTATTTGTGGATCTGAGTCTCAGTGCATGAGAAAGGACAGCGCTGGGCTCTAGACCGGCAGTCCGTGGAGGAGGCTAGGGCAGACGAGAGGTGGGGAGGTGACGGGGAGCCACTCAGCGCGAGAGGGAGAGGGTAGCCAACAGCGTGCTGTTTGAGAGGTGGAAGCTCAGAGCGGTCATGAAGATTGCTGTGGAGGGGTGCTGCCATGGCGAGCTGGACAAGATCTATGAGACAATTGGCTACCTGGAGCGCAAGGAGGGTGTGACTGTGGACCTGCTGCTGTGCTGTGGAGACTTCCAGGCTGTGCGTAACGAGGGAGACATGAAGTGTATGGCAGTGCCACCCAAGTACAGAAGCATGCAGACCTTCTACAAGTAAGAACCATGTGTTTTTCATTTGCCTTTCTTGTCTTTCTGTGGAAATGCATTCTCTCGTCGTTAAATATTCCAACATGATTTTTTTCCCCTTCTCTCAGGTATTACTCTGGTGAGAAGAAGGCTCCGGTCCTGACCATTTTTATTGGGGGCAACCATGAGGCCTCCAACCACCTTCAGGAGCTACCATATGGTGGCTGGGTGGCCCCCAACATCTACTACTTGGGTAAGAGCCCTCTGCAGCACACTGTGATGTAACCTACTGTGTGGTAGGTGTTGGTTACATTGAGATGGGAATACCGCTGCACCTAACTTTTCAAATCATTGTGGATGAGGTTCCACTTTACTGGATGGGTTTAGTGGCATCGTATGTGTGCTACAGCCTGTAATGTGTACTGTCAGTGCATGAGCCACAGTAATTACAGATTGATTAATTGATTGTGTAATTTATTGTTTAGGTTACGCTGGAGTGGTGCGCTACAAAGGAATACGGGTTGGTGGTCTGTCTGGAATCTTCAAATCGCACGACTACAGGAAAGGTGAGTGTTGACAGCTAAGCGGCCTTCATCTAAAATGGTGCTTCAGCAGTTAGCTTCAGGAAACTTTTTCTGATACATAAGTGTATGGTGTTCTTACTCACAATACTTTGAGTGTATCTAAGGTAAATACTCTTTAAAACAATGGAAAATATGGTAGTCTTTCGCTTAGACAGGTCTGTCAGTAAGAGAGTGAAATAACTGCTGTGAAACTTCAAAGACCCTTCCAAACAGATAAATCAATTTTCATCTTAAGTGATTCATGTTTACTCTGTGGTGTGGCATAGCCATCACTGAGTGGTTTTTTTCTTTCCAAACTGTACAGAACAAAGCATAGAGAGCTGCAGTGCATTTGTAGTTTTGTTCTGGTCCCATGGGCTGTTTATTTTGCAGGGCACTATGAGTTTCCACCCTATAGCCAGGAAACACTGCGGAGCGTCTACCACACCAGGAACATTGAGGTCTTCAAGCTGAAGCAGGTGACTGATGTTAGAGGTGTATTAGGACCTTACGGTTGAAGGACTGAATCAAAAGAACTGGAATTGGAAACTTTTCAGAAAATTTCAAAGTTGCAGGAAATGCAGGGTCCTCCTTATAATGCCATCTTCAGATCGCAGCCTCACTCTGAAGCTGTGCTGGTGGCTCCTCTGCTGGTGGGTCATCTCCCCACATGACCTCTGGCCACATAGGGATTCCATATATTTCGTTATGAAGGATGCAGCACTGTACAATTTAAAGAGGGCCAAAGCATTAACTGTGATCCAATTTGCTAAACTGAGAGAGATGCGTTTTTAATGGGGGTCCATGCATTACTTGATTGTTGGCAGTTCACACATGAAATTTTTCCTCATCAGACTGGCACATCCAGGTGCTGTATTTGCAGATGTTTTAGCTTTGATCATGTACATGGAAATTATTGCCAAGTTTACATACTTCTTCTTTTTCCTCATAGTTCTACTTCTCTTTTACTGAAAATGCAGTGCCAATGCATTCACATGCCTGCCAGTGTTCAAAAATTAGCCGTTGCACTCCTCTGATGTAGTACCACCATTCAGCCACAGGGAAATGTTCCTGTATAGTATGAAATTTGCCTGAGGGAAAGAACAATTTTTGGGAAACCTTTTTGTTTGGCATATTGCATCCCATGCACAGTGCAGGATGAAACTGGGTTGCTAAACGAGGCCCCGGGATCAGCTATATTGAGGGTAAAATCAAGCAACGTTTCACATCACAGTGATCCATCAAGATCTCTGGTTCCATGTCTACAGCAAAAAAAATGGTTCTTGGTGCCACAGTTTAGACTGTGCATGTGTCGCTCTTTGTGATGTCATCCTGTTCGCCATCTCAGATACAGCACCCCATAGACATCTTCATGTCCCACGACTGGCCGCGCGGCATCTACAACTACGGCAGCACGGAGCAGCTGCTGCGGAAGAAGAAGTTCCTCAGGCAGGAGGTGGAGAACAACTCGCTGGGCAGCCCCGCTGCCGCCGAGCTGCTGGCCCATCTGCAGCCGTCCTACTGGTTCTCTGCCCACCTGCACGTCAAGTTCGCTGCCATCATGCAGCACCAGGTCAGCACTGAGCCGGACCCGGGGTGGGGGGCAATGGCTGCAACGTGTCAGTCTTAACCTCAGAAACACCTATACAGATATATCACAAGCGACCCACTTACACCCTGCATGCAGCAACATTACTGATCTCAGATCAGTACTCAGAAAGTGAGTGCTCCTGCCATGCAAACGCTCACTAGCTCAGGACTGATAATACACAAGTGGTGCTGAGTGGAGCGGCTTGGACTGTAGCCAAAGTATCAGCGCGGGGCTTTGTGTTCTGTGAGTGCTGAATGTGAGTTGTGCCTGCAGGCTCAGAATGACTGCTCTCCCCGCACCACCAAGTTCCTCTCGCTGGATAAGTGCCTGCCACACCGGGACTTCCTACAGGTGAGCGAGGGAGGCGGATCCTCGTCCTCTTGTCCTTTTACTGGGAACAGCAGCAGTAAGGCGTCCAAATGCACGGTGAATGGGGAGGTTATTTCATATCTAAGTTGTTTTTTTTTTTTTTTTTTTTTGACACTTCTGGTCTCTTCAGTGGTACAAGTGGTACTTCAGTGTTTGTGACGTGGTCAGTAATGATACTGTGAGAACCAACGCATACAGGTGAAGCTCTCACAAAAAAGGGCATCTGATTTTACTGTAGCGCCACACAGGATGTTTGCTGTTTTATGTAACAAACAGCTGGTGAAATATTTTCAGCCTGGGAATACAGGAGAACAGGGCCGACAGTTTGTGCCTTCACTGCTGTTTCCCCTCCCCTCCGCTGCAGCACCACAGAGACTGCAGAGCTGATTTCATTTGCAATGTCACATTCCTGTTATGCTGATTAATACTAATTATTAAGTTTGCTTGTTTGTTTGACAGGCAAGCTTGTGCAGGGTGACGTAAAGAGAATTAGAAAACACAGCGCTGGTTACAAGTCAGCAAACAGACTGACTTAACAGCCTTAACAATTAATATCATAACAATTAAAATACAAATCTCTGACAGCAGCTCCAATCATAATTACTAGTTCCTACATATGAGTACTAACTTTAAAAGAGCAGGCAGTTGTGCCTTAGGTCCTACTGGCAGATTACGGCAGATCTAAAATGTATGAATTCAGCTGCAGCTTGACCAGACCAGTCCTCAGGATGATTGGCCAAAACATGTGTGAGGGTGTTTGATGCAGTGCACTCTTTCAGATAGTGGAGGTGGCAGACCGGCCGGGATCCTCAGAGTTCCTGGAGTATGACCCTGAGTGGCTGGCCATCCTAAAGGCCACTGACAGCCTGCAGAGAGTCACCCCCAGCCCCTGGAACCCGCCCCAGGACAACGGCCTGCACCCACGGTGAGATGACTGCAGGGCAGCCTGTTGCTGTGCTGCTACTTCACCATTGTGCTCTGTCTCTTCCTCACACACACAATCAAAGTATTTTTATGTAATCAGATTCCAAACCTTGCATGCAGCCAGCTGTCTGTTAATGTCTGCCTGTGAATGAGGGGTATGGAGGTGAAAATCAGGTAAATAACCAAAAATAGGTGTGTAATTCCCATGCATTGATTGTGGATGAAAGTACTGCAACAGGTGATATAATATCAGTGAGTGATTGCATTTCATGGTGCATATCAAGGATCTCAGAGTACTGTCCAATAAAAGGGGTGGTAACTGACCTCAACCACCCCCAAGGTCAGAATTGTGCCAGGACGTCAGGTATGTTTGTGCTGTTGGTGTCTGACTCTGGTGTGCCCCCTGATGTTCCCAGATGGGATTTCAGTGCTTCGGGAGCGGCCATGCTGGAGGTGGTGGGCGATCTGGGAGGTGAGCTGCGCATCCCAGAGAACTTCAGCGTGACGGTGCCAGCCTACGACCCCAGCCGCCCCCAGCCTCAGCTGGGCCCCACCTACGCCACCAACCCACAGACCACCGAGCTGTGCGCCACTCTGGGCCTGACCGACCTGTACGCCCGCGCCAGGCAGGGCGAGGGTGCGGCCGAGGAGGGGGCAGGCCAGGGCACCATGGTGGAGGAGGATGAGGAGGAGGAGGAAGAGGAGAACCGCAGCACGGGCAGCGTGGAGGAGCCCAGCGAGTACCCCACTGACACGTCCGGCCTGTCCAGCTCCTACAACCCGGACGAGATCACCATCGAGGACGAGTGGGAGGAGGAGGAAGAGGAGGGAGGAGACGGGGTGAACAAGGGGACCGCCGCGGCCAGCCTGAGCCCCGACGCCGTGGTCCCCGAGGGCGAGGCGGGGGGCAGGGACGCCGACAGCCCTCCAAGAGACCTGGCCACCAGCTGCTTGGTCTTGCCCTCTCCAAAGCTGTCCTTCCCGTTGGACCTGCCTCCCCCGTCCCACTCCGCCCCCAGCCCCTCCTCCCCCTCCATCTGCAGCGCGGGGGAGGAAGGGAGCCCCCAGCTGGTCAGAATCCCTAAACGCACCAGTGGGGAGGCAGGAGGGGCCAGCAGCACCGGCAACACCCCAAAGATCAAGCGCCGAAACCAGACCATTTACACTGCCCAAGAGGAGGAGGAGAGCGAGGGGTAGGTGTGGAGGGAAAGAGAGAGGAGGAGGAGATGGAAGACTTTCCATGCTACAAACAAACTGCTGGGTGACCATGTCAATTTCCTGAGCAAGGGGAGGCCCCATGAAGAGACTGAAGACACATTGACTCACCTCTGCTGGACGGTATCGGGCTCCCTGGAGTCTTCCTCCATTATTGTTATCATTAGGTCTGGTACTTCAAACCAGTAAGGAGGTGATTGTTTTAAAGAAGGGATGGAGATTTCATGCTTCTCCTAAGATGGACTTTGAAACACATTTTTTTAATTTGGTGGTACATTTGTTGTTTTATTTCTGTTTTGATTTTAACCGGTCCTTCCCCAAAGATAAACTAAACCTATTCGTTGTATTTGACTAAGAAGTGGATGACCCCATTGTGGGTGTAATATTTGGTTTTTAAATTTTGTGGTTTTCATGTCTAGTCACTCTGCCCACTCTTAGCAGGACAGAGAAGAATATGTTGGCAGCTGACAAAGAGAACTGTATAGAGAATCAATGTTTTCACATACAATTACAGAATTACAAACAATGGTAAACAACCCTGTTCTCACCCTTTTTTTTTTTTTTTTTTAATCCAGTTCAGCTTAGCACTGCAGAGATGTTCAGTGTTCAGTTGTTGCCCTCAAATGTTTTGCAGTTCTGCAGTGGTAGGAAGTGTTTCTGTGTACACCCAAAACAGATATGTACAGTATACACACACGTACACATACACATAATGGCAGAGAATAGAGCTTCGGCCTGGATTTCTAATTCTTGGAGTGTTTCGTGAAACTGAATCAGACTTGAAGTTTAGTCACGAGCCAAAGAACTCGGCCAGAGTGCAAACACCCCTCTGATTATGTTTTGTCTTGAGCATGGTGTGACCGCACGCATCAGAAATGTGTTCACCACGTGATCGGCCTGACCACAGAAGAGCAGAGCAGGCCCTGGCTGAAGTGGGTGATGTGTAAAGTACTGACAGCATTAATCAAGTCTTGACTACTGAGAGTGATCTTCGGCACAATTAGAGCTGAAACCATTTGTGACTGCAGGATTGGTCAAGTGGTTTCAGACACCATGAAATCGGGATACCATTTTCCAGTGGTTGTTGGCAGCTCCAAACATGACGTCTGTTTGGAAGATATTAGAGGTTATTTTAGGGCATAATGAGACAATAGTTACACCTAGCACAGAGAGCATGCAAAACTCTGCGGAGTTGAAGTTACACCAGTATGAGTAATCAAAACTACTGTCACCAGATTTCTAAGACAGCACCTTCAAATGATTCCTCTATTTTTGCTTCTTGTGTGATTGTGTGGAGGTTTGCATGAGAAGAACTTTGCACACACTTCACATAAACAACAGTAACACACCCCCTCATCCCCAAGAACAAAATCCACCCCGTAGAGGTTTACTTTAAGTCTTTTATTTTTACCCATAAATCCACTTATACACAACTTAACCAGCACTACTAAGTGTCACTCTGTCCCTTTCAGTGTGGAGAATCAGTGCAAAGCCAGGCAGGTCCAGCCACAGGCAGGGGCACGGGAACCGGTTTGACCTGTCCGCCCCCCCGGTTCGGACCGTTACTGTCCCGCTCTGACCACCGCCACATGAGTTTGGCACAAACTCCCTGTGCGTCAGCCTCCGTTGTATCTAGCCAGCCAACCCGAGGCAGGTTCAAAAGCTTTGCAATGCGAAGGCTTGATGTGATTGATACTCCCAGGGGATGTCTTTGCGCTCCGTTCGCAACAGGTCACTGAACAGGCAAGGGCTGATGAGATCCAATCACAAACCAGAAAAAGCTGACCGAAACTCAAACAGTCCTCTTTTCTTGTTGCATCAGGAGCGTAAATACACATCCTGGTAGCAAGGCCATGGTTCCATTAAAGACCCTGTGCAGTCACATAATCTTCCACATAAGTTATACAGCAGGAGTGAACATGCATGCAACCATTAGCCTTTCTGAATGGTTTAAATATAGAAAAAAAAGTAGCTTTAAATTTTTAAAACATCAGTTCAGGGGTTTTTAACATTTGTTCTAGTAACACACCTAATTTTGCCACAGGAAAGAACTGCTGAAATGGCACCCACAAGGCTAATATGAATGAGGAACGACAATCGGTGACGTCATGCATTAAAACGATTTACCGAACGCTGCTCGTTTTAACGCTCCTTGTCATTGTTTTAAGCAGTTAAACTTCAGTGATGACCATAGAAAAGATTTTTCTTTAAAAAATAAAGAAAAAAAAACACTGCACAGAGACTTTAAATCTTCCACCCAGGCTCCAAACGATTAAACTGCAAATCACTGGCCCAGAAGAACCAGCCAGTCGTTAGACATGGCGGAGCAGACCACACTCAGCAATGGGAATGAAGGAGTGCCACAAGAATGGCACCCTCACAGTATTGCCACACTGACAGAGCACTTTGCACAGCTGGAAATCTGGGGTGTGTTCACTATGTAGAACGTTCTGCTGTATCCTTTAGAAAACTGAAACTTGGCTCTCCTTGGGTCGTGGTGCTGACATGATGCTAAATCCATACGTAGTGGATGTGGAGTAGAGTTCATCTTTGAAAGTGGAACAGGTTTGATTTAGTCAAATTTCACAAACTTTTCTCAATGTTGTACTAGCCGGTTACAGATTGACAGATTTATCGTTTCACTGCTGTGACATACCACTAAACAAGTGATACTTGATGCTTAATCTACTGAAAATAACTACAAAGATAAATTTGAATTGTTACAAGGATCATGTAGAAAAATACACTGAATCTGAATGAAAATGATGAATGAATTAGTTTTATATTACAGAAGAATTTGTCACGCTCTGCCTACTGAACACACCCCAGGCTAGGTCAAAACAACGAACAAGGAAAAAAATGGAGAATAGGCACTTCTATTTTTTTTCCAAAACCTTTTGATTTTCTTCTTCGAAATGTACAAACCCAGAATGCTTGGGGGCAAATTTCCTTGACCATGTAAGTATTACATTACAGTGCACTGGACAGCATCAAACAGATGTCTATATTGAATGCATTTGACGGCACTGTTTATTCTGTCAGGTCCTTAGGCTCTGATGTTTGGTTCACCTTACCCTTGTGCTAAGAAGGCTGAAAGGATATCATGATTACTCTGTTCTACAGTATTGCTACTAATAAGGCTGCAAATCAATATGTATGTTATATCTGTTATATAGACGGTTGATTGATTGTTTTAATAGCAGCTTACAGCAAGTGGCCAAGACAAGGGGCAGCAGGGACGCCGAGTGAAAACGCACTCTAACAATAAATACAACACTCTGGTTACAGTGTATTCAACTGCGTAGGGAGGGAGGTCTGGAAGACTTTCTGACTTACGGTGTCAGACAGAATTCACGGATGAGACTAACAACCATTCGGCACCCCAGCGCCTAAATGATGGTGACCAGGACTTGAGCATTCAATTTTAAAAGACAGGTTTGAGAGGGGTGTGCCCTTGAAAGCACACAGCATAAATACAATGCAGAAGCTAAGAGCAGTGAGCCGTTAACTCAGGACCCAGAGGGCAAAGCTGTTCTGCCACCAATCTGACAGCTCTTTTATGGGATTCCTTGAGGGGTTGTCTGGGGCTTGGTGCAGAAAATTGCTAAGGTCCAGTCTGGTTTCCGTTTGAGGACAGAAACAATGTGGACAGGGTCCCAGTTCTAAGAAGGGATATCAGATATCCCAGGTTTGGAACAGGGTGACAAGGGAGGGTACAAGACTGCTCTGGAGCTGACCGGGAAGGGTATATATCTGAGGCACAGATATATCTAGATATATATCTAGACTGGGCACAGAGGTGTATAAGCCTGTCTCTTCATTGCTCACTCTCATTTTATCTATCCCTGCCTCACCAGATCTGGCACAGAGTCCCTCCCCCTCTATCCTCCATCAGTCTGTCTCTCCCTCCCTTTTGTCATTCAAGAGTTGACACTTCAGTGCTTGCATCAAAAAGGAACCATGATTTAAATTAAATTAAACAGAAAAAACAACTATGTGTGCCAATTTTTTTTATACAAAACCCAATACACTCTCTCCCTCTCTCCTAATCTCTCTCTCTCGGTCCTCTGGAATCTCCACCACTCAATCAAATCTCTCTACTGCCTGTGAGGATAAGCCGCAGAAGGTAGCCTTCATCTCTTTCTCTCTCTCGCTCTCTCTCTCTCTGTCACACTCCCTCTCTGTCTCTGGGTGGTGGTAGGGTGGGGGTAACGGAAGGGGTGGTCTCCTGTTCCCAAGCCCCCATGGTCTGAGGAAGGTGGGGTTAGTTCCCACAGCAGCCCCGGGTGGACTGGGCATCAGGGTCTTGGAGATTGACTCCCCTGTGCCGTGCAGCATGTGTGGGGTTCTGGGTGTCTGTTTTCGGCATCTTTTTCGCTGTAGAAAGGGGGTAAGATAAAAACATACATAAGATTCATATCACAGTCTTTCCTCTTCAGAGTGTTTGCTGGGATTCATAATTAACAGACTGTAAGAAGCACAGTATAGGATATTTTAATAGAAACATAGAAACAAATATGTGAACATAGAAAGGGAGATCTGAATAATTTCTGACACCGGCTTCCACTGTGTCAAACAGTCTACCTCTGACACTTAGGGGAAAGGACATAAAATGCAATGATTTGTCATAGTGTCTGATGGACATGGAGAAGGACCTGTGAGCATTGAGCGGTCAGGGAACTCACCGATGGCCAGGAACAGCTCATTGACGTTCATGGCGGTCTTGGCAGAGGTCTCCATGAACAGCAAGCCTGTGTCCTCTGCATAGGTCTGGGCCTCCTGCCACAAATATCCAGCAAGGGGAGAAGTCAAATGTGTACTGTACTACCTTTTACATTATCTTCACAAAGAACACTCCCCCAGCCTTATCATAATCACAGTATTATTCACACTGAGCTCTAAAAGCAACCATACTGATGCTGATAATTTGACACAATGTGAGCCAAAACTTAGGGTGGATTCTTTAACAGTGTCTGCAGAGGACCTTGTTCAGAGTTTCTCCTTTCTGTAAAACTGTCACAGCAAAACCAAACACAAAGAGTCTACATGCAACTAACTCAAATCCCAACACCCCAGTGTCAATACCTTCATAATAAGCCCCCTAAATGTTTAGCATGTAGGCCTTGGCATCTTGGTTACCATTTCCTGCACTATTTGGGCACTATGAGATGGCACGCGCACGTTTCAGCACCTCATATTCCACCATGCGCTTGTCCGCCAGGTCAGCCTTGTTCCCTGCCAGGGCAATGACAATGTTGGGGCTGGCCTGCCTCTGAAGCTCCTTCACCCAGGCTTTGGCCCGCTCAAAGGTCTCCTGCAGAGACAGGAAGAGAGAGGGAAAGGTATAGGTGGAGAGACAAAGAATGAACAGTACAGAGGAAGGCAGGGGGAAGGGGAGAGAGAAAGAGGAAAGCAGAGGTAGAAATGGAGAAAGAAAGGGTTAGAAGATGAAGTGACAGGGAGATACAGGAAGAGGGGAAAGGGAAGGGACATCAGCCTAGTCCGAACACAATAGCGACAATTAACACATATGGTGCAATGATGTTGTGTGGCAAGGTGAGCTCGTGCAAGTGTCAACACAACAGTGCATCAATGTTTCTAACACCATAAGCAATGCTAAACAATGCTACATGTTGCAGTGACATGGTGATAATTTTGTGTGTTAGCTGGGTGCAGGCAATTCTGAGAGTTGGGGAGCATTTTGTAAGTAAGAGAAGAATTATGGGTTTACCGGCTTGGTGATGTCGAACACCACAATGGCCGCCTGCGCTCCACGATAGTACATGGGGGCCAGGCTGTGGTAGCGCTCCTGTCCCGCCGTGTCCCAGATCTCAAACTTCACCGTCGTGTCATCTAAACACACCGACTGCGCCAGGAACGCAGCTGAAAGACAACAAGAAAAGCGAGTTAAGAGACAAAGAGATACCGCCACAAGAGATGAGGAGAAGGAACCAACTAGTTTTAACATCTGAGTGTCCTCACTCATTCGGCCACTTTCTCTCGCATTTCCAGGTGTCTCTGTGTTTATGTCAATTCCATCCCACTCTTCTCTGCTAACACGTAACACTCACAGAACATTTTGAGAACACCATGTGTTTTGTCGCTGGGTCCTTCTTTCACTCAGCCTACAAACTGAACATATTTGTCATGGCTTCAGCTCACATGGTCCTCTGTCACCATCCCACTATGCCCCACTCTGCATTGCCATGTTCCTTCCTCCTTCACCCTGTAGGACAGCTCTTGTCTCCACCCCCTCCCTCTCTGCCCTCCGCTCACCCCCGATGGTGGTCTCCTGAAACTCATCAAACTGGCCCTTGACGAAGCGTAGCACCAGGCTGGACTTGCCCACCGCCATGTCTCCTAGCAACACCAGCTTGAACTGGCAGATCTTGGTCTGCGGCAGGCTGCCATTGGGCCTGGCACTCCCTCCTCTGCTGGCCATGAGCGGGGCTCCTCCCGGGGGGGTCTATGCACGCAGGGGCTCAGGGGCTGAACTCTCCCTCTTACTCTGTCTATAGTCCTGAAACACAGAAACATGAAGGCTGTTACTGCAGGCCTTAAGAGTATGAATGCTGCTAGTTCGCATCTTCAGTATGGCACTACAGCTCTGCCTTCTAGGCCAGCGCCTTAGTTTTAAGAACTGTGAGAATATGTCCAAAAGTCTGATAACCAATGTCCAAAGTCATGCAGAATACATACTGTATTATATTTGCTTACATATTTATTAGATTACGTTGTGCTACTTTTCATGAAGGAGAGTCACTCTTCAAATGAAAAAATCCATACATTGCAACAGGACAATGAGTTACACCAAAGAACAAGATAGCTTTCAAAATAGTTTGAGTTATATTTAAAGTAGTATTTAGCAGGCTCTCTTATCCAGAGCGACTTACAAAGGTTTCTTTTTTATACATGTTATCCATTTACACAGCTGAATATTTACTGAGGCAATTCTGGGTTAAGTACTTTGCCTAAGGGTACAGCAGCAGTGCTCCAGCAGGGTACTAAACCAGCAACCTTTCAGTTAAGAGCCCTGTTCGTTACCACTACGCCACACTTCCGCCCCATGTTAGCGCTTAAGAAGTACCCTTATATCCACACAAAGCAATCTTTGAAAAAGCAGTTCTTATTTACACTTCCTGAAAAAGCAGGGATTCAACTCTGCTTTGTCTGATTCAGATGTAAATGCTGTAGGAGTTTTGTAAGACATAATGCCAAAAGGAACTCAGCTGATGCCAAATCTGAACTACATAATGTCTTCTCAAGGCAAATCAGTACTGAAGGAATGTAGTACTGCAGGATCTCATACTCATGCATACAGAAACCAATCTTACTAACAACATCTAATATGCCCTGCATTTTACCAACTTCCAATCAAACGGAAGTCCATGTGATACTCTAATATACGTGTAGGAAATCTAAACCTAAAATGGATTTTAACAATCAAAAACATCCAGATAGATATGTCTTAACAGTTCTTGAATGCTCACGTTCAGTGCTTGCTCAACAGAGCCACACATTTTAATAAATGTGATGTATTATTCCATATCAGATTCACTTCCCCAAAAGTCCCACTGAAAGTCTCTCACTACTACAGAAACGGAACAACACGCTGGCATGTTACTACCGCTGGCATGGGCGGAATAGCACTCGACCTAATAGAAATGGACTTTGAAACCTTATGGATCACGTACTGATCAACCATTCGACATTATGACATGAACCTGCAGAACTGTAAAATGCCAATATTTCTGAACCATAAATGCCGATAGCAGGTGTTCGCCCGATGCGGCTGTTTTGTCTCGGTCTTTCACAATCGCTGGCTCGCGCGGTGCGTTCGCACGGACACACACGGACAGTTCGCAGATGCGCGTGCTCGCGGGGGTCCAGTGGCTTCTTCTGTTACGATCACATGTACATGCGACTCGAACGATGTAATTTCAGTGCGAGGCTACCCACGGTCGCTGCCAGTTGAGCAAGACACAAAACACCGTGGCTTTCGTTTTCGAAGCCGGGGCGAGCGTTCTGCTGTCATGGGTCTCAAGTTCAGCCTGGCAATTCGTCAATTGGCAAACTATCTGACCATCGCAGTCATCGAACTGGCACATATATCGCTAGCAAAATAAATCTATATTCCGACCGGTCACATATCTGTCCATCATCAATTTGCTACTGCTCGATCGTAGCGTAGCTGGAAATTACTTTACCGTCAGGGCGAGCCCACAAAACGGCCCCCAGCACAGGAATGTGGGCCTGGTTTATGATGCTGACATCCGCTGCCTACCCCGCAGGTGTAAACCCGAAGAGTGCAAAAACCGTGGCAATTACCTGTGACAGGTCGTTGCTGTCTCTGTCGTTGTCTTTGACACGATTTGCGGGCACTAGCTTTTGTGGGTCTATGTGTTGTTGTTGATCGAACAGCTGGCTAAAGGGCTTCTCGCACTTCCTGCAAAAACGCGCAGCCGCAGTAATCATTCTCGACTCTCTTAAACGGGAACATCACTTCTTTCCTCAATGAAGCGTCGGACTCGTGTAAGTGTAAAGGTCTTTTTCCAGAAATAAAGATACGGAGCCGAGATGAATGCTTTCTTCCGCATTACCTCATCAAGTAACAGTTGACATAAACCAATACCCAAATAATATTACGACCTAAATGCCCAATAATAAACAATACTCATTCACTTTTGCAGTAAGTGAGTGTCAAAATAAACACAATTACATCTAAATAGCTAGCTAATACAGTACAATGAAGTCTGTGTGATATTGATTTAATAATATTTATTATTCACCTTGTCTTATATTCCACCTGCAAACCAGCAGCCACACAAAATGACGTCATGTCCATGCTGAGGATGATGATGAGGAGGATGTGAATATTTAAATTATTTGAACTGAATGTCAAATACCGCGGTTATTTTTAAAAATATAACTATGCTTTAATTCCTCGTTACAGGTAGAGTTAAATGAAATAAGGAAAAATTATGTAATAATGTCATATACGCTACTGGCGTTTCTTGTCAAGTTACAGTAACGTTAAATAATGTGACCGCAGAAATCAGTGCAAGTGTGTATTATTTCTCTAGTACTCCGTAACACAAGGCGACGCTGTTTTACGTAAATGTATATGTTTCTACTTCCCATGTCGTTTGGTTAGATAGGCTCTTATTCTTTGGTGTACTACAAGGAAAAATAATACATGTGTGCATCATCGAACGCCGTGGTCTATGGTCCTGTTGAGGGTTCATGGTATTATTTAGCAGTTGGCAATTGGCAGAAGGCAGCAAAACATCTATGTGACCACCATGAGAAAAGATTTTTTTGTGAAACATAGCTAGCTTGCTTCCTGTTATGCTCGCTCGGGTGGTTAGGTAGGTAGGTTTAGCCAGCACCATGCCGGTCAGCGACAGGAGCAAGAAAAAGCATGGGAAAGATACAGCGGTGAGTTCTAGTGTCACTTAATGTGATAGTAAACATAAAAAAGTCACAAGTAATGTGATCGTCACTTAACGTGATAGATATGGACAATTCACGATTAGAGATATTCTTCATTGGCAAGGCTGTATCACATATTCCTTCACTGTTTGTCTCGCTAGTTCAATGCTTATGCGGACAAGTCATAATCGGAACATGGATTTCAATGCCAAGAAAGTCGAGTTTAGATTAAGTGTAATCCCCTTTCTTTGTAAATATGAAATCCCCACGAACAAACAAAACACGTTTTCAGCTCACACAATGGTGGAGAATTGTTGTCCATGGTACGTCCATAATATAGTAGAAGTAGTGCTAAATATGAGTACACCAGTAGGAGAAGTTGCAAGATAATAAGTGTCATTGTTTTGTGTATTGATTGTTTTGAAGATATTCATATTTCACCTCTATCAGCGCACACTTGTAACGCCTCTCTCATCTAAGGTTCAGGGGACCAATGACAGCAGCGTGGTTAGCAAGGTGTCCGCGGCAGCTCAGGGCTATTTCTCGGATGACTTCCTGAAGAGTTTTGTATGCAAAGTGTCTAGAAGAGCCCCACTCATCAACAGGTCAGACGTCACACGGCTACACAGCACAACACAATGGAACAGTCCTGAACAGCATTGCTGAATTTCTCCTTTACTCATGTATAATTTTACAGTAGATTTTTCATTCTGGTGCATGATAGTACAGTATATAGTAGTGCTGCTTGATACTTAAAACTGCATTTACTCATTTACTATTAATTCTAAACACTGCAACTGCACCATGCAGCAAATAAGTAACATGCAATGCACTGCTGAATTACGCACTTTTAACTAGATCTTACAAGAGCGGAGAAGTATACACAGCACAATTGTAGCTGATAGTCGTGCACAGAAAACAGGTTTGTGTGTCTCGCTCAGGGGTTACTACGTGCGCTGGAGAGCTGTGGACCACTGCGTCAAGCAGTTCCTGTGTGTGACTGAAGGCTGTGCGCGACGGCAGGTGCGACGATGTTTCTTGAACCTGGCTTTGCTGTGGTACACTCAGTGGCAGCGTTAAGAGAATTCCAAGCACAGAGATTTCACATGGGACCCTGGGTTCATAAGCATGTGATAAGTATGAGTGTGGTTGTATTGCAGCGCCACTGTAGTTTTCAGTACGACATATTACTTGGCATTGTAATTGTTTACTTAATCACGTGTTTGGAATTGTGAAAATTGTAAAAAATAATCAATGGCAATGGACAGAAAGAAAGAGGGATATGCCAGAATGGTCTTGTATGACCTCTCTCTCCTTTGTGCACCTCCTTCTCACTCTTCCTCTCCCTCCCCCATCCTGTAGGTGTTGTCTTTGGGAGCAGGGTTTGACTCTCTCTACTTTCGGCTGCATGCCGAGGGGGCCCTGGAGGGGGTTGTGGTGTTCGAGGTTGACTTCCCTGACGTTGCTCAACGTAAAGCTGCATTGATCAATGCCAGTACTTGCCTAAAAGAGGCGCTGAAAGACTGGGATCCCCATTCATCCCAACCCAATGGTAACACACACCTGCCCAGTGGAGATACCATTTATTGTGATCAGTATATTGAGAGCTTTTTTTTGCATAATTTTGAGAAAAAGTCAAATGAACCAAACAGTATCTACAACAAACTGATGAATTTCAATGAAGCATTTTTTACAGAATTGAAGCAATTTTTACAGTATCAATGTATTTTTAAACATGTTTTTTTTTCCATTTTACAGAAATTTCCTTAAGACAGTTCACCCAGAGTATTCATGGATTTGTAGAGCAGTGTTGATTTTTGCCTCTGTGTTCTCTGTCACTCCAGGCCCCATTAACATTGTCAGCGGTCAGTACTGCCTGCTGGGTGTGGATGTGCGGGTGGAGAAGGATGTGGAAGGAGCTCTGAGCAGGGCAGGGTTACAGTGGAGCGCCCCCACCCTGCTGCTGTCTGAGGTGGTCCTCACCTACATGGACACACATCGGTGAGGGGGAGCTGTCCTGGGGGAGGTTCTCTCTCTCTTTTCTGTCTTTACATGCGTGTCGATAGTAAACTTGTGTTTGTGCAGCTGTGAGAACACTTTGCCCAAGCCACATGCATGCCGATAACCGCAATGCATGCAATTAACACGTAGTGACACAGTGAAACTTTAAGCAATTTAAAGAGACAAAATGGCATGCCGTGTGTTTTTTGTGTTCATTCCTCGCTGGATGTCTCTTAGGTCGGACACTGTGATTGACTGGGCAGCGAGGCTGTTCCCTGAGTCACTGTTTGTGATGTATGAGCAAGTTCGCCCACATGACCCCTTTGGCAGAGTTATGCAGGACCACTTCCTGAAGCTGAATTCTGCTCTGCACGCGCTCAGTCGCTACCCCAATACGGCTGCACAGAGGCAGAGATTCCTGGACAGGGTAAGGGCTAGTCTGTCTGCCTGTCTGTCTGTTTATAGACACACAGTCTTAGTTGTAGTGTGTTACCTGTGACAATACAAGTGTTGCAGCTGTACCATGTTCCTTGTAATGCACACAGGGCTGGGAGTGCTGTGAGATTCTGGAAATGAACCAGTTCTACCTGGGGCTGGTATCAGAGAAAGAAAGGCACAGAGTGGAAAGTTTGGAACCATTTGACGAATTTGAGGTGGGTCAGAATAACCTTCCTCCTCAGTTTGTCTGTCCAGTTCACCTGTCATTTCTCCCTCCTCCTTCTCAATATACCCATCCTTCAATTCTCATTGCAGCCACTCCCTGTCTCTTAATAAGTCCAATACTAATGCCATGCCCATTTCACTTTCTTTTTCAGGAGTGGCACCAGAAATGTTCTCATTACTTCATCCTCACTGCCTCCAAAGGCCCTCTAACAAGCCAGGCAATGATCACCCCTCCACCCGGTAAGACCAGGCATAGCCTTCCATAACAGTCCAATTGAAATCTGTCATTATACTATCTGTATTCGCTCAGTGCAAGCATAGATGGCCATGTGGGGCTACAACTCATTGTGGCTCTCCTACACTGTATGTCCTTCTCTCCCGTCCTTTCTCTTAGTATCTTATCATTGTTTCAACAGTGTTGTGTAGCTCAACCTGTTAAAGAGATTGGAAACTGTTGAGTCACTTGGCCATCTGAACGAACACTGGGTTTGGAAACATTCAGAGCGTGAATACAGAGATGACCTTTTACACCAGGATTGATCTACATAATCACAGTACATTAAAAACATACTCTGAAAGTTCAGGACAAAGTTCCATTTTATTAAATTATGTGTGGACAGTGGTTCAGATTGGCCAACTGGCTTCTCCTCACCATGCTCCTCTGCTTCTTGCAGTGTCTCCAGTTCCCTGTATGTCACCTGTGTTGAGCCCCCAAACCCTCTGTGTGCGGCCCTTGCCGGGGGATGCCGAGGGGCTCTGTGCGGAGGGCCTCGGGATGGCATCCAGCGTTTTGGGGCCGGGGGTGATCATGCTGAGTGGAGGGTCAGGTCGCGTTGGCAGAGGGGGTGCAGTGAAGGTCCTGACCAGAGGCCAGGCTGGTTGGAGATGTGTCTGTATGGAGCCAAATACTGGTAAGCTTGATGTTTGCTGTGAATACTCAGTGGCTGTTAGTTTTAATATGGGGACCAAATCACCTCTACCCACTGCCTGTCAGAAATAGATACCATCAACTGCAAATGCGGTTCTGTGTCCTGTCGGTTCAAATTGTGACAGTCAGCCAATAACTCAACACACTGAAATTTGTGTCAAGACTTAAAATACCACCGAAAACCGTTATGTAGGGTTTTACCTATTGCTAGTTGATAATCAAGTCAATTAATTTTCCAATGCTGTTGCATTGCCCTTCTGGTCCACCAGGTGTCCGTATGTACCACACACTGACAGCTGTGCCCCAGTGGGGTGCAATGATTTTCGGTGGCCGCTCTTCTCCACTCAGCCCTGTCAGAAGTGTCCTCAGGGTGACCTATGACCCCTCATCCCTGCCTGAATCATCTGACACAGCCAATTACGTGTCAGATGGACTGTGTTTTAAAGAGATGCCCTGCACTGGCAATGCACCACTTGCAAGATGGCGACACACTACTACCCTTCTGAGATACAGAGGTAAGGTTTGTTACCAAAGTCTGTACTGATAGGCCAGGGTAGAACTTGTAAAAATGCTGCAAATTTACTGATGTTGATTAGTGGCAGAATTGTCATGTTACACACATCAGAAAGAAAAAAAACAAGACAAGATAAACATAAAAATTGCCATAAAAATAAGTCTCATGAAACCCCTTCCTCTAGGCCAAAACTTCCTGTTTGTGTTTGGAGGCCGAACAGAAGCGGAGCCAGCACTGGGAGACGCCCACTTCCTGTGTGTGGAGGAACAGCACTGGGCAGCAGTCAGTCTTTTTTTTTCAATCCATTTGAACAGACATTGAAAAATAATAAATATTAATAATAAAAGATAGTGAAACATTTAAAATATCTTTCAGACTGAAAGCATATAAAGCTTTTATTTGATGTTTTTAAAGGACATAGTATTAATGCACTAAAGATTATCTAAACAACAGGAAAACACTGCAGTCTTGTTCTGACAGTTGTTAACAACAGACAGCCGGAACAGTACTAGAATGCTGCCAGTGAAGAACAAGAGGTTCCTCTGGGTCTTACCTGCAAACTCTTCATCCATTTTTAAAACTTAGGACAAAGCCTACTTACCTAAATGTGGAGATCCAGCAGTCAACACAGTTCCTGAACGGCTGCAGTCACTTGAATTCTGTACATGTGAACAGAGGCAAAAGCAAAGGAATGACTACGGCTTCTCCGTATTTTGCAGGTGCCCGTAGAGGGTGACCCACCCGAAGCTCGCCACTCCCATTCAGCTTGTGGGTATGACGGAGGGGTGGTGATTTGTGGAGGGTTGGGTCGAGATGGAGTCCCACTGGGTGACACAATCTTCCTGCGGCCCACCACCACAGGTTTCTGTTGGGAGAGGCTGTCAGTCCAACCTGCTCTTGTGCCCAGGTGAGGAAGCACACTTAAATCAACTTCATACAAACACAGACCAAATCTATTCAGAAGGACAGCTCTGAATTTAGTTTGTGCTAGAAATGGTAAGCAAATGTGTGATATGGTAAGAATCTGATTTAATAGAAAAATGTTTCCACTGGTTTGTCAGCTGATCTGTTTTATAAATGTCAGAGCCCGACCTGCTGGATCACTTAAATTGCTTCAGCTATTCATAGGAAGTGTTGAATAACGCTGTGGAAATTTGTCTTGGGATGCCGCAAGTCTGAGCTGAAAAAACAGTGCTAGTTAAGAATCAGCATGTAATTATTACTACAATTAGGTTTGAAATTAGTGAACTTGTGTCATTCAGATTTCTGTTTCATAGTTAGCTTTAGGTGAGATGCCTTATTCAAAAAACTTACCAGAGTATCAGTGTCAACACTTATTTTAGAAAAAAATCAAAGATCAACATTTAAAAATGTCCCCAGATGTTAAAACCTCTATGTTACCTTCTCCTTTGGTCAACCTAAAAGTGTGTTGTCTTATGTGTGTTTATCTTGTGTTGCACAGAATAATGTAACCTGGTATAGTGTCTTCAGCACTGTAGTTTTCATTTATTCTTAGCTTGCACTTACGACTCTTTTTACCTGTGTTTTTTTAGTACTGTGATGTAGAAGTATGCTGGTATGTGACTGCAACATCCTGTGCGTTCTTACATCAACAGTGCCTTCACATTGAGTTTCTAATGGGCTATAATACCATATAAAAAGGCACAATGAGCATCACAAATTCTCAATACACTTAATTATTGCCAGAAGTGTCACAGCCTGCAAATTCAGTGGTTTGTTTGTTTTAGTCAGACCTAAACTTGTCTCCACTTCCACTCTCCCATGTAGGTACTCTCACTCTGCACATGTGATTGGCCAGAACCTGGTGTTGGTGGGTGGGGTTTGGCTGCAGGCAGAAGGTGTGCCGGGAATAGCAGTGATAAACCTGACTACAGGGGGCAGTGTGGAATACAGCCTGGACACTGTGAGTATTTCCTTTCGATGGTTCCTTCTGTTCTACCTCCTAATGTGTGATCAAGCAGAACACCCATAATCATGTTCCTTTTTGTCCACCCCAGTCCTCTGTCCCCTGGCCCCTCATGCTGCACTCCTTCTGCTCCGAGCCCCTGGACGATGCTGGGACAGTGATTGCACTGATAGGAGGAGGGGGCAACTGCTTTTCTTTCGGGACCCATTTCAACCCCCAGCCTGTCACCGTGGATCTAAAGCCTGTGCTCTGAGATGCACTGCGTGCATTGTGATTGGATACAGCTGAGTTTCTGCCTGGAGTCTTCCAGGTATAGCGGGACATCAGTGGTATTCCCAGCTTGGACTAGGAAAATCAGTGTTACAAATTCTGGTTTCTGCTCTGAGCGCCTGCACCTAATGATGTCAGTAGCTCTTTTCAAGGTGAAACGCTTCACTTCCTGATACATTGTGTATCTGATAGAGGTGACATTTTTCACAATCCCATAGATTTTGGCAAATGTGGATGTAGGTACCATCTTTGCCCTATGTTATCTCACAATTTGTGAGCACACACACACACAGACATACTGAAAGAACTGCTCAGGGTTAACCATGTGCATGAGCAAAATCTCAGAGGCCTGGGCTGGACTCTGTCCAAATCAGATATATGCATTCAGATAACAACCAATTACATACAAAGTCATTAGCGAAAAGTATAATGCCTTAATTTAGACTAACACAAACACTGTCATACAACACACATGCATGGTCCTTCATGCAATCCCACAAGACCCAAACCAAAGCTCACACGCACCAAATGAGGATGCAACCTCTGTCAACTGCTTGACGGTCAGGTTTTATTTCAGTTCGGACCCCAGTTAAAGCACCACCAGGGCGCTCATAATTAATGAAAAATCAGGGGACTCTGTTGTTGACGTCAAGAATTGGGAAGCAAGATTGTAGGAAGGTCTGGATCACTCAGTGATGCGACGGAAGGACTGTACCGTCGGGCAGACTGCCCCCCAGTCTACAGGCTTGCGGTACTCTCCCTTCTCCAGCAGGTACTGGCGGCCGCGGTAGTTGGGGTGCTCGCAGAAGACCCAGGCCCCTTCCAGGACTTTGCAGGAGTGGACCTCCCTCAGCCGGAAGTGATCCGAGATCGAGGGGCAGTCCTCTGTTGATTCAAAGACCTGGCCACCAAAGTCACCCTTGTCGTACAGCTGAATCTTGTACTGGGTCCCACTAGCCTGCAGGGGGTTGGGGTGGCAGGGGGTTTTGGAGTTGATGCCAAGATGTAAGTGGGGTAAGAGGTTTGGGTAGAGGGGTTTGTGGGGTAAAAGATGGGGATGTGGGCTTCAAAGGAATTGAGGTATATTACGCATAGTTCTATTGAACATGGCTGGCAGGACTAAATTCCAGCATGTTTCAAGGACATCCTTCTGTCATCCTCATTGTATGGTGGGAGTGGGATTTACACCAAGGGAATGGGTCTACCCTTCATGGGCCTGAAATACAGTGGTCCATGGCCTACAATATCCAAGTTTCTCCACCGACATTGACATATCAGGAGTACCTTGATAACCTCTCATTGTGAGCATCAGGTATTGCTATCATGGAAGTATTGTGTAATGGGCCCAACAAACCTGTAGCTCTAGAGCCGTGTACTGAGTTGATCTCTGAATAAAGTTATAATTACTTTCTATACAAGAGACAGTGTAAGTATAAGGGTGAGTTTTTCATTGCCTACCAAGTGGCCTGGTTTACTGATGTTTAGGAGTTTCTACGTGGTGTTTGTATGTTTCTGATTGAGTCATTTGCATACATCTCTTGCATAACAGTTTGTCATTGCCACGTTTGACCTTAAAATCCATTTTACCACAATGTCAATTGGCTGTAGTTTTTAGTCCATCTTTGTAAACATTGATTTGTGAATCTTTACTGACCCGCAAGCAGTGTAACATGACAGGTCATGCATTTCTTATGTGTTTATTAGTCTCTGTGTGCATGTTTTATCTACTGTGTGAAATTGCAGTCTGCACACGAATCTATACAACATATAACATGGCTGATGAAATCACTCTTCAGAGGTTCATATTTTTTAACATGGTTTGTCTGACACAATGGCTCCTGAAAGCTGCGATTACCCTGTAGCCCATATTGTGTACTATAAATAACTCCGCCCCCTATCTATTAATAGTCTGAAAATGGATGAAGACTCCAGGATTGGCACATGGGTTGAGATGTGACTAATGCTCAGTGTGAGGGTTGGCTCACGAGGCGTGGCAGTGGATAATGCTATCGAGGCAGACTTACAAAATGGACCACCTTGCAGGAGCAAAGGCGGTCATTGAGGCCCATCCAGCGGGTGTACTCTGGGTACTCTCCCCTCGTCAGCACATACTGGTAGCCCATGTAGTTCGGCCGCTCGTACACCACCCAGGCGCCGCTCTCCACGCGGATGGAGTTGCAGCGGTTCAGGTAGCTGTGGAAGTCGGAGCAGTCGCTGTCACATTCGTACCGGCGGCCCTGGAAGTTCTTGTCCTCGTAGAAGACAATCTAGGAGACGAGCGGGTGAGAGGACATCGCGTTGTCCCGAGGAAGTGAACTGGTTCATAGTGGAATGCCTGGCGTCCCATACATTGTACTACACTGAACTGTGCAGAGCAGAGAATTCATCTGTGTTGCTTGGTAATGAATGTCAAAAGTCTGACTTCTTGTCATCACACCACTATGTAATTGCAGATAATATGGCTTCAAGAACTGTACTAGTACTGACTAAAAAGACTTAAGCACACAGGATTCCACTTTCTATGCTTGCTGTGCAGGATTCACAAAGCTACGGCTACTACCCAGTGAAGCTAACTAAAATGCATGGGTCACATTTATATATAATATTCCAAGTGTTCATTATATCTATGTTCATGTGTTTCAGGAGTTACCAGTGAGAATTGTGCTGACTGTATTTACCATTATGGTGACCTGCTTACACAACTGAGCATTGCTGTGGAGAGACTGCTCTTAAATGATGCTGAGGTCCTATTTCTAGCACAACATGAAGATATCAATTGTCAGAAGTCAGCGAAGATGGATCACTCCATGGCCAGAACTTTTTTTTGCGCTGTTCTATCCACATTCAAATGTATACTTAGAGTGATAGCTCCCTCAAGTCCAGAGAGATTTATGCTGAATAGAAGTGAAAAACACTTGAAAATAAGGAAAGTCCCAAAGAAGGCTGAAGAACTTTCAGGCCTTGTGTTATTGAATTGATCATGCTGTTCAAGCCATGAATGGTAAATGTCCTTCAAGATCAAATTGAAGTCCAACGTGTACACCTGTGGTACAAACGCTTGTATCTGCTGAGCATGTGACATTCATGTGGGGAATGGCTAACATCTCTGAAGGACCTAGACTTGGGTGCCCTGTAGAAGCCTTTGGTCAACCTCTACTCACCCTGCCCATTTTTGAAAATAGTTTTAAGCCCCCTGGGGTCGTCTCCCTGAAGTCTGTGTGAGGTGGTGCTAAGGCTGGACCGGCCTGCCAGGCCCTTTTATACCCTGCCGAGCGATAAAAACTGGGCAATCGCTTTGTCATGAAAATGAGATCCAAAAATTGAGTCAGTGATTCTACCGCTATTCAGGTTTTCCAGAAAAGCGATGTGGGATTACGGTATAAAGGCGACACGGTGAGAGCGCCCATTGACTCTCTGCTGCCCTTGCTGAAACATGCACCCCCACAACCAACCAACCCCCCCACCCCACCTAAACCACAACACACACATCACGTTGCCCGCCGACCCCCATGCCAAGATCCCTGCCAAATTGGATTGTGTTCCATTTTATTGAATGGGCAAAAATGATCCCATGGCTCAGCTGTTTTATATATTATACCGAAAGAAAAAAAAAAGCAAAACTGGAGATCCGTCAACAATATTTAAAGAGGCGCCAGACTTGATATGCCAGCCAATGGACAGGCAGAGAGAAGAATGTCAATCAACCAACAACATCTGCTAGCCAATCATGCCCGTCCACTTCTAATTTAGCCAAAAAAATCACCCATTAAGGGGGAGGGGTCACAGTGTGTTTGTTTGTGTATGGGTCAAGTGCAGCATCCTCTATTTTAAATCCTAAGCATTGGATGCATGACTATGTAAAGCAGCTCACCTGAATTAGCAAAAGAATTACATTTACATAATCTTGAAACTTGAAATGCAGCTCAAAACTGTATTTAGACATAGTGGACATAAAGCCTAAAACATTTATCAAGGTAAGGCTGCAGAGTCATTTTCAAAGTTTTTTTATTACTTTTTGCCACTGATGATTCTGACACCTCTCAAGATTTTACAACTACCAAAGTCCCATAATCTGGGACTCTTCCATGTAAATAAAGCATTGACACTCACTTTGATGTCACTGAGCTTAATGCTGATTCTACACAAGAACAGCTACATAGGAAACAAGAAATCAGAGAAGGCACAAAATAAGGGCTTTATTTTTTTCCTCTACAAAAGCAACTGGAAGAAGTATTGTAAAAAATGCAGTCTGGATCATTATGGGGACTTTAGTGCAATTATACCTTAAGGCAATTTCAGAACTAGGCATAAGGAAAAGGCATGTATTATCTCAATCTTTTACAGCAACACTGTCCATTTAAATATATATATATAGATTAGAAATCCTCACATCCACATGTGGGTTTTACTGTCAAATGTGTGCACCTGCTTAGGTGTGAGGCACACAGTCTGCAGACCTGAGTCCACCGTACAAGGCATTCGACACTGAAGCTTCCCTTAATTTATGTGAGGGGAAAGTCTGGATTTGTTCTATTATCTGCTTAGATGTGCAAGTATGATGCAAACCTGGTTTGCCACTGTTACACAGTTTGGTGTCACCTTTTGCTACTGTTGCTGCTGGTTTGGAAATACAGACTAAATTACAGACTGCAATAACTTGCTGTTTGTTGGGCCATCGTCCCAGCCAGCATGAGGCAACTTCTCTTTTATTTTACAGACTTGTCACTTGTCTAACATCATTATACATGTCTCATTCCTCCAATGTGTATACATGAATTAAACACTCCTATATCAGACAATTCCCTTTATATTTACAACCTGACTGCTACATTTCATTTATGACAGAGGCACCAACAAAGTAAACAACCTGAGTGATTGGCAACAGGAACCCTGACTATAAGCTATGTGCACTAACTTCTGTACCAACAATGAATAGGTTGGAGAAGAGCCCATGGGGAATGCATATCAAGCTATGGTATGATTAAGCTGTCACTCAAACTTAGCACAGTCGGTACCACGTCCTTTTTGCAGCACAGATGGAGGTTACAGTCTGTAAACAAAGAACTGGCTGCAGAGACTAGCCCCAAGTACTGATCTAAGATCATTTCACCTAATCTTCATCCCAACCCCAATTTCAAGCAAAAAGCTTAAACTGGTCCTGGGTCAGTGCTTAAGGGCACAATCTACTGACACCTTCAGTCCGGTGTAGGCTGTGCGACTCTGAGAACACCTCGTTAGCACGCTGTGGGCGTTTGCCCCGCTGGCTCTCTGGGTCCTTCACGGTTTGCCTCACTGGATCTGCGCTTTGGGCTGGAGGCGTCCACCCAGCTGCCTGACGTGTCCTCGGCACTGACTGTGACAGCAGGGGGAATGAGGCTGTCCAGCTGCTGCCTGTTCCCTGACTCCAGTAGCCACTCGTGGAACTTCTGCTCTACCAGCGCCTGGAACTGACGTCGCTGTTCCCTAAGAGATAGTGAAGATATACAGATCACAGATTAATGCACGACACACCGAGGCTACCACTTTTACCCATGTGTACATTTTATGTTGTACAGGAATGCAGTAAGCCTTGCAAACCCTTACAGCATGAATACCTGCCATCCCAATGGGCCCATAGAAACGCACACATCATATTTTACAAACATCATTGTATATGTCAATGTTGTAGGAATGGAAATTATTTCCTTTGGATAACACCTGAAGTGTTTATCATGCATATGGGGTTTTCTTTACAGCAATTAATACAACGTGATGGCTTCATTCCTTCGACAAAGAGCTATTGCTGTCTCCAGTACAGGAGATTTCAGTCATTTGGCAAAATGCAGAAAGCTGAAAGCTCTTACTAAGGATTCCATGCATGTTACAAAAGCAACCAAACCTGCAGGACATCTAAAAGATCATACTTTAAAATATTTCAAAAATGTATTGCAATGCAACTGAAGCCTTGTTTCTACTGTTCAGGCATATGTCAAGGTGTGTCTGGGTAAAGCAGAGGGGTATGGAAAGCTGACAGGTCACTCACTTCGTAAGACGCGCGTCCTTTACCATCTTCTGCCAGTCCTGCACTCTGCTCTCCCGAGCATCCAGGGCCTCCTTGTAGAGGGGAGGCAGTCCCCCAGGTACCTCACAAGTGTCCCCTTCCATGTGGAAAGGTATCACCAAGGAGCAGAACTCCGCGGGCGGTAAGAGACGGTAGGGGGGGTTGTCCGAAGCGGGGGTCCCCTCGGCGCCTATCACCAAGGGCTGATCCCAGACGTTGGGGACTACAGCCAGGCCGACGCTGGCCATGTGGTCCTCCAGGGAGGGGTAATGTGTGTGGAAGGGCCCCAGCGTCAGGGCCACGTTGCCGGGCAGCAGCAGGGGCCGGGTCGGGGTGAGGACGTGGAGGGTGCAGTGGGAAGAGGCTCCCACGGCCAGGCGGCCGGCCACGCACACCACCCGCACGTTCTCACAGCTTTGCACATGCACGCTGGTCTCCACCGGGCCCAGCACCACCGTGCTGTTCCGGCACTTGTCCAAGCTCACAGACCTGCAACACAGGGGGCCTCTGTGGTCACTTCACTGTAATGATGAGTTACAGAGGACTGTTACAATGAGGGAGTACTGTATGTAAGTTGCTCTGGATACCAGCGTCTATTAAATGACAATAATGTAATGTACGTGTAATCCCACAGCTCAGGTGTGAATGTTTTGGCCTGCCGACGATGAGGCCACACCCTAAGCACGCAGTCTCACCTGAGGGGGGAGAGGAGGTAAATGAAAGCCTCGCTGCATCGGTGCAGTTTGACGTTGGCTCCAGCGAGCTTGTCCGAGTCCTTCGCAAGCGTCTGTCGGAACACCTGCGACATCAGCATCACTTTGCTGCCTGGCGGTGCCATGTGGGTGTTGCGAGCAATCTTCGCCCGCTTCATGGAGCCTTCAACTGCAAACCATGCATGGCAGGACAGAGCCACTTAACACACGATGGAGTACCACTGTAAAAACTCCACAACGTAATATGTCTGTTTTTTGTCAAACCCCATCCACTTTTCAGGCTGAGCTGGCAGGATCCCCCCTCGCCCCCCACTAATATTAGACAAAAACGAGCGAATGTTTAAAAACAACAAAGGAAACCATATCCTGGATGAACTTTTCCATATCGAACTGTGATGAAAATAGCAGATTGAAACCTCAGATGTGTGGGTTTCATTCCATTTCCATTCCATTTTCATTCAAATCTCACTCATTTCATTCCTCATTCCACTCTCACATCACCCCTTCTGATCCCCAGACCAGGCAACGTCCCCACCAGTGTGACAGGGTTTAAAGGGTACCTTGCTGGGCCCAGGCCAGCTTCTTGCCCGAGCGCAGGCAGGCGGAGACGCCGAAGGGGTTGAGGTCCAGGGCCTGGCGCAGCCACGCCTGCAGCTGCTGCAGGGAGAAGGAGCGGCTGATCTTGGAGTATCCGGCCTGGGCCTGGAGCGGGGCGCGGCTCAGCAGCCTGTGGAGCGGGTGGACGCTCCGCCCCCGGCTCACCGACCCCTCCAGCAGGAAGCTGAGCCCCTGCACCGCTTCCACGGAAACCTGACTGTCCCGTACCGCCTGCCCCGACCGGCTCAGCTGCCCCGGCTCCACAAGCAGCTCCAGCAAGTCCGACAGGTGGGTCTGGATGAAGGTCAGGTGAGCCTGGTCGTCCCAGTTCTGCAGACGAGTGGTTGAGATAGCACATACATGCGCATCACTTAGCTTATTAAAATTACACGGACAAAAGACTTTCAAAGTTTGAGGACTTGCAAGATCAGCTGCAAGATCTTGAATTTGAAAAATAAGGCTTTAGACTTTTGGGCTAGGTTCCTGATTTATGACAAAATATTTATTACATGAATACCATGCCGTTATGAAACATAAGACTTTCTTCTTGCAGCCCATTCTGTGGCAACCCTCATCATTTGATGAGAGACTGTGCCAATACAGTAAGATACTGGAGGACTGGGATGGATGCAAACAGAGTACTGGTTTGTGTCATATATCCACTATACAGGAAGAGCTTGATTATACACGGTTATGAAGTACCTTATTCTGGGAGCTGGTCTTGGCTTCACGGTCAGATGAAGGGGATGGGGAGCGAGCGCGGGGGCTGGGCCACTCTTCACCAATCAGAGACGTGCGCAGAGACACACGGTTCAGCTGCTGCATGTAGAGGAAGAGCAGGAACTGCAGCGTGTCCACAGACAACTGGCAGAACGTGAGAAAGACAGGAAATGTCTTACACTTACACAATGGCCCTTACTAACGGCTTACAAGAAAGGGCACATTCGTACATGATCTCATAGTAAGGCTGCCTGTCCGATATTACATCACTACAGGGGGAGATGATTTAACATCAGATACAGAGAAAAACATGAGAGTGAAATATTAGGTCTATAGGATTAATGCTAGTCCTTTTCAAAATAATATCTTCTCAATAAGCTCAATACTGAACACATATTTAACCTACATCTCACCTTTCCCTTCCTTGTGTGTACTCACCTTGCTGCGCACTCTGTCCAGCTCCTTGGTGGATTTGCACTGTGACAGTGCTTCGGCCCACCCGAGCCTGTCTTCAGGAGCGTGGGGCATCAGCAGGTCAAAGGTCTCGAAGTACAGCCAGGCCAGGTCCTCCGGCAGCTGCAGCTTGCCGCAGGCGATGTGCCGCCACATGGGCCAGCCCAGCCGCGGGTAGCAGCCCTCGCGGGTGTGCACGTAGGCCGCCATCTTGCGCAGGTAGTGCATGCTGAGCTTGGCCGGGGGCGCCGCCTGTAGCGCCCCCAGGAGAAAGGGCTCCAGCCGCGCCCACACGCTCGCCTTACCCTGATCCATAGCTGCGAGAGGGAGGGAGACAGGAGGGGGTGGAGTTCGTCAGAGGTGGGAGGGTGCGTGTGCAATGGCTGAACGTGTCATTCAGATGCAAAAAAATCTGTCTTTGCGACTAAAATCCCTTGTGGGAAACATCTTGGCATAGATTGCTATTGTGTATTTTTACCTAATCTCCTGCAACGTGTATCCCTGTTGCCTTAACTTAAAATTTACTTCTGCACGAGTAAATGAACGACATGAAGGTACACTGGAGGAACCGAGTTTCACTGCCGAATCATTAGCAATAACTGCAAAGTCGCATGTACAACAACTACACCAAGTCCTCTGCACTTTTACAGTCATGTAGCTGGAAGTTAATAGATACTGTGCAGTTAGCTAACTACTTTGAACTTCGCATCATGTTTGCAAGACTCCAAGCTGACGTTACTTAAGTGACGAGTATTTTTAGGGATATTCCTCTAATTAACCATCCCTCTCTCACACTCACCTGTCCAAAAAGTTGCTAGCTAGCAACAAATGTTAGCTAGCTTAGCAACGGCACTCTGGCTTAGGGTTAGTTAACTAGTTAGTTCATCTCAGTTAGATCTAGAGATTTATAGCTAAACTACTCCACGGTATAAATATCTTTAGTTATATGACGAATGCTAGCAAACAAGTTAGCTAAATTACCTAAGCAGCTACGACTGTTCAGCCTTTAGTTTCTAGCCACAACATGCACAGATTTAGCTAGCTAGCTTGGCAAGGTTTTAATTACAGACATTAGCCTTTACCTATCACAATTCACTTATACTAGTTATCGACAGTGACAGCTGGCAAGAAGTGGGTGAGTCAGCTAAAGTTACCTTGGTTTCTCGGGTCCAACAGGCATCTAACATCTAACAAACTAGCTGGTTAGCTACGACAGCCAACAACGTCGGATTTTCAGTTCAAAAACACCGTCCTGGTAGTTGCCAGAGCACAGTCGTTTTAAATCGACACAGCATGTCAATTTCAATCTTGTCTGGTTCTGGTGGGGACATCAGGTCAGACCCAGACTAAGGACGCCTTCATGTGTTTCCATGACAACGACTGTGACCCCAGTCAGTGAATATCGATAACTGCAATGTAGATCAGACTAGCAGGCTAGCTAGCTTCTGTAGCCTGGCTACATCGAGCATTTTAACATCCGATTTACCTTCTCCAAGCGGGCCCTCTTGCTCCCTACAACTCTTGGTCCTGCCTCGAAAGTACGAAGAATCTGCACCCCTTGGTCACCTAACTAACCTCCCATTGATTAACGAACAGTCTTCTGCGTACATGAGGTCTCTTTTCGTTAAGCTAACTATCTATGTCTGGAGTTTGTTGAGAAAGCTGTGCGCCTCCCCCTTTCTGACTATTTGCCGCCCTTTGCTCGCTCCCGTTTTTTCGATTGCGCGCTTCTGACGAGAACGCGCCTTTCGGCGTTTCAGTGACAGCCACTAGTTTGTTAATCGGCTACACTCGTTTGGCGACTACAGCCCCCTTGACCCACCCCCGCCCCGCTCATATTTCGGCACTATGTACTGACTGCCTCGTATTTAGCTACTTATTGACAAGAACACTCAAAATATGTTTTCGTTACAAGCTATATGAGATTGAGATATTATATGCATGAAATTGAAACCAGGGTGCAATTTCATAATCTCCACAATAAACGCTAAAATGTACGTAGAGTTGCCCAAGCCTGAAGGTACAGCACAGCATTCCGAGCTGCGCCTTTAAATTTTTCAGGGGGCGGGTCTAAAGGAGGCGGTTCTTCCGGGCGGAAGGCTGTCGTGTGAGAAGAGGAAAAGGCTAGTGACAGACAGGCCGACCTGACACAGAAAGCCGGCGAGTCCAGTTGGGCATTCAGAAGAAACACTGGGATCTATGGCTGTCCGAGGGATGAACCTGTGCAGTGTTTGCTGTCTGATCCTGTATTTGGCCGCGGCAGTGTTTGCAGGGTGAGTACTCGCATAGCAGTTCTTGGGCAAGCCTCCTATGCAGCGCTCAAACCGTGTCGCCAGCTGGTACACATGTTGCATTGTGATTGGTCTACAACGCTGGACCCCTTCTTTATGTGAGTAAGCCATGAGGGGGACAACCAACAGCCACCTAATCATTTCCATACAAGTTATTTAACATCAGGGTTTATCATTGATCAGCGCAATGGAAATGGATTTTAAATAATAAGCACACGACTGATATTTTCATACTGCACCAGGCTAGCTCCTTAGTTAGCGTGGTAGCTGCTCTAGCTAGCTAGCTATGCAGTCACACCAAGAGATTGCTAGCAAACCGGCTGTCTTCCGTTGTCTCTTCTGTCTTAATTACACGATCTAATATCTTGTTTATGTTTAACATGGATACATTTTGTGATAACAGTATTCATTTTTGTACAATATAATTTATTTATATTTGACACACAATCTAACCCACTTCCTCTTAGTGAATTACATCCAGCTAGTAATGCAGTTATTGTAATTATGGTCTCCATAAATACTGTATGTACAGATCTATTTGATCATCTCTGCTGGCCCCATTCAAGCCATTCACTAATGAGTCATTTCTATAATGCCACTGCTGTTTTATCAGTTATTCGATCCCTCCCAATTCCAGTATCAGAATATTTTGTAACTCCTTGTTTCTAGGCGTGATTTCTATAAGATCCTGGGTGTGAGCAAGTCAGCGTCCGTAAAGGACATCAAAAAAGCGTACAGAAAGCTGGCCCTGCAGCTTCACCCAGACAGAAACCCAGATGACCCAAATGCTCAAGACAAGTTTGCGGACCTGGGGGCAGCATATGAGGTAGGATGTTATCAGAATTAAAATGTACAGTATATCTGTTTAGTTGACTTTTGACTTTCACCTGGGATGCTATGATTAGAAGCAGATATTTGTTACACGATACAGTACTTAAAAATTCCCACAGGGAAAGAGGCTGCACTTGATTATGTGATCAGAAAGGTCTTAATGAAGGGACAGCTTGTTCTCTGTTATCTAAGCCACGGTTACTCACTTCTTTCAATCACTCAGTAACGGGAATTAATAAAAGGCCACTGACCTTAAATATGTTGTAAATGTAAAAGTACACAAGTGACCGTTTTTTATTTTCAATGCCTAAGAAGCTGTATTTATCACGAGGGAGTGGCAGAACTAGTTTGAGGGGACAATACACGCGACATACAATATCGAAAGTTATACCTGAGTAGGTTTAGTTCAGAAAGGCTGAAGAATAGAATCGGATTACTCCGTGGAATGACACCTGGCAGTAACCAGCTAGCTAGTCACCAAACTTGAGACGTTTAACTTGATTTCCGTTTTTATGCAGTCACCTAATTACCTTGCCGTCTTTGCATATCCAGCTTTCCTTTGTTTGGCAGTCATTGTGCAGTATAAAGCTGTCTTACGTCGAAATTTGTTTAATAATACACATTCTTTATTAAAATGTGAAATGGTTTTAATGTACTGCTTTTGAAACGCTCGAGGAAACGAGGCAGAAAGGTTTCGACTTCATTGATAACTGCTATGGTTGTTGTTGGAAACGAAACAGCGTTTTGATTGGTCGTGAAGACTGTGTGGACGCTACTGATTGGTCGGACGTTTTTTTTTATTAGGTCAAAGTTGAGCCCCTATTTCAGCCATCCAAAAACGCGAAGTGGAGTAGGGAATAGCGTCATTAAATGTGATGACGCTGTGCAGTAAAATCCAGCAATCACTTCATTATGAAAAATATTTTGAATGACATGTGGGGATTTGCGGTATTGCTCTTTATCATATGAACATATTTATAAAATTAAAACGCATATGTTGGCACAAGGTACTATCCGACGAAGAGAAAAGGAAGCAATACGATGCGTACGGAGAGGAGGGGCTGAAGGAGGGTCACCACAGCTCTCATGGTGACATCTTCTCCAGGTCAGTACTGACATGAAAGAAAACCTTTCGGTTTAAAAACATGGAAAATGTGTAAATGTCACTTCAGTTGTGCTGAGATAGTGCCTTCAAAATCTTATCCATGAATTTCATCAGTGCTGAGCTAATTTTTTATTGCTTGTACAATTGTTTCGTTACATTGCTCAACCCAGGAAATGCCTGTTGTACTAATACATTGTATATTCAGGTCGTTTTTGGTACAAATTTGAGGTTTCAGTAATATTGGGCACAAGTGACATTACACATAATAGTGGGCTGTTTTACATATTGCCTTCGATATCACATTGGAAACAGATGAGCTTTTGAACACATACATTCAGTAGTTTGCCACATATTTTATTGTGTTTAATTTATTTAATACATGCTGTACAACAGTTTGGTTGATACTCAAAATTGTTTTTCATTTGACTTGCATATGACTTTTATCTCATCACTCTGCATTTCAGTTTCTTTGGTGACTTTGGATTCATGTTTGGTGGAAACCAAAGGCAGCAGGACCGCAACATCCCCAGGGGCAATGACATTGTGCTAGACTTGGAAGTCACACTTGAAGAGGTGTACTCTGGGAATTTTGTGGAAGTAAGTTCCATCCGTGGGTTTAGCAGGGATCATGGAATTCCTGATTGTGCTGTGTGAGCTTGAAAATACTAGCAACAACACCACTTCCATCTTCTTTTTTCCCTCAGTTTCTCCTGAATTGTCACTCACCTCATTCTTGCCACTTTTTTTGTCAGGTTGTCCGCAACAAGCCAGTAGCCAAAGAGGCCCCTGGGAAGCGGAAGTGCAACTGCAGGCAGGAAATGAGGACGACACAGCTGGGACCTGGACGCTTCCAGATGACACAGGAAGTAGTCTGTGATGAGTGCCCTAATGTCAAGTGAGTGTCTGTTCATTGATGGAAAAGGCAACTTCACTTTGTATGTTGCCCCTGTATGAGGTCCCTCCAGCAAAAATTTAATGTTAATGATAGCTGTGTGTCTCTTTCTTTCCCCGCAGACTGGTGAATGAGGAGAAGACTCTCGAGGTTGAGATTGAACAGGGGGTACGAGATGAGATGGAGTATCCCTTTATTGGAGAAGGTACACTTCGTATACCGTGTAAAACAGTATGGTGTGGTGATCTTCCAGCTGTGTTTTTGGGCAGCAGTGTTTTGGGCAGCGGTGTAGCATAGTGCTAAGGAGCAGGACTTCTACCCGTAAAGTTGCCCGTTCGATTCCCTGGTGGGGCACTGCTGCTGTACCCTTGGGCAAGGTACAAAACCCAGAATTGCCTCAGTAAATATCCGTCTGTATAAATGGATGACGTGTAATAATTGTAACCTATCTAACTCGCTCTGGATATGAGCGTCTGCTAAATGCTAATAATGTAATGTAATTCACACACACTTCAACACAGCAGTCCAGAAGCAGAATAAATGGAGTTAACTACATATAGCACATCTGTTTTATACCATTTTTTGTTTTAATTCTTCACACCAGCAAGTCCTCAGACAGTACAAGGTCATCAAATAGATGAAAAAAAAGGTGAAAAGAAACCAACAATTCAGATCCACATGTATTGAACCAATTCCAGCTGGAAGATAATATTTAACTAAAAACCAAGCTGGGGCTGCATCAGTAGAGACTACAACCACTGAAGTAAATGCATTTATGAGATGGGTTGCAACTGACTCAGGAAATCCAGAAACGTCCTAAGTCTGTTGTTTGGAACACATACAAGAATTAGGTTATATCCAAAAAACGAGGATTAGCTTTTATATTTTTTGTCCTGACAACAATAAAGAACTGTTTTTGCCTTGCTGTACTGCACTACAGCCTGCAATAGGCCTATGGAAGATCACTTTCACAAATGCTAGCTGGCTAGAATAGGAATCCAGCTATGGGATGGTAGCTACAAAGTTATTTAGCTAATCCCTCATTTTTAGTATGATGGCTATCCTGCAAAAATGCATTGACTGTTATAAATTATTATTTAGTTTTAATTTACCAACTAGGTTTTTTGAGTCAGTAGCTAGCTGTCAGTAGCTATTTAGCTAGGTTGTCAGATAGCATCTCTTTTAGCTAGCTAAATGTTTCCACCTATAGCAAAATATGCAGAATATTCTGCTATCTTATTCCCTTTCTCGCCATTTGAACATTTTGTGTTGTGCTACTTCATTGTTTTCCAAATCCCAATAAAGACATTTGAAGTTTCTTTTTGTCCCTATGGGGCATCTGTGTTCATGGAACATGGGACAAGGGCTTAATGACCTTAATAGGACATTAGCAGCTGCTGTAGTCTACCCAATTCACCAGATAAACAGATAGCTCCAGCCCCATTTGTCTAACATCTGGTAGTTAATTTCCTCACTGAACGCACATGCACACACATTTACATGGAATATTGAATACTGACACAGGCTGTTCATCACAGGTCTTTCTATCTATAATACTGGAATTGTATTACTGTCTATCTTGCAAAAATACAGACAGATTACTCCAATGTCCTGATAGCACATTTTCCCTTTCCCTGTTTAGTAACACTATCTGTTTTCCCCCTGCTAACAGGAGAGCCACATATTGATGGAGAACCAGGAGATTTACGCTTCCGCATCAAAGTCATGAAGTAAGACATGCCTGTGTTCTCAGTTTAATGCAACAGCAGGGTCTCTCCACCCATATTTGCCTCAAGGGCACCCAGGCATGTTCTCTGTGAAATAAACCCGTTGAAAGCAGTTAGGCTGCCAAAGATGATCTGCCTGTTGTTTACTTGGTACATCCAACCATGCACTTTCATTTGATTTAATTTTCAGGGTTGCGTTGGTGATCTTAATGTAGAATTTAACCTTAATCTTACATTTTTATGACCTTTTCATTTTATGTAGTATAAATAAATAATAGGGTAAAGCCATTCTTGAATGCAGATTCTCTGTACCAGCTCTTGTACTTTTGTTTTCATGTAAGCTCTATATATCTGTCTTCCATTGTCTGAGAATTCTATGGTGTACCATTTATCCTTATCATATGTTCTGTACCACTTCCCAATAAGATCCTGTCTTGCTGTCTTGATTGAAAAGGGCATATGTGTGGTGGATTGTTTATTGATTATTAGTATTCAGGGCATTTCGTTGTTGAGTGGTTTTTAACGTGTTTGTGTGTGTGTGTCCTGTCAGACACCCTGTGTTTGAGCGCAGGGGAGATGACCTGTATACCAACGTCACCATCTCCCTGGTGGAGGCACTGGTGGGCTTTGAGATGGACATTAAACACCTGGATGGACACAAGGTATGTGCATCACCAATCCATATACCGCTTTGAACACACATCTATTATAGAATGCAAATCGGTATGGTTGCATACATCACTGTACCATTGCAGCTGTTAGCATGCATTTATAAAGAAGGATAAAGATACACACACACACACACACACACACGTATATACACACAAGCATGCAAGGTACGGTAGTCACACAGTTTACCAGCTGTGGTGACATAATTCATGAACATTCACTTCCTAAGGATAGGAACATCATGTGCTGTTAATGATGTATTTATTTGAACTGATCAAAACCATCCACTGTTCATGACAACAGTCTTTGATTCAAAATCCTGTCACAAATACTATGTGATTTACTATACCTCCCGTGTCAGGTTCACATTGTGAGAGACCGGATCACAAAACCTGGAGCCAAGGTGTGGAAGAAGGGAGAGGGACTGCCCAACTTTGACAACAACAACATCCGCGGCTCACTTATCATCACCTTCGATGTTGAGTTCCCTCGGGAACAGCTCGATGAACAGCAAAAAGAAGGTGAGGAAGCAGGAGAAAGGGAGAGAGACAGAGAACAGGGAGAGTGCATGTGAGACAGAGATTGCTTGAAAGAAAGTGAGAAAGATGTGAAAAAGAGAGCGGCGGAGAGCAAAATCAGGGGTGGTGACAGAGAGAAAAAGAGAGAGAAAGGCACAGAGACAGATTGGGCAAGGAAGACTCAGGTGTGACTGATACTGTGTTGTCTTGTTTCAGGAGTGAGGCAGCTGCTGAAGCAGGCATCAGCACAGAAGGTGTACAATGGACTGCAGGGGTACTGACATCCCAGCAGAAGTCAGGACTGTTTCCACTCGCACTCATACATGAATACACAGGAACAAGATTTGGGGTGTATTTATTACAGATTCACAGATTGTACTCAGGACGGGTTGTCTTATTGTTTATATTTTTTCTTTTTTATTGATTTTTTTTTTTTTTTACCCCCTTATATATGTACATTTCTCGAAGAGGCCAATGGTGGAAGGCAATGCACATTTATTTTTTAAATTTGTTATGCCCCAAATGGGCATTCTTTTTTCCACTTCTTCAACATGTGCTTTCCAGTTTGTTTGACTAGGCAGGACTCTCAAGATGTCAATCACACTACAGACACACACTCTTCCTATGGAACCTTGAATTTCCTTGAAGCTGTGCCCTCTCTCAGCTGGACTGGCAATCACAGCTGACAAATTGTACTCCACCAGAGAAGTAGGATTGAGGCTTGGAATGTGTGGCAACACCTGCTTCTGGAATTCTGCTGGACTGGGAGTTCTGGAAGTTCTGGACATTCTTCCCCTTTTAAATAGTTTTATGAATTATTTTATTTTCAGGATTTTTACTCCTTGAAAAAAATGTTGAACCTGGGTAGTGTTCTTTTTCTCCTTTCCCATCTATATTTCCACGGTTGTGCAAATTCCTGTCAAATTGAATACCCAGAAGTCCATTTCAGTCTTTATGCTTTTTTTGTGTTGTTCCTGTGACTGAGTTCAACTGTACTCATTGTGTGCTCCATGGTGTACTTTGCGGTCTTTGATTTTCTGCGGATTTTGGTTCCTTGGATCAGTCGCTGGCTGCCTTCATCTCCAAAACTCATCCCTCTCCTAGTGGGATTTTGATTTTGGACAAACCTCCCTATTCACCTCCTATTCTGACCTCTCTCCTCACCTGGCAGCCTGTGCACCTCTTCTCTGGACTGCACCTGACAGCAAGGGACTATTGTGAATGGAAGACCATTTTCTAGAATGTCCTCATGGAAGAAAAAAAAAAGAATTTTCAATTCAAAACTTCAATAAAAATTTATTATAATATTTCAATAGCTTTCTTTTGGTAGATTCTTTTTTAAACTGAGTCCTTTGTCTTTAAGTAGCAAAATTATTTATTTGGTTCTGTTTAGTTTTTGCAGATACCTAAATTAATGAAAATTTGTAAGAAACAAAAGTGTTTCAATTACTTAAATGGCACATGGTGAACAGATTGAATAGAGGTCAAAGCAATGCTTATTGTATATTTTGTTTTACAGACATAGGATATTCCTTACTCCTTTCAAATTACAGTATACAATAATCCATATACCAACTTGGTGAAATGCTTGTCTATTACCTGAATAGACTGTCTGATGTCTGGTCATTTACTATGACCTTTTGACAAATTATGACTGATTTGTATTTATCATCTTTTAAACAGCATCAATGCAACGGGCACTTGAAAATAGATGAGCAACATGTCATTTGGTAATGGTTTGTGGCTGTTACCTGTACTATACAAGCTGCACAATAAATGAACCCAGTCATCTGTAAATTTCTAAGTGACAACACTCTGACTGCCCCAAAGACACACAATCAAATCCTTTCAGCATTCCAACACTTAATGATGTAGTGAAATTGCTACATATCACTTTCAGAACTGATGGTAGATGTGGCCAAGTTTCACATCAGGCAGAATGGGATGTGTGGCTGAGGAACAATCCACTATTTAAAGGTGCATTAAATGGTTCAACTCTACAATTGTACAATGCACCTACCAGTATAAACATGCTCCTAATGCTGAACATATTCATAACAATAATATGTAATGTAATATGTAATAGAATTGCCAGCTTTGCAATTAATATTTTTACTGCCATTAGATGACAATCTTTAGAGCAAAAAAATGCTTGGGGCTGGTACTTGCGGTCAACACAGAATTTGTGTTGCATTAACAGCTGATGGTCTCAGGTCACAAGGGTCTGTGTAAAGCATGAATTTGAAAGGCTTTACTCTCGCAGGATAAACCTTGCATGTCCCTACAAGTCCTGATGTATATTTTATAGTTATTTTCCCATTTTGTTCCTAGCAGTGTTGCTAATCCCCCCACATCTCTTGGAGTCTCTTGGAGTTGTGTGTGGTGGTAGCAGTACAAGCCAACAAAGCTGTGTTAGAATACTATCATAATAAACATGTATTCATTTGTTTGATTGACTTTGCCCTTCTAAGAAATGTTGATTTCATTAATAATTAAGCTCATGTTCTGTGTATATATTAGAAAATCTAATTCAATTTGAATCTGCTTGGGGGATTATATTATGTCACATCACATGCCAGGCTGATTTCATTCTGCAGTGTGGCTTACTTATGGAAAAACTGGGTGGCCTGTGGATCTAATCACGTGTTGCAGGTTGGCGCCATACACATTTTCTGGCACCGTGTGTACCGTGGCCACATTGTGCGTAGAGGTTCAATCTGATGTAGGCCAGGCCATTACCACTTTTAACACTCTTTGGAAGCGTTTCTCTTTAATGTATGATCTAGATGATCTTGATCTGGATTTTTTTTCTCGGCTCTTGCCGTCACTATAGTTAAACTCGCGACACAAGCACGTGCATTTCCCGCACGACCATGTCAACGTATAGTAGTTAGGCCACAATATCATTTAGCAAAACTAAACAGCTAAGTCTAATGTGCTCTGCAAGGCTACGAAATTAGCCAAACCAACTAGTTACCGAGCTAACGTTAACTACCTGAAAAGCTAACAAACCAGTTAGATACCCTAGCTGTCAGGATAACTATAGTTACCTAGCTAATGTTAGCTGTGACATTATTTCTAGACAAATGGATATCTTTCAGAAAATAGAGAAGATTGGTGAGGGTACATACGGTGTTGTTTACAAAGCGAAAAATAAACTGACTGGACAGTCGGTGGCGTTGAAAAAGATTCGTCTTGATGCGTGAGTATTGGCGTTAGGTCGCTTACGTTACAGGGTTTATTTAGATATTTAACCTGTATGTAAATTGCTAATGTGTAGTTAAAATGTTACTACATGTTACTGTTATTGAACTTGCTACTTATTTACTGAGTGAACATTCCGAACAAAACAACTCTCAACCTGTGAATGTTATTGAAGGGAATCTGACTAAAATACAGGGTCTGGTGTAGTAAAGACGGCTAGGCTAGCAAGCTAATAGTTATATGAATGTGACACTACGTAGCTAATGTTATCCGCACCCAGTGCTGTATTATATGACGTTAGAAACTGTTGACTGGTATAATAACGATGGACATTTGTACAGCAAGTTTTTTTGTAACAGGGCAAACTATATATTCATTAATGTACCTGCTATCATGACATTTCTTCAAAAACCTCGTTTCGTCACAGTTAACTGTTACGTTCGTTTCTCCATCAGGGATACAGAAGGTGTGCCAAGCACTGCAATTAGAGAGATATCACTGCTGAAGGAACTCAACCACCCCAATATAGTAAAGTAAAAGAAAGCAACAACCCTTGAATTGCTGAGAAAAAAAAGCGTTTACTGATTGTGCATTTCTCCATTGATTATCAGTAATGTTACAAAAGCAAGTTAGCGTTTAATGATTGTGAAATCACGTAATGTAATCATTCACCGTTGCCTCTCACTTAATGTAGCCTATGCTTTGACTTTTAGCACCTTATGTTTTTTTGTGACTGTCCCTGTTTTTTTGTTTGTTTGTTTGTTTTTTTTTTTCCAAAATGTGTTTATATCATTAAATATAAGGTGTATCAACCACACATCAGTCCTTTGAATTATAGATTGTTGAATTGTTGTCACAGATATTTTTTTACTGTAGGCCTGAATACTACCACCATTAGTGGAACAAATACAGTCTCTCTTTGCTAGGTTGTTAGACGTGCTCCACACAGAAAAGAAGCTGTACCTCGTGTTTGAGTATATGAACCAAGACCTAAAGAAATACATGGACTCCTCCCAGCCTGTGGGCCTCCCTCTCTCACTGGTTCAGGTGAGGTGCACTTTTTGACGCCTTATTTCACTGTCCATCCATCCTCATTCACCTATATACTCAGACTGATGTAATACATGAATGCTTGTTTTTGTTTTGCCAATGCCACTTAGATTAGTATAGTAGAAAGTTGGACTAAGTCCTCTCTCCTTGTCACGGCCTCTTAGAGCTACCTGTACCAGCTGCTGCAGGGTATTGCATTCTGCCACTCCCATCGGGTTGTCCACCGCGATCTGAAGCCCCAGAACCTGCTCCTCAACCAGTCTGGTGCCATCAAGCTGGCGGACTTCGGGCTGGCCCGGGCGTTTGGGGTGCCACTGCGGAGCTATACACATGAGGTCTGACACCTCGCCTCTGTCCCAGCGTCTAACCTCATACACAAGTGTATCCCTTTAAACGGTTCCCTCGCTTATCCCTTCAACTGTCACTCTCTCATCAGTGCTGATATCAGACAGTTACTGAGGACTGACTGGGGATCAGTTATGCACTTTTGCTGGGGTGGGCATCGGGAGCCATTGGGAGGAGTTTAAAATGCAAAAGACACATCTCTATGTCACCTGTATGAGTGACCATGAGACTATCACCAGTTTACCTGCCTACACTGTATTATTAGGATTTACCCACACAGTGGGAGAGCTTCTGATGTTGTAAAGGGTTGAATTTTAATGTTGAAATGACAGTGACAGTTTTCCTGTCTATGGGTGCAGGTGGTTACGCTGTGGTACAGAGCACCAGAAATCCTGCTCGGCTGCAAGTACTACTCCACCGCTGTCGACATCTGGAGCATCGGCTGCATCTTCGCAGAAATGGTGCTCCTTCAGCCCGCTCCAACACACACACACAAACAAACACATATACATACACGCTGACACACAGAGCTGTGGGACTTCCTTTACAGATCACTATTTTAGTGTCACTAGGATCACCTGACCTATTTTCATTCCCTCATGAGTGAAGTGATTATTGATGTGTCACTTGCAGTCCCTGTTACATGCAGTTTTAGTTCAGTCATACTGATAAATGCACAGAGTTGGCCTACATCACCTCATCGGTGCAAAGTCAGGTGCATTGGAAAAGAAATTACACAACTTTTCTCTGTAGATTATTGAGAATATCTGTGTTCTCACCTCCCTTATAGTACTCTCATGTACTACTTGTATGTGTCAACCATCCAATTGCATTGTTGATATGTCTCCACAGTGATAGATATACATAAAAATTATTAACAGGTGACCAAACAGCCGCTGTTCCCTGGCGACTCAGAGATCGACCAGCTGTTCCGCATTTTCAAGAAGCTGGGGACACCCAATGAGGAGGTGTGGCCTGGGGTGACCCGGCTGCCTGACTACAAGTCTCGCTTCCCCAGATGGGCTCCTCAGGACCTGGCCAAGATCACCCCAAAACTACAGCCAGCCGGACAGGATTTACTGCGGGTGAGTGTGAGTGTGTGTGCATGTGTGTGTTTGAGTGTGTGTGTGTGTGTTTCTCACTCCGAAGCATTCTGAAGTTCACTCTCCGTGCAACTTTGTTCCTCAAAATGTTGTGCCGCTGACTGACGACATGAAATAACGTGAGATTGGTATCACTGTGCAATTAGGATGGTTTTAAGCGGTCAGTTTTAAAAAGGGAAGGGTGCTTGTGGTTTTCAGCTTTCAATTTATGAAGCAAAGTGACAGTTCTGCCCAGGGCAATTCTGTGTCTTGTACGTGCTGCCCATTACAACAGTAATGGTGGTTCCTATTCACATCACGCCTCATGATCAACAACTCTGTAAACTGGCCTTTGTTTCTGGTGCGGTGCTTGGTGCTCTTGTCGTGTTGTCCTTTGTCACGTCCTTCTCTGTCTCTGCCTGCTTTTCTTGGCTTCACTCACCAGGGGGTTGCAGGTTCTCTGCCCACGCCCTTAGATGGCTATGCCTCAGGCTAGTTACACATGGAGTGCACATCTCCAGGAGGTGGCACCCCAAGGGCCCATCCAAAAGTCATTTTGATCATGTTTGTCCTGGTCAATAATGTTATTTTTGTAATTCCCAGAGTTGGACGGACTAACACATCTGTGTCATTTTGTTGTCATTAGCAAACAAAAACAAAAGAAAAAGGACTTCAACACCGTTTAAACTGGATGACCTAGACTTCCTAGACCAGCTGCTTTATGATCAGAGGCATGCGTGGTTGCTTTCACCAGTGTCCCTGTGAATCATTTCAGAAGTTGGTGGGAGACAGATTAGTACCATTGAGTGTTTGTATTGAGAGCTACTTATTACTTTTGGCCAGTCCTCACTCCTGATTGATTTCTTGGTTTGATTTTTTTTCATGATTTCTTCTACTTGATTTAATTGGAGAGTTATTAGAATATAGTTTGCAGACGTGAAAACCCAGCCATCAGTTAGCAAATCACACATTACCTATCGACATGTGGAAGAACAAAGAAAATGCCAATACAAGAATAGCAATGACTAATGAGAAAAAGAGAAAAGGAAAAAATACTTTCAGACATACCATAAATTTCATATCCAGTTTCCTTTTCCCCATTTTGACTTTCCTTTTTTGCTTTTTATTAATCCCTCTTTCTTTTTAATATTTATTTTCCAGCGTTGAATTTTACTCATATTACATTCCCTTTCCCCACTGGCCATTCCTGTTTCTCACTTAATGTTTCTTTTTTATTGTGCCATATATTGCAGGTCATAGGGGCCCTCACACCAGCAGAGGGCAGTAAATGAAAAGTATACAAGCAGCAGTCAAATGCGTTTGGCACGACTATACATTATATCACTAGGACTATGTAAAGGTCCAGGGCATTACGCTAACTCACAATCTTGAGTCAGGCAATAGGGCAGTCGCGCAGAAGCCAAGTACAGTATCATTTCATTATTACATAATTTACTTGCATGTAATAATGCTTATCCATATTACAGATTGCAATGTAAGTGCAACTCATGTATGCGGCCCAAGAGCAACAGGGGTGAGACAAACTGTAGGCTCCACGTGATGCGGACGTGTCCTTGAGGGTTTGTGAATTTCCTCCTCTCGTCTCTCCAGCAACTGCTGTGCTACAATCCCTCCCAGCGCATATCAGCCAAGGCGGCGCTGACCCACCCCTACTTCCAGAACCTGGGAGACCCGAGCGTGAGGGGCTGAGGCCCGCTGCCTGCTCCTCTGAGACCTGCCCCACCTGCCAGGACTGTACGCAGCCTCACCGGAGCAGGAGAGCCAGTCAGGGTCTTTGGTTCAGGACAGGAAGCTCTGTCTGTACCCGTGACCATCAGGTACTCTGAAGTGCGGTTACTCAAGCAGGGAGATGGTTGCTAGTTCCACAGCCTGTGTTCTCTGGAGTGGCTGATACCCGAGTGGAATTTACATCCTGTTCTATGGATTGTAGAAATGTTTAAAGATTTTTGGGCTAACAGGAAACTGTTAAACGAGGGTTTATTTGCTTGTTTGTTCTCCTGAAGTTTTTGTTTAAGTTGAGAATGATACTCATGCTTAGCCCAGAATGACAAAATGTTAAGTTTAAAGTTTTAAGAAAACTCGGATTTCTGTGCTGATCACTCATTTGGTGATCAAAATAAAGGAAATATAAACCAGATACCACTGAATTTATGAATTTTTCAGAAGTCGATGTTGTTTCAAAGTTTTCAGTCTCACTTATTTGTATGTGCAGTACATTCCCATGCACAATATGTTTGAATGCTCGACAAGCAAAGCAATCACACAGTATTTCGTAAATGTTGAAACAGTGCTGTCATATTGCTGACATAAACACCTCAGTGATGAGAGGCTATCATGCCTCAGCTGGATTGTCATATTGTCATATATGATATTAATAATAATGAACAGGAGGACTATGTGAGCATCCTTAGCCTTCTTCCCATGTATTGAGATACTCTCAGTGATGTCAGCTGCGGTTGGTCATCTCCCAAACCACATCAGCTCCTTCCAGAACGTTATCTGGAATATCGCCGCTAGTCTGATCATGTTTCTATAGCACCAAGAGAGATACGAGATAAACAAGTTGTATTATTATCACAACCTTGCAGGTATGGGACAATCAACGTTTCGTTCATTTTAATTCTATCTGCACAGGGCTGTGGACAGATAGGCCTTATCTTGGGTATTGATTAAAGGTTATACAGCTGTAATTGCCATGGTTTATTGGTAAGATTACAGGGCTTTACTGTCTTTAATCAAGTTGTGGAAATGCATAGCGGTAATATCGGCCTTTTCATCTTTGTCAGAGTACTGAAACCCCGGGTTGCCAGTGTGCCCGTCTGTCAAAGGGGCTCTGTTAGGGAGTGTGTGTGAAGTGGAAGAGACAGCCTATGTGCAGCCTGCTGACAGTAATGTCTGACACAGAGTTAACCCTCACCACACTGCGCCTGACCTCTTTGCCGGGGCCAGGTGTTTCCACTTAGTCTAAAACCATCACCACTCAGCTGAACCCTGAGGCACCACTAATTCAAACATGTCAGAGTTTCCCCCAAAACCGCCCTTCAGTCTTGTCCCGCTTGCCCACAGTCAATGTGTCTGTCTGCTTGGGAGTGTGTGTGTGTGTGTGTGTGTGTGTGTGTGTGTGTGTGTGTGTGTGCGTGAGTGTGTTCCTCATAGATGAATGTATGTGTGTGTGTGTGTGTGAGGGGGGTTTTGCTGTAATAGCTCTGCATGTTTAGAGGCATTGTAGAAACTGTTATTTATGAGTGTGTGTGTTTGTTCTTCATAGATGTATCTGTATGTATATGTGTGTCTGTGTGTATCAGTGTTTCCGATTGATATGTGTCTACAGTACATGTGCCGGTTTTGTAGCTGCATGAGCTGTCGTATGCGCACGCTAGTGATACACATTGCTGTATGGGTGTTGGGTGTTATGTAGATGTATTTACTCGCTCTGTGTGTGTATGTGTGTGTGTGTGTGTGTGCATGCGTGTGAGTGAGAACGTCTGCGTGATGTCTGTGCATGTGGGGTCCTCCCTCGCCAAAGCTGCTGTGTACAGAGATGCATTCTTCCTCCCACAGCCCAAACCCACAGATCCCCTTCCACTGACTCGTCCCTTTTGTTTTGAGCAAATCTGGCAGAACTAAGCCCAATTTCTCTTTCTCCCCCCTACAACCTTCCTTTAATTCAAATAATATTACTTTCCCATTTCAAAAGCTTTCAAAGCCTCGTGCTTTCAGCGGCTCCCATCTGGAAGATGGGACTCTGCAGCCGCAGTTTGTATCTGTGGAACTCCCACAGAGAAACCGCAGATATTAAACACGCTGAGGACGGGGGCGCTTCCTCTGGGAGCCGCACCACACGTCCCTAATCGTTATCAGTCTGGAGCAGGATCGCAGCAGAGGGGGGTGAGGGACACACACACACACACGCAAAAGTGACACTCACCTCTGTCTCACACCAGCCCTCACCATACATCCACTCACTGACTGTTCCCAGAACCCTGAATCACTGCAGTCTCAAAGCACAAGTTCAAATAACATTTATAGACAAGCGCGTGAGTCATTCGTGACTGGGCCGCTTTCATGTTTGGTGTCCACCTGCAGTCCACGCGGATGACTAAGGTTATTAGGGGCCGTTGTGACATTTATCTTTGCCACGCGTGTTTATTCTTTTGCATTTTTGCTGGGTAGTTTTATTGTCAACACTGTGCATTGTGGTCTCTTTTGTCCTCCGTAAAGGGCGGTGTGCTCTTCTGATGGTCAGGCCTTTTTTTAAATGACATACCAAGTTCAAGAGTGTACTGTACCATCTCGTTCCTGCTAGGAATGAGTAATCACAACACCCTTTTTCAAAGCCTTTCGCCCAGCCAGTGCTATGCTGATCAGCTTAACAGCAGGAGGTGTGAAAGCACAGCAGGAAAGGAGAGTCTAAAGGAACAGGAAAGTCTTCAAGGACAAGTCTGTCCCTCCTTGTAAGTGAGGTGACCCCCACACCCATTCACGACCACCCCATCCCTCGTCTCTGTGTGTAATTACAGTAGTGGCCACACGAGGGCAGCCTTGCATCTATAATAGCACCCTCACCCTTGCGGTGTCTGCAGCCCAACCCGACCGCAAGCCTGCCTGCATGTCAGCCCCCCAATGCCGATAAGCAGGGGGGATCACACTTGATCTGGGAGAGTAATAGCTCCTAAGCGTAGCCCTGAGGCTTAAAAGAGTCGCGGCGGCTGTGATGTCTAATTGCACAATCGGGCGCTAAGTCTCCGTGGCAGCAGGGGGCCGGGGCGGGCGTCCTCTTATTCACACTGACTTGGCAGCGTGCTCCGCTAATGGTGCCTGACCTCGGAGGAGCTGCCGTTTGGTACAGTAGCCTCCAGACCGCAAGCAAGCCGGTCACCAACTGCATAAGGGCTTCAATATGCCCCCTCCACTGCCTAGTGCCTACCCCGTGATTGAGGAGATTAAGGGTGATTAAATCTTTTGCACGGCTGGTTCATTTTACGGGTTGAGAAGTAAACAAGAAATGATACGTTTTATATTATATGTCACGTTGAACTCTTTTTTTAATACTATTATTCATTATTTAAGACTTTTGCACCTAATAAATATATTAGGTTTCCAGTTCAAACTGGAAAACATTTGAAAACAGAAACCCCCTCACTGCTGTTGGCCCAACAGAGCGACCAGAGGGTAAAGCTGACAGGCCATTTTATCCATGTGAGGCGATGGACACAGCACCAGCTCAGTCAAGCGAAGAAAAAAAAAAAACGAAAAGGGACCAAGAAAGAAAACCTTGACGGACAGCCTGCAATTTGTGGGATTAAATAAGAGACAAACAAAAGACAACTTCTGCAAGGAATAATGCATGTCAGCCGTGTCTTCTGGCTGCTGTCGCTTTGAAGACTACGAGGACACCCATCGCTGTCCCGAGGGGGGGGAGGCAGGACTCTGTGTATGTCACGTTGCTATATAAAAGTCAGTCACCTCAAAGAGAAAGCCTCAACTATTTAACAGTGAATTGCGGGCTCTAATTATGGGAGCCTTGGGCAGGAAAAAGTGGCTTGGGTTTTCAATTCAGCGACTAAGCCCTTCTGTTATGGCGGAAGAGCTGCTGTTTATTGAAATACTTTTGGGCTAAACATAGTCAACTTTCATTATGTTTTTTTCCCCGCATTTATTTATTTCTCTGCAGATTTTACAGTCTAATGAGCTTTTTTGGCGTTTGCACTGACTTGTGCTGGACGTGCATCTTATTTCTCCAGGCAGGGATGACAAGGAAGGACGTGTGGCGCAAACAGCAGTAGGGACCACCAGTCTTGATAAAGGAGTGGTCAGACAGTTATTTTATGCTGCAGGCAGACCTCAGAGTTAATCACTGAAGCAATGCTGCCTTTTATTGCATGTAGGCATTTATAGACGTCCATACTTTTTCAAATTATTAAACCTCAATGATTTTCACTGTAGGTTTGTGTTCAGTCCCGGTGTATATGGTACTGTTTTTCTCGTGTTTTCCCATTGGTGTCAGCGGCCGAAAGCCTCTCAGCCTCCGCTCTCTCTTTGCTCAGGACACTTTCCTGGCAGGACACTCTCCCAACCTAACAGCACTACCAGCATGAACCGATCTATTAGATTATATACAGTTATTTATATGTATGTGTGTGAGTGTGTGTGTCTGTGTGTGTGTATTAATAAGTAACTGTATGGGAAAGCAGTGGCGGTCTCCCCTCGGGTGATGGTGAAAGCCCCCTTTGTGTGGGATGTGTGCGCCTCTCTCTCTTTCTCTCTCTCGCACCCCCCTCCCTCCTCGCTGCGCCCGGCCCCGTGGTGGCGGATCACAGTTAATAACTGTGCGGTCGGCTGTCAGAGGCACTTAGTTTGACGCTGGGCAGGCAGGGCCCGACGAACAGAGCTTCCTCTGGCTGTCGGAGCGCCTGGGCCCGTCAGCAGAGGGGAGGGGTGAGACAGCGCAAGGAGGAGGAGGAGGAGGAGGAAGAGGTGGAGGAGAGAGGGAATGAGGTGGGAACTGCTGATGAGGGAAGGGAAAAAGAACAGAAGGATGCAGAAGGAGCAGAGTCAGCTCTGTGTGTGTGTGTTCGGCTGCATGGGTGTACGTGTGCACGTGTGTACTTGTTCACGTGTGAGCACGCACGTGCATTTGTAGTGGTGGTACGAAGCTGAGTAGAGCTCACCTGTCTAGCCCAAGTCCCAGGAAGCCAGATGGAGGCAGAGAGCCATTCAGGGCAATGGCCTGAGTTCACCCCCCCTCCTCACGCACACAAACACATACACACACACACACACACACACACACACACAACACACACACACACACACACACACACACACACACACACCACCACCACAGACAGACAGACTGACCCATATACCAGGAGACAACCCCTGTGTTCCAGTCTGTCATTTTGAGTAGAAACCAATAAACCATGGAACCCTTCTAACCCTCCTAATACAACCCAAAAAATAATAATTTGCACAAAAGTAATGTTCCCAATGTGTTCATTCATCAGGGATAAATTTTCATTTCATGAGGTTTTCATATGTTAACAGAGGATTTTGTATTGCTTTGTTTTTAGGGAGTGGTCCCAAATGACGCCTTTTCTGACTTGTAATGAAGTAGTTCTAATGTGTATGCTCTTGAGAGAGCTTTGGTGCAATAACCTTTTTAGACGTCAATAAATACAGACCTTAATTGACCCACAGCAACGCACACAAGGGCTGAAATTAGCTTTTATCTGGTCCATTGTCGTCAAACTGATTTACCAATGGTCATTTCAAAGAAGCGACCAATAAGTAAGCTCAACTTGAGTGGGTTTATTTCCAGGCAAACAATGTATAAATGAGATGCCATTTGTGATTCAAAGTCCATCTCATCCCTGGTATCCAGATAAGATAGCTATTTAACCCCCCACCACCACCAAACCCTGTCTTGTTTGCCCTGTGATAATACTCCACCCTAATAGCATCTGATCTAACTTAAGATTGTAGAGGGAGTTCTTGATGTTGACACAAGTTTACCATGAATTTGACAAAGCTTTGGCCTTAGAAAGGGCTATGCTGTGAAAGATTAAAAAGAATCATTAAGGGAGGGGAAATTTGACTTTTAAAAGAGAAGTGATGTTGCTTTGAGATAGTTGAGAAAGTAATCAGCAGCTATGATATTAGCAGAGTATTATAAATATTCTGGATGTCTTTTGCTATTGTTTTGATACTCTTCTGTAATATGACTAAGACAAACGCCCAACTTCTGTTAACTTCCATTAACACTGACTGTTGCATATACCTTTGGCATTTTGACATTTTTATGATCCTTACGATCCATTTTTTATGATTTGATGATTTGAATTTGAAGGATGTAGGAGGATATCAGGAGACTGCGAAGAGGAAGAAGAGTCATGTTCATCCTTATCGTTCGATGTACACGGTTCTCTTTGTAGAATGGCCCAACTACTGCATTCCCTTTAAAACTGTGCAGTTTACTGATGTAACATTTTTTACCGGCAAAGCACTGTGGCCTGGTAGTTTTGTTCCAAGCCTCTCTGGAACTCTGTTTAAAGCATCACTTCCTGCTCTCAATCCCTGCGTCTGCTTATCCTTCATTTCCACACTGCTCCCCCCCCCCCCAACCCCCGCCCCGGCTCAACCCAGGGATTGGAACAGTGGCTCGGGGAGGGGGTGGATTGTGTCAGCCCCCTTCTTCTCCTAAGGCTCAACAAAATTAAAGGCCAATCAGTTAGCATGCCCTGAGTGACGCTCCCAGGCAGACCCCCAGCCAGCAGACACAAGCCACCCTGGAGCCAGATTCCCTCCGGTCGCACAAGACAAACTGGCTCGGCCTTGTCCTTGACAAGCACCCCCCCCCCCTCACCCCCAGCTCATGCTGAGAGAAACCAGGTGCAGCTCTGGATGAAAAGAGCTGGCGCTCTTTCTCGCACCCTGTCGTGCCCCCCCCCCGACTCCTCTCCACTTTTCTCTCTCACACAATCTTGCCCTTAACCTCTTTCTCAATCTATTTCAGCTTAATGGAGTTAGGATCATTATTTCTTCCTCCAGGGGCTTGGGGTTAGACATTGGAAAACAAAAACAATTGTAAATAAGAGGGACCACTGGTTTCGCATTCTGGACCCAGTGGAGCTCGTGGGAACCTCCGTGAAGGAACATATTTCAGTTGGTTGATGTGTTTATTCACAGATAAATATTATGCAATACTTTTAAGTAATCATGACAATTACATTGCACTGCACTCAAAAAAATGTCCCACAGGACTACAGAAAGTCCTATAGCAAGCAGCGGTGAATTGGCCCAGCCCTACAGTACATTGGCCTGATTTATAGGATATTTCCAAAAGGTGCTGGTACTCAATGGAATTTCATCATAATGGGGCTTAGACCTGTGTTTGGCCTGCCAGACTTTCACCAGTCAGCTAGTGGACACCCTTTTGGCCAAGCATGATGGCTCTGCGTGCGTGTGTGTGTGTGTGTGTGTGTGTGTTTGAGCGTGAGTTTGTGCAGGTGTGTCTGTATATGTGAGCATGCCTGCATGAGTGTGTGTGTGTGTGTGCGTGTGCATGTGGGCATGCATGTGTGCATGCATGCGTGCACGTTGTGTGTGTGTGTGTGTGTGTGTGTGTGCATGTGTGCATGCATGCGTGCACGTTTGTGTGTGAGTGTGTGTGTGTGTGTGTGTGCATGCATGCGTGCACGTTTGTGTGTGTGTGTGTGTGTGTGTGTGTGTTTGAGTGTGAGTGTGTGTGTGTGTGTGTGTGTGTTTGAGCGTGTGTGTGTGTGTGTGTGTATGTGTGTTTGAGTGTGTGTGTGTGTGTGTGTGTGTGTGTGTGTGTTTGAGCGTGTGTGTGTGTGTGTGTGTGTGTGTATGTGTGTTTGAGCGTGAGTGTGTGTGTGTGTGTGTGTGTGTGTGTGTGTGTGGAAGGAGTTGGGGATTTAACCCTGATGTCCTGGCCTCACTCCACAGCTCTGGGCAATCTGGGCTGGCAGCGGTCCATCCCTGATTCCGAGCGTTCTATCACCACACCATCGGCCGCGCAGAGCGAGGGCTCCAGTCTGGTGAACAAATGTTTTCACACATTGCCTGCCTCCCTCCAGCCTAATCGCCCTGGGACAGCCTCACAAAACAAGTTCCCTATTTTATCTCCACGCTGCGGCTGCCACCCACCCTAGCAGCCAACATCCCCCTCTGTAGCTGCAGCCCAACGTAAACGCCGACCTGCTTGTAAAGAGACTGACCTCGCAGTGTTTATCGGGGGAACCTTGGCTTTTTCTTTCCAGTCTTTTCTTTCTGGATGTATTCCTGCAGACGAAGGTGCTATCATTACAGTTCATTTGGCTGATACAGGCTGATGCGGATTTAATTTTTCCTTTGAGCGATTTCAGCGACTTCTCTTGCTCCCGAGCATGGCGTGCCAGCGCGTGAACTAGAGCCCGCAGAACCTAAGCCAGGGCTTTGCGATCTTCCTGTTGAGGATAAAATACTGACACACAGGCTTCCCGCCCCCATGTTTTTCTTAAGTGGACGTAATGTAAATCGCATATGGAAATGTCTGGGTCGCCCAAGCTTTCGACTCTCTCCCCCCCCTCACCTGTTTTATCTCCCCTCTGCTCAATCCTTCGCCCCCTTCCCCTCTCCCTCCCCGCGCACGCTCCTCCGTGCCAAACCCGAGCCGTTCGCAGCTCACAGTAATTCCTCTGTCTGCTGCCAGGGAGCTCCATTGCTCATGTATTACTCATTCAAGATTCTCATTAGTCTTAATCCGCAAATCTCCCTCAGCCCTCCTTGCTCCTCTCTGGCCATTTCTCCGCCTCTCTCTCTCTCTCTCTCTCTCACACACACACACACTCCCCACCTCCCCCCTTTGGCCGAGCATGAGGCGTCCAGCATCACTTCCTTCGCGGTCACGGCCGATTGGTGCAGCACCGAGACCCGGGCTAAGCTGAAGCTTTCTCCCCTCTGCCACCCTGGCTTCTGGAGAGAGAGAGGGAGAGACAGAGAGAGGGGCAGAGAGGGAGAGACAGGGAGAAGGGCAGAGAGGGAGAGACAGAGAGAGGGGCAGAGAGGGAGAGACAGAGGGAGGCAGCGGGCAAGCCGGGCTCTGGTCTGAGCACTGATGAATATATCTGTATGTGATTATTTTGACAGCAGTTATAGACCCATAAGGCCTGGCCCCAGTTCCTGCTCTTGTTGATTTAAACCACCGAGACCCATAAATAATGGCTGATTAAGTGGCCGCGCCGGGTCTCTCAGCCCAATTAGCTGCTGCCTGGCCTGATCGCCGGCCCTCAATGTGTTCTGCATTAGCAGGGATGTGGTAGAGGGGGAGGAATTAGGGGCCAGCCCGCATATTCGCAAGGTAGCCCCCCCCCCTTCAATGAAGATGCCATAGATCAAACCTCCATCAGTTCTGATACATCAAATTCAGCTGCATTTCCACAATGTTTCTTTTGGCACCATTATATTAATATTTCATAACTATTAGTAGTTTTTCATTTGGGTCTGATGTCAAGTCAAGTCATAGTTTGACAGCATTTTAAGTTCAGAAACAGTCATATCTACCATACATAAACCAATCCTGTAGTGCGTTTTGTTTTGTTCACCTTAATGTGGTGTACCTGCTGAAGCTGGCATGTGTAAAAATAAATGTGTATTCTTTGATATTTCTTTTGTAAGGATAGACTTCAGTTTGGGGTGCCATGTAAACTCATAATTTAAAATGGCAAGCTGTTTAATTATGTGTTTATGTGCTCTTGAGCTGAAACCTTTTGTAAAGTTCCAAGTACAAATGAATGCATTCCAAAAGCAAGAAAAACTGATCCTACATCCAAAGCTCATGAGATGAAGACACAAACTTTGCTGTCTCACAAAGTTTGTATTGTCATTTTTCATTTTTAAAACATTTTAGATTGACATGAATTTGCATCTCTATCATCATTATTTGAGACTGTTAAAATCCCTCAGTGTTTGCTGTGAATGTTGTTTTGATTACGCTGAAATACATGTTTTGAGACAGAGACAGTGGAATGCTTTGAGAGGAAAGATACTTGCTTCCCTTGTTTGCAGCTTCTTGATTGAACAGGAAAACATGGAGGGAGTCTAGTTTGATGGTCTGAGTCAGTAAGGACATTGACCCATACCTGGCTTGGACAGCATCATTCTTCATTAGCTTTTTATTGAGGTTAAGGTTTCAGTTGGGAAGAAGATGGGTCAGTATTCTGTAAACATTTTAGACTGACAGATCATTGTATATTGGGGAGGTGTGCATATTCAGTTTATGTATTGAGCTGTGTCAAACCAAAGACCATCAGCTACTATCTATAGAGATTATACCCATCATTCACACCATATACTATTGCTTCTCTGACTTTACTGGTCCATCATCACATCACTGAATTATTTGCATGTAGAAACATTACAGTAGTGGCCATTTGAGTTGAACAGTTTCCAAACTGTTGCTATCAGTAGGGGTGGCAGTGTGGTGTAGTGATAAGGAGCCGTGCTTGTAACCAAAAGGTTGCAGGTTCCATTCCCCACTGGTGCACTGCTGCTGTACCCTTGGGCAAGGTACTTAACCTAGAATTGCCTCGGTAAATATCCAGCTGTGTAAATGGGTAACATGTAAAACAAAAATGTAATCTCTATAAGTTGCTCTGGATGAGTGTCTGCTAAATGACAGTAATATAATTTAAAGCACTGAGCTTGCCACTGCACCTTACAAAACAGATGGTGAACCTAGGGACTGTCTGTGATTCTTTTCTGGCTTTAAATAAATAACGTTAGGGGTGTAGGATTTCGGCAGTTTGGTTTAGCCACCCAAACTCCCAGCAGTGGCCCATCAGCACTTTGTAAACTACCAGAGCCACTCTCTCCCTCAGTTGTCACAGTGAAGCCAAGAGGCTTTGAGGACCGGGGAGGCCGGGGGTGTTGGGGTGGGGGGCTGTCGGCTGTGTGCGCAGCGGCGTGTTAACCTGTCCAAGGGCAACACAGCAATAACAAACACAGGATCACAGCGGCCGCGTGACCCCTGACCCCGGCCTCTCCCCACCACAACATAGATCACTATCGCACTCCCTGCGCTGGGATCAGCTTCAGCGCCCTGCGGTGTGTAGCAGGAGCAGCCAGAATACACCTCCACTCACCCCACACTGCAACTCTGCAACAGCTACATGGCTCCATCCTGTAACACTGTGGCCACACAGTACCGTTGCTTTCAGGTCACATAAATGTTCTGAGATAGTTATGTGTCAATCAGCAGTCTAGTTGATTTATATTTTTTCAGCCTATGCCTTGTGTGCTTGACATCTTCTTGTACATTGCTGTGTTTGGCAGCGGCGGTGGAAAGACCCGCCCACGTTAGCGGTCCAGGAGGTCATCCTGGTCGCTGCGGTCTAGTCATGACCTGAAAGACTGGCTTGTGGAAGGACCCCTCTGCGCTGTGGTTTATGAAGCTCAAACTAAGCCCTTGGTGAGTTCACATCAAGTCCGACTAAAATGTGGTCATTTGGGAGAAATTTAAATATGACATGATATATACAGTATATCATTCCAAGGCTTAACTTGGAACGGCAGAATTCAGGATCTCATAGAAAGCGGTTTGATGAAATAAAGACTGCCTAGGGTGAGGGGTCTCTTACTCAATTGTAGTTTTAATAAGAAATGGAGCATATAACCTGGACCGACTCCAGCTGCTCTGCTCAGGCCTCTTCCCGGGCAGCCTTCTGTCAGCCTGAGCCACAGCTCTCTGCTGGCACACAGCTCACTGCTGCTGCGGGCTACTGAGGGACTGCTGAAATCAAGACCACTAAATCAGGACAGTAAGCATACATCTTATATGAGCACACACACACACACACACACACACACACACACGCACGCATGTAGACACACACACACACGCACACACACACACACACACACGCAGGCATGTACGCACACCCTCACCCACACACACACACACACATACACACACACAGGAACATGCATGCACACATTCCCATGCAACTTCACTGTCTTTATCAGTCACATTCACATTTGCATGTACACACTTACATATTTTAACACACACACTCTCTCTCTATACACAAACACACACATACACATACACTCCAGAGATTTCCCAGAAAGAAGTGTTACAAATTCCTCTTGAATTTTTAACAGGTGGGAAATCAAGAAACCAAAATTTGTGCCCTGAGGTAAATCATGCAACACAAACAAATATAGATGACCTTGACAGCTGCCCAAAATGTATAAACATAAATATCTGATATAATAAAAATGTGTAAGATCTGAATGTCCATACAGCAGCTCCGTAAACTACAGAGAGTACTCAAAAGCCAGGGTGAAGGGGTCTAATACTGGAACATGCTGCTGCAGCCAGGACTCGAAATAAGGGTGGAAGTGGAAAGAGCAGACAGAGATGAGTTGTCAGAGAGAGACAGATGGGGGTAAAGGACAGCCGGGAGGGGCAGAATATGACAGCAAGGCTGCAAGCAGACAGGAGGCAGAGCACTGTGTCAGTCAGGATGGTGGTCCAGCCTGTCTCTCCCCTCCTTGGAGCTGAGCTCAGCAGGGCCTCCACAGGAAGGGGGCCTTCTGACCTGCCTGTAGTGTCTCACATCCCTCTGAGCTGTGAAGAGGAAACCAAGGGCAGGAGAGGCACGAGCTGACGAGGGAATACCGTGGCTGAAAGACAACGTCCTCCATATTGCTGATACCATGAACCCTAGCAGTACCGCCCTCTCCAATGTCTCAGCCCCACAGTGCATGTCTGTGCTGGGTTTCTGGTCAATACGTGTGTAGGGAAGGGCAAGAGCAGTCACCCCACCTGGCCTCGAACCCGGGTCTACGGGGTACCAAACATGCGACTTTGACCACAACGCCAAAGAGCCAGGCTCGTTGGTATGGCAGTCAGAGTGCATACTCAACGGTAGTGATGGCACTCCGTCACAACATGCTTTTGGGAACTTAAGATTGGGCCCAGGCTAGCAAAGCCCCTTGCCCTGAACATCAGCAGGTGTCTTTGCTCCAGTTCTGTCTGTCATCCTCTTTTTCTCTTTGCTTTCTATTTGCTTTACTTGTCTGCTTGCTTGGACAAGTGAGGGATTTATGTGCAGAGTTGTCCTGTACCACCAACGACACACTGGACCATCCACACTGCTTTGGCGTGTGGAGCGAGAGCTTCTGATGGTTCAGATCAGGCAGCAAGTGACAGCGTTGGTAGGCAGCTCCGCCCACCAAGTGGTTCATGAAGCCTCGTTTGTCCACAACTGCTGCTTACCCAAAAGGCCATTCTTGTGTCTGACAGGCCATCTCTCCACGGAACACTTGCAGCATGTTTGAAGGAAACCTGTGCCGCCCCTGCCACTTTGCAGTGGACTTGGGAGCGCTCAGGAAAAGGTCATGTCCGAGGCACAGAGAACAGCTGTTTCCTAATATTCCCAGGGGTCCACTGTGTCACTCGGTAAGACTCCATATTCTTCTGGTCCATTCTGATCCTTTAAATGGACAGCCTATGGTTTCCAATGGGGAGATTCGGCGTATCACAAAGCATTTGCCACAGAAACATCCATTTTCTCAAAAGGTATAACTGACTGTAAGTCATGGTGGAGTGATTTAAGGGATCACTCTGATGAATAGCTTTGCAGTACAAGAACCTAATAAATGAACATCTCACTGTGATTTTAGGATGTTGTTCCTAAAAATGATGAGTCATTATTTTGAGGAATCTAGTGATAGTGACTAGACTACTGCTATAGAGAGCTAAAGGCAGAGAGTACCTAAGGGTCACTCGGTCTGTTTGGGGGCTGCAGGTGAGCTCAGTCAATGCCGTGTGGGTGTGTGTGTGTGTGTGTGTGTGTGTTTGTTGTCCTGGTGTCTAGGACTGAGGTGGACTTTGAGCCCTGGTTTTGTTTGCGTCTGACAGCATTAATGGCAATGGAATCAGTAACTTTGAACACCCCCCCAAAGTGATGAGCTGATAAGAAGTCTCCTACTTCTGTCCCTCCCTCCAGTCTCACCTTTAACACCTTCAGCCTACCTGGCTGCTAAACCTGCTCCCACTCTGACATCAGTCTGGAAATACCTTCTGTCAGCTGATCACATGCCCCACAGTTACATGTGGGGTCTGGATCTGCCGTGAATGAAAACGATTGGGACTGCACTGCAGATAGGAGACTGAAACAGTGCAGATAGATTCTTGCCTCAAAGACTGACCCTGGATCAGTTTTTTGCCTTTTTACATAATGATGAACATTAGTATCAGGATTGAATTAGCTAATTCTTGAACTGAGCTATTTATCTTTGAGTGCTCCTCTCATGCAGTAAAAGAGGGCTAAGGATGCTTTGTGGATCATTTGTAACTGATCATAATAAGATTAAATTGTTTTGGCTGTTGCATAAGCGCTGTATGACTTCATTTGTAGGAGGTTATTTGGTGCAGGTGATGAGGTGACTTAACCATCTTGAGTGTCAAGCATGGTGAAAATCAAGCAGACTCACAGAAAGGAACCAAGCTGCTTTGCACATGAGGGGAGCAATGCTTTAGCGCTTTAGTTTGTGTGTTAGTGTCAGTGACAACACTGGTCCGGGGGGCCATTGTCAGGACAGCCTGCCCAGTTCAAAGCAACTCCATCCATATATTTGATTTTACACTGCCAGGTCCGTCCACTGCATCAGAAATGGTAGTTTTCAATAATGTGTACATCAGCAGTTGAACAGTGAGGAGGCAGTAACGCAGTCATTGTTTACACACCAGATAGCCACCCAGGGGCCCAGTGCTCTCTGGTGTTAATCGGCACAGCAAAATGAGATGGTATTGGCAGCCCCTCTGTCCTCTTTAATAACGAATCTGTGTTCTGTGTAGACCATCCTAATGGATATAAAAGGATGTGGCACAGACATGCAGAGGGATGTGCAGACTGTTGCGTATTACAGACCAATTAATATGTGACGCTCTTGTAGTGACAGATGGCATTTGACTTGACAGTATTCCTGCAGGACAGCAGACATCCTCATACCAATCAAGTAACAACAATGATCAAGTTAGTTGTGGAATAATAACAACAATAGTAATCATAATATCTAACCGTGTAAGTGGTATGGTCGTTATTGTTTTAATTACTGATGACGTGAGATGTAATATGAAAAACACGGGAGTCTTGAGGAACTGCAGAGCTGGTCTAAATGTGGGGTAGGACTACTCAGTACTCACGACTGCAGAGGCGATTATTAGACGCCAGGGGGAGACTGTTTTAAAATGGCCTTTCATCAGGCGGACTTCACGAAAGTTGTTTTTTTTTTAATTAATTGCGTTCATCAATTGTACAACTTTTTTATAATCAACGTAGCTCATACAACGGTCCAATACATTTACATTACATTATACTCTTAATGAAGCACTCAAATGATAATCAGAAACCCAAGGAACTGAAAATGTTACATGATTTTGAACAGATGTTCCTTATCTTACCATGCGTATAACTGGGATGTAATTAACTACATGCTGGGATGTTGCAAACACCGCCATATAGAAAGATGTTAAAACTGTTATTTTGATATTATTCTAATCGCAGTAAAGTAGCCTAACAATTGCATACTTTTGTACATTATTGTAATGTTCAAATTCCCTTTATAGACTGCACGTTTTTAATTAATATTAGTTACAATTTAAAGAGCTTGCTTATAAACTACGGAACAAAATAATGAAACGTTCATAGCTATCCAGTTGTTTCTTTTTTGTGAATATTTTTCCATGGTTACTTGGAAATTTTTGGAAATGCCTTCTAAACTTTCTCTATCATGCTTAATAAACGTAATCGCATACTATGGAACAGTCCCCTCAATCCTCGTTACGCGGTCTTGCGTTTGTTGCTAAGTGGGCCGATCAAATTCTTAAGCACCCCTCCTCTCCTTTCAAAAGCGAGTTGAATTTCTTTTTATTCTGTTTATGTTATCATTTGTAAATCTTACCAGAAGTGGACCTTAAGGCACCAGGGGTAACCCATACACAGGCTAATGAAGTATTTACAGATAATTCCAACTGTCAAATACTTCAGCACTATGACATAGAGCAGAATGCTGGCGCTAACAGCTTTCCTCTCTCTCTTCCATTCTTTCTTTCCGTCTTTCAGGTCAGGAGTATTTAATTTCAGGTAAAAAGTTTTTCTTCTTGGAGGGGGGATGGTTGGGGTCTACCAGACCTTTGGCATTTGCAAAAGAATGGGAAAAGTATTGTCTTTGTTACATATATCATAACCCTGGAGGAACTAATTCTGAAAAAGGCGTAAGAAGATTACTGTTATTCTTAATGAACGCCATATAAAACAAATCGGAAAGTTATGCACTAAAATGTTGCTTACGTTTGATGGACAGTCCGGAAATCGGATCGAGTTTCGAGGCACAGAGCGTGCGTTGGTTTAACCAACCATCGAAATGCACTTTTCGCCAAATAAAAACAGATTGCTACATGAAGACAGCTTTGTTACTGGTTCCCACGAGTTCCAATTCTGTAGGCTACATCTAACGGTAGTTGATAAAAAGAATTCTTGTATATTTGTGAACCTATCCTCTAAAATCGTTGTTTTTATTTGTAAAAACAAGATGGTTTATGTAGATATATGTGGCGTAATGTAGGGGCTACTTTAGACTAGCGTTACCTCCAAAACAATTTAATTTAAATTTAATTTAAATTTCCGGTAGGCCTACTTATAAAACGTGTTACTTCTTTTACCTAATCATTCCAAATACAGCTGATCGAGATTTGGTTCATTTTATATTCTTTTTAACAGCAAAGTTAACAACGGTGATTCATTTGTGATATGTCAGTCGGAAATCTGTTACAGTATTTATCATACATGAAGTTATTAATAAAAATTGCTATTAACGGAACGTTATGTTTCATTTGGTATAATGTGCAAAGGCAGATTTTTAGAAAACTACAAAACGACTCAGAACAATGATGATGAATTTAATATCTTATATAAAACTATATGAAGCAAATAACAGTTGTACATAAAATAGATACACATAGAATTTTTCAGACATGTCGGGAATGTTCTACATATTTTTGGCGATCTGATTTGAGGTAAAATTGTTCTTGTATGTGACTGGAAAGATGACTAACGAATTCAGTGTCAATATTTATTTTTCGGAGTTTAATTATGATGAGATGAGTGTTGTTAGTTGGAATAATAACAGTAAACAATTAAACTATTTCAAAATATGTTCTAGTCCACTTTTGCGTCACTGCAAAAAATAATGTTTTCACATTTACAAATTTCTCCATTATTCACAATTGTCATCATGTGACAATTACTATTGACCGTCATAGATTATTATACCATTATTGGCAGCATTACCATGTGCCATATTGAAAACGTGTGTGTGTGTACACGCGTTTTCCTTTTTAATATGACCGTGTAATGATGCTAATAATAACAGTACTATAATCTATGACTGCAATTTATAGCAATTTATGACTGCGGGTGTGTGATTGTGTGGTTTTAAACGTGTATCATTTTTTGCACCCGCATTTTGCTTTGAATTAACTGCACATATATAGGCTATTGTTTCTTACACACTTCTGGGTGTAACCTCATTCGTATTACCCTAATGAAAAATACTTTTAATTAAACGTTTTTTTTAATTGATTCTTTATTTCAATTTTAAGAACACGTCTTATTGTAATTAAAATTTGTTTTCTGTGGAGCTGTAAAATTAGGCGACATCATTTGGAATTGAATTCGAATTCATTTGAATTTGAAAAGTTGTTCCTTATAACATTAACATTATGTGTAAATACGCCAATTGTATTTTACCCCGTAAGTAAAAAAAAAAAGTTTCGAGGCAATAAAGGTAGCAAGTAGACCAAAGCCGCCAGTAGAATCCTGGTAGGAAGAGCGGTAGCAATAGCAGTTGTATTTGCATTATGATATGATATAAATCATTTTTCAATCCCCTATGATAACTTGGTTAGGTTAACCAGAGTGGTTACTGCAAATTTAAAATATTTAAATATGACAAAAAATCTTACAATTAGAATTATATGAACCTGTAAAAATGCCAGTTGTTACTCTAAATGTAAACTACAATGAGAAATTATATATATATATATATATATATATATATATGTGTGTGTGTGTGTGTGTGTGTGGAATACAGTCTGACAGGACCGCCTGAAGTTGTTTTCTAGCACATGAAAAGTGTATAGTGTGTCTTACGAACTGATTTTCTTTGTACGTTTGATTTTATGATACAAACCCTCTGGAAGAACTTATTTGTACCGCGTGAGTGTTGATGTCTGCTGTGCTCTCCGTCTCCAGTGTCACCTGACCTCGGGAATCATCCTTTTTTTTATCCTCACCACATCAGACCTGCTCTCTCTCGTCCTGCTTTCTAGCGACCTACCAACAGGAAACTGTTCTTGTTGTATGAACCCCTTCTTTTGGGGTTCACGCTGCTGTTTATAGTGCTCCTGATGATACTGTTGACGATGATGATGATGATCATCATCATCATGATCATGATCATGATGATGATCATGATCATAATCATGAAGATTATGATATATGTTATTCGCAAAAGCATGATTTGACGACAACTCTAGAAAATTTATCGACGGTGACACAAACATAAGTTGGCAGACATGCGGGCAGGTATTGGGGGACAGACTGGCAGATAGGTGAACGTGACAGCGGTATGTTAGGCCAGCAGCCCAGAGCTGTGTCGAGGTGCGCTGAGCGCTGGGAGAGCGGGAGCGCCGCTGACAGCTGCAGTTAAGAAGAGGAGCGATTAGTAAAAAATGGAGCACGGACGCGGTAATGAACGGCGAGTCATGACCCTTGCATGGAAGTAATTTGGAGCGATCTGAAGGAGAGCTCGAGCCGCCGCCGTTCACGTGTTTGAGTTTCGTTTGAAAGACAGATTAATCCTTACCGGCAACTAGATACATCCTTTCAAAACAAGCCATTAGACGCGCTTCTTGGTCTGTTAACGACCAAAGTCGCAAATTAATGGGAGCAAGCGCATTTGCCTCAAACTGCTTTAGATGAAATGGGTTTCCGGGAAATGACCAATAATATGAGAGCATCCAGTTAATTGCCTTCACCTAGGTAAGTGCAGTTTGAGTGGCTGACGGCTTCTCGAAACAGATTTTTCATGTGGTTGCTAAACGTCGTTTCATTAGTTACACCATAAACTTCAAGGTCGCACGAAACATCACCGCTGGACATTGGCAACATGACTTCACCTGCATCTTCAAAAAATCTAAATGGTTACGTAATGGACTAGAACCCTGCCAGCGTTGAGAGACCTGTGGTGTCAGCCAGCACTTATAAAAGGTTGATATTTGTATATCTTAAACGCAGCGCCCTTTTCTCCATAGTTTCGACAATATAACAAAGACAATATGCTTTTCCCCAAGTTGGATACCGAGTTTAAAGCGCAATATAAATTAATGATTACTCCCAGGGAATCGAGCTCCAATCAAACCAGTGGGTTAATCTGTGATTGTGCTTGAATGGCATACTTTGTAGAGTGTACATGGAAGCAAAAAAACTTGTGGAACGCGGCCAGAGATGCTATGGTGATGTCAGAAGAGCTGATTACAGCGTCCATATAGTCACATTGTACTACACACCCCAGAACCCTCTGACTCCATCGTGGGAGACCACAATATATTCCAGTAATTTAGATTTTGAAAGGTGATTAACGGAAATAATCTTTAAGTAGCTACAACATTCGTGTTTTTTTCCAGATTTTAATGCGTGCAAAGATCCTAAAAGTAGCCCTCAGCACAACCAAAAACAGCAGCGACTGTGATTGTACTATTGTACTCACAATACTAATGGTGGTGGACATGATTACTCAGCCCCTGTCCTTCCCTGAATAACTTCACCGTGGTTGAAATGTAGGCCCACAACTGCGGCACTGAGTGGCGTGTAGACATTTTGCTTTTCTTAATTACGTTGCTAAGGACACTGTAAAGTCACTGCACGACATTCCAGACTGACCTGTCTGAGTCTATGCATATTGAGGTGAAAATTACAACTGTTCGCCAAAAGTTGGGAATTTAGAGGCCAAATAAAACTGGCAGCCCGTTGAAGTCAAGCACGTGATCGTCCTCACACCCCCGAGTACAAGTCGGATAAAATATAATGAGGCAGTGAAAAATAGTTCTAATGCGTGCTTGCACACGCACACATTAAAAAATCAAATCTTAATATATGTCAGCGGTAGCAGCTCCAGGCAGTTGTCATTTCTGCAAATTTCCTTGGAACAATTTCACTGCATGGTTATTTGGTGCATCTCATTTTCACTGGTTCAGCAGTAAAACATCGAGATGTTATTAAAAGAAAATTAGCGTTTTTAAGAACGATAATGACTTACAATTGAAAGTCCACTTCAGCGCTTCATATTTTATCAATGAGCATTCTTTATGTTGGGTCTAATATTGTTCAGCATATGATCATTCAAATAAAACTAAAAAACTGGTGTATAATGAAAATTTCCTAAAACAATGTGGCGTTGTTCAAAACATGTATATATTTTAGTTCAGTGTCATTTTATTTTTTGCGTTTTTATCTGAACTCCTAACACATTCGTTTTGCGTTAGGCTCCTTCATCTCCAATTAAAAATGAGTTAAACCACAGCCTATAGAGCAAATGCAATTTCGTTGCTGTCCTATGCAAAGATTGACTTGCCATTTGCGTAGTTATTTTGCGTAGAGTTAGTTTATGATCAAATAAGGAATATACAACGTTCTATCAAAAACGAGCCATGTAAAACAAGTTTTTAAAAATGCTCGCGTGCCAAAAAAATTGCAACGAGCTGTGCTACTACCACAGCAAGCATTTCTAAGTTTTAATATATTATTATATTATATTATTGTATTATTATTATTAAGTAGTATTATTAAGATCTAATGAATTAAATTAATCAAAACTTTCGAATAACATGTATGCTATTTCGAGTAATTGGTACGGTTAATTTCAGAAAATATTACTTTTAAAAGGCAGTGAGTTTCAACTCCTCATCATGGTTTTGAACGGAATTTAAACACATTTTATAACTGTTTGTGACTGCAACTTTCATGAATTATTGTTGTAGGCAAGTTTAAATGCCACCTCTGGGCCCACCCGCCAATATCAACTGGCAAGGTCAGCTCTTATTAGCAGTTTGCCATCCGTTTGTGGCTTTTCAGTCTTGGAAATATACATTTTGATTACCATTGTGGTAGACGCATTTTCCTCAGTTCTTTGAAAAAGTGCACAACCGAAAAGTTTTTGTCACATATTTTAAACGGGCGGAAGTTCTTACTGGATCTTTTTTTGTCTCAGTCACACCTGTTTTGGCAAGCGTGGCGTGATCAGATTAATACTCATTATTCGTCTTGCAAATAGGTCATTGCATCTGCTGGTAATTATTTTCTGTGATATAAATATTAAATTACTAGGCTTTGACTTTGTTTCTCAGTATACAATACACATACTTTATAGGTTGCATGTGTGAAAGGTAGTTTATCGCAATAACTTGAATTTTATATAAATGGTTTTAAGATTTATGTTCATGGTGCCAATAGGGACTTTGGTCATTGTAATTACGAATAAATTGAAGAATTCTGCGTAAACATAAAGAGGTACCGCATACCGAGGTAATACGTAAACATATGGAGGTAGGTGTCTCTGTCGCTTACTGTAACATAAGCATATTTGTGTGTGAACAGCTGAAATATGTATTCTCGTTTCAACGCAATGTTTTAAATTATGTTAATTTAAAATGCGACACTATTTTGGAAATATGCAATTGCTAAGGTCGCTTTTTTACCTTGAACCCTGAAGAATTACGAAGACAGAAAACGGGAAAAAAATTCTTTCTTTAATGTAGTTGTTGACAGTCAAATATTCACCTGCATAATTCAGGAAAATGTACTGATATCCGGAATCGCCAAGGCCATTCCCCGACAAATTTAAACTGGAAAATATTTGCATGTCTGCAATCGAGTGACAGCCACCACTCTGAAATTGAGGCTTAAATGATTTCAACGCACAGGAAGTCTCTGGGAAGTCTGGACAGATGATGTTCCATTAGACCTGAACACTGGCATATACAGGCGAAATTAAATATATATAGAGAGACTGATTTACAGCGGGACTTTGAATGACCAAGACTACACCACAGACATACCTGATTTGATTTTGCCTTGGCAACGGTTTTGCATTGATGGCTGATCCCTCAATATTTCAGTTAGACGTAAATGTGCGTGTCACGCGGGGAAGTAATTCTCTGACTTAAATTCTGTGGATTTTAATTTAAATTCGCTGTACCCGGGTTCCAAATGATCGGAACTGATACTTTTTTCAGAAATTCAAATAGTGGACTCAAGGTAGTGTGTATCACTTTCAGACGATTTTTACAAAAAATTGTCGGCTGATTTTAAATCCAACGTCATTAATGGATTACATACCTGTTTTAATTATGGGAATGGACAACTTGATGCACCACTGTGTTGTTGCAACCGACAACGTGCAATGCCACTATTTGCCACAAGATAGTGCTGTTTCTATATAAACTAACAGTCTATAAAGAGGGCTGCCATCAGCGTTCGTGTGTGCGCCGCTGCGCGCACCTTTGTTTACTACTTAAGTACAGCAAGGACATGCTAGTGTCCATGAACGGATGCATGTGCTTTATGCATAGTTCTGCATGACTTTTTGTTGTGGGGATACACATTTAACTCACTGAGCTTCAAAAGGTCAAATCTGAACCATTAATTTGGCATCAGGTTGATAAACTCCAGATGCATTCTTCGTTTAAATTATACCATTGACTTTTTGCATTTAAATGAGCTTCGCGCCGGAGGTCTGCATAAAATCACCGGTTCATTTCCAATAAAATCGCATTGGTTTATATGTGAAATAAGAAAGCTCTTGTTCTTATTTGGACCCAGTAGGCTTACGGAGACCAGTGACGCAGGGGGCCCCCGCACGATGACACGGAGTGCTTGGCTAACCTGGAGCTCAGGCGACCGATTTGAGCAACCTTCTGTCAAGGAAGGAGGTCCCTAGGCAGAAAGAGATCTTTTTGCAATATAACATGGTGCAGAACAGTTTGGTTTTGCTTTGGGACTTTATCTAAAGTGTGTGTGTGTGTGTGTGTGTGTGTGTGTGTGTGTGTGTGTGTGTGTGTGTGTTCTGAAACGCCAAGTAATTATTATCATGTTTTACAAACGCTTCCGGAATATCCCATCATTTGAAAAATTTAAACGCGTCCTTCGATTGTTTTCACTTGTTTTGAGGTATTGTATCGATCAATATTTAATATCCTCACGGTCTTCTGAAGTTATGCGCTTGTTTGCGGCCAAGTGCTACAGAGCGAAAAGAGAGGGGACTAATTACTTTGCTGCTGTTTTACTGAAAAGTATTTGTCTAATTTTAGATTTCCATAATTTTCCAAAGAAGAGGAAAATAAGAGACTGCGGAGAGGGAGCGAGGGAGATGCGCGGGCGCGAGAACCCCGGACAAGCGGTTAATAATTCAGCAGTGCCTCGCTGCTAACGAATGCCTCTGCACGCGGAGATGAAGTGCACATCCGTTAAGTTCCCTTGAGCAAATATACCATACTTACGCACCCCCCTCCTCGCAACTGAAACAGGAGCGACCATCGTCTGCCATTTACTTTTTTTCTTGTTTCTTTCATTGTTCGCATTTCCTACATCATTGATTTGCTCCTCTGCCACGAACGGGTCGTGTTCAGTGCACGTGAACAAATTTATTTGCGTGTGCACTTTGTGGGCAGAATTGTACTCTGGGGCTCTCCAACTTTGTGTGTTTTAGAACGTTCATTTGCACCCATACATTACCAATCAGGTTGCTTAGTGAACGCAGAGCCTCCGTAAGTATTCTGTCGCTTTGGCGCAGAAGTGCGACGAAATTAAAACATTAGAGGACTCAGGCTTTACACTAGGATATTTAGTAAATGTTATAATTGTTGTTTTCATTTTCGTTGTGATTGACTCACACTTGTAAATATATTTTTCTTGAAAAGTAAAAGCGCACAGAAGGCCGCTTCGGACCTGTGCCGAAGACATGACTTTAACAGCAGGTAGTCGGCAACAGATAATTAAATATTTACGTCCCACGCATCCTTTTGCATTTAAAAATAAGAACATTTCCCCCTCGCCGCCTGTGAAGCCATATTTATTTTTTTCTGACTGGATAAGCAGACACCTCCGCGTGGCTCACCTGTGCGCCGCTTTAATTCAGCCTCCGTTGAGACTGAAGGTTGCCGGCCGTATTCTCACGGAAAGGAAACGCCGAGTGGTTAATACCCAGAAATTCAGTTAGGTACTTTCAGAATGGTCTGCAAGAGGTAACAACACAATGTAATTAATGTATGTAAATAATGAACTACAGGAATGCATGAAGTCCTCTAAGGGGGGTTTTTTCTAATTGTTTCATATAAATAGTAGGTATACTACTGGATAAGGAGTGCTTCTTTATTTATGATAAGTAATAATAATTATAAATATTATTATCAGTTGCAATAGTAGTAGCAGTATTAGTAGTAATAGATTTTTGTCATTATTATCTTATGTATTTAATGGTAACGATTCACTGCTGTCTGTTTCAGAACAGTACATGATTTTCTTCACTTTAATAAAGTTAGGCATTTGGACGCAAATTAAGAATGAGTAACAATAATGAGCAAATATAAATTAAAATGCTCTAACACGTGAAAATTTAGGTACGTTCAGTCCTCCCGAAACACTTCCCGGAAAAATAATTTACTGCAAATGTTGATTTGTGGCAAAGACGTTAAAGGCTGCGATACTGTAAAAACGAGATGGCTGCATTAGTTTAACTGTGTGAAGCAGAGACACAATGCGAGATAGGAATGAATTCGTGACGATGTTTTCAATCTGCCAGCAACCACAAACACGTCGTTTTAAATGTCTCCCTTTTTGTCTTTTATAAAAGGAAGGTGGTGTCTTTCTAACTTGCAATTTGAAAGGGGGATAATTTTAGTTTGCAGTTAAAATAGTTGTTGGTGTAACAAATTATATATAAGACTAGGTCATGGCCGGCACGGTCTGAACGGTCTGGACAGACTAAATAAATACTTTTCATCATCTTCATAAATCCTTCTCCACCTTTTTCCATTCATCATACTCGAATATAACGTTTAATTGCACATGATGAAATAAAAACATCTTAAAACAATGTGTTAAATGTATGTACTCACCTGAATTTATACCCCACCTCTCTCTCGCACTCTTTCTCGCTCTCATTCACACACACGCACACACACACACACACACACACATACACGCACACTCACGCACGGCATGTAGTTTGACTCGACGAGGGCCATAAAAATGAAACGAAATGGAAAAACATTCAGAAAATAAGCGCCAATTAACACAAATGGGTATTTATTCCATAAAACAGTTCTGTGGTTTTGACTGATTAGCTAATCGCACCTCATTTAAGGCCCGTGCAACGCACTTCAGCTTGCACGGACACACGCGCTAAACCCACATAGTGCTACATCATCGCCATCATTATCATATATAATAATAGTGACGAATGAGGTGCGCGGATCGGCCAGCGTTCCGCCGCTGTCTCCCGCACGCACTCTATTGCAGCGCTCTCTAATTTCGCCTCCCAGAACGCTCTTGACAAGCAGCACCGCTAACTACAATCGCTTTGGCGCAATTAATGAACTTTCGTTAGATCACTCCGGAGAGAAGGTAAGGCTGCCTGACCAAACTGAGGTTTTTAAAATATGAAATGATGGACTAGGCATGACGTTAATATTTTATCGTATTCACAATGTCTACCGGGATATGCATGCAGAATTTAAAAAGACAACAACAGAAATACAACAGCAGGCTCCTAAGTTTTTGATTGTTCTCCTAATACATCACATTCGTCTGTCTTCTCACCGCTGTTTCTATCGAGTTACCTCTCCTTCACTAGCACACATATGTGGCAATTTTAGTCAAAACACAAGATACAGATACTTTCACTGTTGAAGCAGAAGTAATTGAACCCTTCCCCGTTGAGGGAGGGAGAGGGGTGTGTTTGCTCTCTCTCTCTCTCTCTCTCTCTCTCTCTCTGGCTTTCTGTCTATGTGTGTATGCGTGTGCGTTTGCGTATGCGCGTTTGTTAGATTGTGTTTCTGGCAAAGTTGTGCATGAGGTCACTTCTAGGTTGCTTACACAGGGGAAGGTCAGCTAAGTGATGAGTTATCGGTTCCATCCAGTCACAGATTTTTTTTCAAGTTTTTTTCTTTAATAAAAATGTCCACATTAATGAATATGTTTATTTTGGCGAAAAAAAGTAACATGCGAGCAAATGTTTCCGTACTGTAGGGAAAACAGTGTCATTATTTGCATGCCATAGTAAACCTGCGATTGTAGGTTTTTATTTACCTGATTATTATTATTAGTAGTAGTAGTAGTAGTAGTAGTAGTAGTATGGTATTAGTATAAGTTGTATTATTTAAGAAATGTGATTCTACAAGATTTCTTCAGCAAAATGTAGATTCCTCCCATGTGCGTCCCTCTGCCCCCTTACCTGTGTCTCGAGTCCAAATGTGTTCGTGTATGAAGCGTTTTAGCCCCCCGGCAGTCCAACCTGTTGCCTTCCTCCTTCGGGCCTTATTTTATAGACTGAGCCAGAGTTTTACCTGTATCTCAGAGCTGTCAGTGCGGTTTCTTTTTTGTGTCCCTGCCTGTGGCACTGGCGCCAAACAAGGCTACAAACTGACGTTTTGAAGTCGATTATGGATAAGGACACTGCCATCACTTTTGTAATCACCTACCGGTTTATAACGCTGATTTTATCAATTTGGCATAAATTTGGCAGGCTGTGGTGTAATTCCAAGACGCGAGTGCCTCCGCCAGTTTTGTGAGTATAGTCCCCAAACCTACTTGTACAATTCCCGGGTTGTAAGACTGCTAACTCTCGTTAAAAGTCGAGGACAGCTAATATTTACAAGCGCCTAAATAAAAGGAGATCCAGGGGTATCAGCAGTTGTATAAAGTTAAGAGAGCATGTATGCACGAGAGGGAGATGGGGCATACGTTCAGGGTTGTGTGTTTAGAACTGGGGTGATCATGACCCGCTTTATGACTTTCTTTGAAATGAACTTGTCGGTGAAAATGAAAAGGAAGATGCCACGGTGTGGTTTCATATTGTCATTCAGCATTTGATCATGGTCTGATCTGCTATTTACTCAGATGGGGTTCTGATGCTTCTATAGACATGTGCCTACTCGCAGTAGCCATCACTGGCTACGATGGCTACGTAACGTAAAATTAATTCCATAAGACTATTGGAAGATTGTTTAAGTGTCAAGAATTTCCACACCTTAATACGAAGTAAGATAAGTTACAGTAGAGCATCACATTTTTAAGAAATGATGTCACATGGTTCGTCTCTGTTGGTGTGCTGTTGTTTTTGATTATAATAATATAACTAACGCAAATGTATTTTATTCAAACAGGATAATTCGGGCACGACTGTACGCCAGTAATTCTTAATTTTCATAAGACAACCGTCAGGGGTTTATCGATTTCGCGGTACAGTAATTGATGAATTCTAGTGCGTTGTATTGGATGCATTACATTGATGATTTGTCTGAGGCTTCCGATTATATGTTATATCTGTTTTGGTGTCAGTACTCGCTTCATGTATTCATGTTGATATTGCGTCCTTGCAGTAATGAACCCGAATTAATGCCACTGTCCAGAGCCAGCAGCACTTACAAAGGACCAATACTGCAGAACTTTTTTTTATCGGGGAGTGAGCCGATGAGTGGTCCAAGTGGGCCATATTTCAAGTTGTGCAAGGTCATAGTGCGCTTATTTTCGCAATCAAGTTTGTGTTTATATTTGCTGTTTTAGTTACACATATATTTTGGGAGGTTGCTGATCGGTATCAATTTCACTCTCTTTTAAGTTAAAGTGTATGTAGGATTTTATATAACGGTGCTGGCATATTACAAAATTATGTGGTTATACAGCTAAACAAAGCTTAGAGATGCTCGTTTAAGGAGGATTTCCCCTACTGTGATGTGTAGAAAAGGAACCACGTAAGTTTTTGCCGAAAAAAAACTCGATTCCGCACATTAATACCTGAAGAATGTTGACTGACTGAATCATCATTCCCTGTGGTACATAGATGTGTGCTAATCCACGAGTTACAGTAGCCACAACCTATTTCAGCCTTTAGTAATACCAAAGGGAAACAAAAACAAAAAAGGACGGACTTCATTAAATATTGAGAAGAACATGTTTTGTGTGCGCTTTGGTCTTTATATCCCCGTACTGCCAAACCGGTGTGAAAACCGTTCAGTTGAAGTTAACCTCATAAATTATTAAAAGCTAATGACATCTGTCTATCAAGAATGCGGTTTATTATTAACCGATTTCACCTGACAGTGCACTTGTTTTATTTACACAAGCCATCTAATAAAACAGTCAGTTGAGCGAGAGAGACCGCTGGATTTTTATTCCACGTTTATTACTCATTAACACAGACGGCAGAGTTATCATTGTTTGATGTGGACTTGAGCATCAGGCAGTTTAGTATTTGCTGTCGTTCTCATACCTGTTGTGTGCAGTGAATGAACGAATAAGCAGCGAATATGCAACAGTAAGAACATCATTAGAGAGACGGAGTGAATTTGGGGCAGTGCAGATGTTCACTTGATTCCAAAATATTACTGTGCATTCATTAGCGTTAAAATACCCAACCTACTGGAAAAATGTATGATGCTTAGTGTAGTTTCCTGCAAGGGCACGCTGGTTGTTCAATATCGTGCCGTCTTCAGCATGTTAGAACAACGGTGCGTATGCAGAAAGATAAGGCAAAGGGGGGTTTGCTAACTCAAACCGCCCCAAACACATTAACGAAAGGCTCAATATAACGAATAATTGCATCTGATCTCCCCCCCTTCTCTCTCTCTCCGCACACACACTCCTCCCTCCCCTTCATTTCCCTCTCAGCTCCCTCTTTCATGATCTCTGTCAGTCAGCGCTCCCGTTGGCAGGGGAGAGATTGAGTGTGACACTCACTGATTGTTGTCCGCGAAATCGGACAGAGGTATTAGGGGGAAGGAGATATTTGTAGTTTGTTTTGTTTTATTGTTTTAGGGCGTCTAATTTTCAGCCGATTTTTTGGTTTGATTTTTTCGATCGCCGCATCTCCAGATGGTCATTTCTCCGATTGTAATGCACTCTCCCTTTCCCCGTCGATAAAGGTACGAGTCCGGAGGAGGACAGCGTTGTGCCTCTGTCGTCTCAGAGAAAACACGACAAACAGAAGGACAAAGCAACCACTGCGGGACTCTTCTCAAGTTGTGTACCCCGTCCTTTACCGGAGGCGCCGCAGCTTGTAATCCTGTACGATCCCGGCACACTTCAGCGAGCGACTCCCGGAGCACGAGCTGTGTGAGGGCTTCTCCCTCACTCTTTCCGTTCGTCCCTCTCTCTCTCGCTCTCTCTCTCTATCTCCCTCTCTCTCTTGCTCCCTCTCTCTGTCTCCCACACACACACACACACACACACACACACACACACACACACATACACACACACACACATACGCAGCCACATACAGACTGTCTGTCCATCTTCTATCTCTCATCTTTCGTTCGCTTTCTCTTAATCACACACTCTCACACTCAAGCTGAGTGCACGGAGAAGTAGCATCCAGCTCCTGCCCGAGCCGATTTCATTCCCCCTGAAGCAAACACAAGTTCAGCCCTGGATTCAATACTTTTAATCAATGGACAGAGCCTTCTCCCCAGCCAGCCGAGATACAGACACACCATAAGCGGTAAGTGAAAAATGAAATCTTCCTTTCCTCAGAACTTTCCTCCTCTCTACCCTTCCTCAAGTGTATTCAGTATCGTAATTATAACTACTTTTTTGTCGTCGGTCTTATTTCAGTTTTCATGATCAGATGCACGTCCATTCATACATTATGCATGCATTGTATTTTAGTGCGCTTTCAGTCAAGAATTAACGTAGCAATGAAATGCACCAATAGTATCGATTAGGATAAATCATGCACGGATCTCATTTCATAAAGGTTGTATATATCGAATGAATAAGATTAATGTAAGCATAGATTCATTTGTACAGAACCAGGCTATTATTATTATTATTATTATTATTATTATACTAACAGGAACGTGTAGATTTTGACCAAAGTCGCAGAGTTCCTGATAATTTGTCAAACCGCAACAGTTCGCTTAATTACTTCCACAGAGCTAGAGGTGAGCTTTGAATTTGATTAAAAAAACAAACCCGTTAAAGTTTATGAAGCTAGAACTCTGTGTAAGTACCCGTGGGGGCTTATAACCAAAGTGTTCTTAAGATTAAGTTCAATATGAGAGAGTTCCTTTGAGGCAAAAATGTTTTATTGTTGTAAAGTAGACGGTCACACAATAATTTGCGCCCAAAAGGCGTGTACTTTTAGGATTTTGGATTTAGTACCGTCACAAATATTAATAATAATAATAATAATATATATGCTTTTTTCGGAGAATGATATTTTCTCAACTACGCTACAATACTTGCATGTATGTATTCATGTGTGTGAATATGCATGATGATTACTAATAGGGCTATTACTAAAGTTAATAAGTGTTGTTATTATTATCAACAATAAATAATAATAATTATAATAATAATAGGTTTAGTCGCGACATAGCTGCTTCTGACGTGTATTTTTAATCGAATAGAGAGGTCAACCGGAGAGTTCCACGGTAGAAACACTGGGTAAATCAGTGAGTAGACTGACACCAGCCACCGAAATAAAGATTACTCGAGCCTTAGACACAGCAGATGGCTTACCCCAAGTTGATCTGCGACTCTCCATATAGGCATAATCACTCTTTCTGTTAAAAAAGAAAAAACGACATTATATACTTATTCTTTTGTCAATCTATTAATGTCTGGTGTCTGTTTTCTGGTTGGGTCTGCAATGTATTGAAGCACCGTTTAGCTCTGACAGTGATGTAAAAGTCAATGTATCACCCCTCATGTGTATATGTATATTTCATCTTATTTTTATTTATCTTATTTTTGACACGTGTTTTATGGCTACGAGCTAAACAACACTGAAAACAACCGTAAAAAGTCAGTCCTTTTGTGGCCTACAGTCTGAGAACCCTAATTTGCTTCCTTAAGTTATGCAACGGGCATGTATGTAATCTCAGTCGTGTAGAAGGATTGTTTGTCCACAAGAAGGAGTTCACCGGTGTCCCCACGCTAGGAATCCAGACGTGTGCATTGAATGGTCACAACATATGGAAGACTATCAACCGACATCAGATTAATTAATTTCAGGATGTCTTGTGAGAGTGGATTTCCCCCTTGTATTACACAGGTAATAACTACAATTATTATTATCACTATTATTATTGTAACTCACTACTTTTAGACTTTATTAATAGGGGTTATTGTTTCCTTGGATTCTTTTTGTGAATATTATAGACTATAATATGGACAAATGTAATTATTTTACATCTGTAGTTTTCCGCATGAAACTTAGAGGAAAATTTAAACAGAAATTTCATGTTGACTACAACATTTCCTTTTTAATATGGTTCATTTTTGAGAGGATGTGCGCATTGTCAGTTGCGTGTTTATAAGACCATTTTTGCCTCATGCATATAATAGAGAATTTTTGTGAGTAATCAGTAACATTTCGAAAAAACTGCAGTAAAGTTTTTCAAAGCAATTTTGCTCTGCTGAAGTTCAGCCTACCTATGCCCTTAAGAGACATTAATACGCTCCGCTTCCGACACACAAAATTACACCAGACAACTCCAAACTTTTCAGATTTTACGTAGTGTTTAATGTGGCACGCAAAACAATATCCCGTGCTTTACTTTGTAGGGGTACGTTTGTTTTCCAACCAACAACAGATAGGTTCTAGCTTAGCACTTTGATGAATAGTCTGGGATTGTAAAAAAAATGCCTTCCTATTGTGTATAGTGTATACACATTTCCCTTTTCATTTGTTAAAAATAAAATTGTAGATTTGTTTTCCATTCTTAAAAATCAATAATATGAAAATTAGAGTTCAGCTGTGGAGCAGAAAATCTGTTGTACAGAAGCGGACGACAGTGTAGCACTGCAGGAGTTGCGCGTGAAGAGGCCCGTATGACGATTGTGACCGCTACTGCGCGCTCCAGTAAGTGTTTGCCAGGGTTCGTGTTTGAGTTGAACTTTTTAATAGAGATATGCCGCATTTTAAACTTTGACAGTTCTGAATGCCACCAAAGGCAACAAATCTAGTAATTCACACCGCCTTCCATCTTATTTGTGGGAGCTGGGTATGTGTGTGTGGGGTTTTGGATATTAGTAATTTTAATAAGTATATGGGATTGTAATTGCATTACGTATCTATGCATTGTTGCGTTGAGTTACATAAACACACCATGTTATATTGTGTAAAACATTGGAAGACGTGCATTAAATAGCTTAAGCAGGCTCCGCGTTGGTAACATTATGACAGGAGTGACGCAGGCTCGGCGCCGCACTTCCTCGTGATTTTATTTAAGTAATACCTGACCCATTATTGTTATGTAGTTTTCCGTTCGGTTAGGAATTTGCTGTAATTTACAGTCCACGTTTCCAATTCACAGCGGGACCTTCCAGCCGTCCACTATAGGACTGCGAACAGAAAATCCCCCCCCCCTCCTCCCCCGCACCAGGGGTCTACATTGCACATCAATATAAATTTATTTTATTTCTACAGCTATTTTTCATTTATCAGTTGAGATAGTTTGCCGCATTTTCCATATGCGCTTTTGTTATTTAACCATATGCTTTTCACGTCTTAAATTCATATTTTTGTTTCTTCGATCAACAGAAAGTATGGCGCCTATTTGTATTTAAAACGATTCGAAAGTACTATTGAAATAAACTATTCTGGAACAGCATTCGGTGGAATATACCTTTGTTTTGCTTTATATTTTAAAATCGTCGATCATCTCCATAAGCAGAAAAGGTGGAGTCAGACACATCTCTCACAAAAAAATAAATCAGTGAAAGCAGCTGTAGTTACATGATGTTTGGAGCGTTCAATGCATGCCGTCACTCACCTAAATACAGCACTTTGTATGGAACTCTCATCTTAATGCGAAAGGAGTTTTGTAGATTAATTTCTCCATCTCACTGCAATTGTATAGAGAGAGAGTTTACACTCTATGCATATGTTTTGTAGTCACGGATATGACTATTGTTTGCATTTTTGTAAGTCATCAGCAGTGTTAACGTTAACCATATTCCCAGAGAACCCTATTTGAGGTGATGTGATATAACATTAAGGTAATAATGTGTTGTTACACTAATGCAGCACAAACACACACAGAAGTGTGTATAATATGTATATTTTAGGTGTGTGAATATAATTTATACACACACACACACACACACACATAATAGGCCTATGCAGTAGTTGTAGAGGCATTGTTATATTAATTTTATTCAGACTAGTCTAAAAATCTCATCCAAATAGCCAACCAAACAGACAAAAACCATATCCATCGCCTGGGTACATGATACTGGAAAGATCAAATTCACTGACCGATGGTCTGTGATAGTCACAGTCTGATTGAATGTATACAGTAAGTTCAGAAAAGTAAATACCATTAGAATGGCTCAAAGCTATTATTTTCATTTAGGGAAAGGGAAAAGTATATGCTAGGCTGGCATGTGAGAATGAACTGTTTGCCTCAGACAATGTCAGCAACATTTGTTTAGAGGCACCATCAAAGCATTTTTTAAAAATTCGAATAAACATTTTTTTTGAATAAACATTTTCCTGCCATCCAAGAATGTGCTGCCAAGTCAAATGAAAGACAAATTCATTTTTGTCTGAAAAAATAGATTTCAGATCGATGGCAGCTTTTTTTGTGTTAAATATTTTGCGGCATGATAGGGTGGGACAACCACACTTTTTTGAAAACTTCATGGAATCAAGCTTGTACTTATAGATTCATGACAGAAAAATATAAAACCATGATTATGTTTTTCAGTTTGTTTTTGTTTGTTTGCTTTTTTAAAAGCTCTTTTCTATGACTCACAAATCCACTCCATAGTTTCATAAGTTAAATCTCAGTGTAGGAAGTGAACGTTGAAGGCAATTGACCCAGAGTTAACCAGAAAGTCCACAAAAGTTTCTAAATCACTGTCTCCAATTATGTGAAAGCGCAGATAATCTCTGGCTGCTTGGCCGTGCCGTGGAATAGGAGCAGCCTGTGCAAACTCACAAAGCCACCTACTGTAGTGTGTATCGGTCATGCTGGATTTCAGTGCCATTAAAATACACTGATCTACCTGAGAAAAAAATGAGTGTATTTTATTTTTATTTTTCATTAGTTTTATTCTTTGCCCCCTCCCCCACCTTTTGCTATTTATTTGTGTCTCTCATCGAGTTGCTATTTTTTTATCCTTTGGAAATCGTTTTCATGCTTTCGGTCGCTCCTTTGTGCCATGATGTTCTTCTCGCGAAGCATAAACCGGCGGGGGACAAAGAGCAACATGCCTTTTGAATTTCACTGTGTCGCCATCTTTCCCATGCTCGACTCTCGTCTCCTCTTCCCTCTTCCCTCCCTGTCTCTCTCTCTCTGTCTCTCTCTCTCTCTCTCTCTCTCTCTCTCTCTCTCTTTCTCCACTTTTTCATTCCCGCTGTGTGATCAGAGCTATCTCTCTCCACAGATATCAAGGGTGTGGTGGGACTAACACCAGATTAGATACACAGCTGGGCAGGGCTGTGGGGAAATGACACTTTAATACTGAACTTTTTATTTCAGCTCCTTCGTGTAGTTCACATTGTGAACCTTTCAAACTAGTTTGACCTGCTCCTTTATTTCTTGTCAGGACGCATTTTCACAAACGTATGGCATTATGCAGATGCACTTATGGCTACATTTTACGCGTATGTGGATTTTCAGTTCCGGCGCAAATTTTTACTCGTCCCCCTGCTGACTGAGAAAACCTCCAGCTTCTAGCAGCTGGGACGCACAGGCAGTTTAGGAAGCTAAAACATAACGCTGTTGTACAACTATGTACTGATGTCAACACCGTGTTACAGTAGCATTGTGAGAGTGCTCTGCCTTAACTGGGAAGGACTGCATTGATATAACCCAGGTGAGCATCCCTCAAGACCACAGCATGGTTTCCATATTTCAGCTTTACATCTGGTAGCCTGAGGTTGGTACCTGGTTGGTCTGACAGCCGCTGTTTTCCCATATCATGGTGTTGAAAGGTGCAGTTGAAACTCTTGGTCTTATTTCATCGATGCTAAGTTTGAGGCGCTATGCATGCCAATGAAAGAACCGTCGGCTAGCTGGGCCCAATTTTCGCTTTTTGCCAGTTAGTGACTTGAATGAAGAGAGGCATCTTGTCCTCCTCTATATCAACTACCAGTATAGTACATTACAACACATAGTCATTCCTGAGTAGTGCCATGAATGATTCTGAATGAGTTCATGAGTATTTCTTGTGTAGTGCCATGATGTTGCCAGCTGCCCTGTACACTTTGATAATGGAGAAGACATAACTGTGCTGTACATTTTGCTTTACCTTGACAGGACAGTAATTATCATTCATTCCTCAGGTGCTTTGACAGGTTTTTTAATTGAGTGGTCACAGAAATTGTTCAACTAGCCTAATCGGAGCGATCCAGATAAAATTCCACGATGTGATGTACGTCCGTGCATTATGCTAAGAATTATAGATTAGAACGGTACGGAATTTATAGTTCCCCTGCTCTCATATTCACAAATATTGATTGCGCATATTTTAATTTTGCGCCAATCAATTTATGAAAACTGACATTGCGTTCAAGGGGTATGATTTTTAGGTGGTACTTAATGTACCGGGCCTGTTGCATAGTATGACTTCAGCTGATACGGCAAGTGTATGGATGCAGGTGACAGCCATAGCAATTTGCAGGTGATAAATGATTCGATTATGGTTCGTACTCACATATACCTGATTTGCAATACGGACCCAGTCCTAGCCCTCTGTCCCTGGGTCTGTTGGTCTGGGCCTCGCTCTGCACAGAGGGATGGATTTAGGGAAACACAGGCCTCAATACGTCTCTGAGAGAGAAAGGCAGATCAGAAAAGCAAGTCTTCAATCAGACATAGGACATCTGAAGTGTGGTGTGCATGGAGTCGAAGACAATGCCACGGCTGCATCATTTGCACTTTTGCAACTTTGCCTTGTAAGTCGTGCCGAATTGGAGAGTCTGCCAAGTGGCTGCAATGCAAATATAAATCTCTGCTCAGCTCTGCTGCCATTGCACACCTGGCGCCACAGATGCCTCTGACCGGGGATTTTGACATTATATAAGGCATCCAGTGACAAAGTGATTTTTGCATCCTTTGCGGTGTTGCCTGGGTTACTGTATTTAGCGCTGTAGAAGAGTCTGAGGTCCTACTGGTATCCTGTAAACACACTCAGATCTCCGCACACAGATAGGATATTACAGGGTGTCTGTCTGAAGCAGTAAACAGCGTATTTTGACCCAAAGCTTTTTTGACTATGGAGGAGCCCTTTAAATTTTTATACAGTTGTTATTGTAACTAAAATTAGGCTCATATAATTACAAGGATGATGGCTATTTGGAGAACTATTATGATGCTATTGTTTTTGATTTTTGCTGAATTTTCTTATTTTTCTCAGAAGTCTAAACTAACTTCATTGTAATTGTGAAGTAAAACCTTCTATTCTCCACCATCACACACAAACACTTAAAAAGACTCTCTCATCTTAAAAACAGTTTCCACAATTCACTCTCCTTTGTAACTCAACCTGTTTAATACTGCATTTGCAATTAGTCTCCAGGGCATTTTAATGCTATAAGGGCAATTGGCATGACCTTTACCACCAGTGTAAGCAATGAAAAAGGAAATGTTTATTTCATATATGATAATTTAAACCTCAACCAATGCACAATACAGGGGTGGCCTAAGAAAAGTGTTGTGACAAATAATTTAATGTAGATATAATTTAACCCAAATTGCTACTGTGATGTATAGTACAGTTATACTATTTCATAGTTAATTTAACGTAGTATTTGGTAGTTTCTCAGTATATTATCTATTTAATAGACCTTCGGTCAAAAAATGAATTGTCTCCGTGAATCAGTGAGTGTGTTAAGTGAAGGTAACTGCTTTAAATTATTGAAATTAAGTTTTATTTTGTTTCTTATTCAAACTGTGCTAGATTCAGTATACACAAGCTATAGATGTACATTATATCTTTTTTATATTTGGGTTTGTATCCTTTATGGTGCATTGTCATTTATAAACAATACTTTCCAGCAAAAATCAAGCATGAAACTTTATTTTTAAAGTTAAAAAATGAACTCCTTTGTGTTTTACCACATTTAATTATACAGTGTTATAGTGGGTAAAAGCAAATTATGGCACACTATGAATCAAAATTTGATCAAGATGGCTTATTATTTGCTGGAATGAAAGACACAAATTTTAAATTTTGTTCAACATACACTTAAGGATGTCTTTTTCTCAGCTGGGTAAAAAGTACTTAAGAGGAACAGAAGGATAATCAACTGTCCTGTGAAGGCATAAGAATGAAGCTGTGAATGTATTTCAAAATACATTTAGAAAAAAACAATATACATCATTTACATCTTAACTGCTAAATAGCTAAATGGGTCCAAATTCAAACAATGGACTGACGGTTTTGTGTGAAAGGATCCATTACTTTGAAATAGCACTGGACTGCAGAAAGACTGCCATCATATAATCTTTAAGTGTGATGCGCCTCAAATGCAGGTGAACAACAAGCTTTTAGAATAATAGCAGCAACAGCGTTGCTATATATAAGGTATAAAGTGGCTTGTGTTTTCATGGTGACATTATAACTGATGAGGTGCAACCACAATTCACAATAGTTAAGTGGTCTGCTTTGGAGCATTACAATCTAAGTCTCACTGGAAATATATAAAGAAAGCAGAGAGAGAGAGATGCTCTCCTTTTTATTTTGCAGGGTTGTTCTAGTTCTCTGTGGCCACCTGCCATAGGAACAGGCTGAATTTAAATGCTTTGAAGGGTTACAGCTTTTACGTATATATATATATATATATATATATATATATATATATATATATATATATATATATTTTTATATATATATATATGTATATATATATATATATATAAAAATATTTGTAGTTATCTTACAGTTTTCTGCAAACACATGTGTTGAACTGAAGCTTCAGATTAATTTGAGATTTTCTGGAAAGAGTAAATATCCTTTTAGAAAATGAACCCTGGGGAAAGTATTCAGCTGGACACTAGTATGCGACCACCATGTCAATGCTCCCCAGAGGGCACATTATTTTAAAATTAAATGGCACGTCCAAAGGTTTTATTTTCTCATAGATGCAAACTGGGAGCATATAAAAGTGAAATAGAGTTATTCACAGTGAAGGCAACCTGTGGGACCTTTAACTCCAGCCACCGAGTAATCCTCCAATCACACACAATCTTTCCCCACCGGCTCGGACCGAGACTAAATAAGACGTAGAGCATTTGAGATGAACAAGGAGTATTGATATATCTCCTTGTTGTGTAAAAAATGCGGTCGGGTTTTGGGTTTTAGAAAAAAGCACAATCCAAACCAAACGAAGTTAGCTAAAAATTTTATGACCGACTGTGTTTACAGTCAGGACTGATGTTAAAATTCCCTCAGCCACCCCTCCCTCTTTCAGCACGGTCTCCGAGAGGCAGGGAGACTCGTGTGAGGTGCTCTCAGCAGCACTTTCCCTGTTGCGCCCCCGAATCTTTACTCAACAGACGACAGCCCTGGTTTAACCGTGCATTTTTGCGCTTTGTCCTTATCTCTGAGTTACAAATTTAGGCAAGCGTTGTTCTTGTATCAGTTCTCACACACCAGTTTGTATTGATTTCAGTACCAACACAATCACAGAAAAAAGCAACAGGCATTGCGGCCAGGCTGAATCTGTGTTTGTTCATGGGTTGCCTTTCTGTGGCAGAAAGTTTCAACGTTCCTCGAAAATAGAGGAAATATGGATGGATGGAATTTCTCAGCGGTTCCATGATTGGATATATTCTGTATTCCCATCCTGTATCATATTTGCTTGTGTAAATGGTATGCTTAGAGCCGTTTCGCATACAGTCAAATTCCAGGCTATTGCATCCTGACGTACGCCATAATTGTGAAAATTGCTGTGAGAATTCTGTTTAATTTGACATTGGCTAAATACTGTCTGTTTCCTGACCTCGAGATAGTTATGCAGTTTCCATATTGTACTAATGTTTCAAACTTGCTAATAGGCCACACATATTGCGCACTGCAATTCCTGTGAGATAAATTATTTTGTTGAAAAATGTGAACACCAGAGCCCAAAATCCTGGGTAAAAGCGTGTCCTACCCCTGTGTAGCCACTGACAAACAATGGGAACTGCATGTAATTACAAAATGTTCTTTTATTACCTATTTATTATCTATTATTAATAGTTTGAGAGACTGAAAAGAGTCTCATATATTAGCAAAAAGTTTTAGCAATTTCTATTTTTTCTGACAAACCATAATATTTTATCCATAGCACATCATATGGGGGAAATTGATAGAGAAAGTGAAAATACTAGAATGGATACCGCATGCAGCTCCAGTCTCCTATTTGATAGATTAGTTAGATGATCACAGGTATAAGTCATCACCTACTGTGCTGTGGGTCACTTCCTACCCAGGATGCTCCTGTGCTGGTTTGCTGATCCACCTCTCTGGGAGAGGGGTAGAAAAGGTATGCCTCAGGCTACACTAGAGTTGTTACACTCAGGGTTGACACTAGTCCCAGTGTCTGCATTCTGAGTATAAATGGATGTGCATTTTAACGGTGAGGGCGTACTGTATGTGAAAAGGCTTCTGTTCTTTGCTGAGGATAGAGACAGGGACAATTACAATGCGCTGTGAGAATGTGAACTTGTACTAATTCTTTTTTTAGTATTTAAACAACACCATCATTTTTTTCCAGAGTTGGATGTCAGTGTGGCCCCAGAAAAACCTCTTTCGTATAAACAAAGAAAATGAATTTTGAAATTTATTTTCTCTCACACAAGCTCTGGGTCATGTCATGATCTATATGCATCCCTCTTCCCATGGTACTGTTTCAAATTTCATTATGTAAAGTTTTTGAAAAATTGGTTGTTGGCATTTTTGTACCTACTCAGGCTACATTTAAGCCATTGTAACTTTTTATTTACACACAAGACCATCACAATCGGTCTGTCATTTTTAAATTTAACATTATCAGTATAACATTTATGATTTTCTTTTTTTTAAGTTATTACACCTTTGCCAGAGCACAATTCAATGACAGCTATTTCTCTGACAGAAATCCTTCTCTGTTCTCTCAGGCAAAAATGTCTCGATGGAGTTCAAGCCTTTACATTTTTTCTGTAATTTGCAGAGTGAATTGGAAATACTAAAATTAACAAGACTGTATGTCACAGATATGCAGAAATCAGTGTCTTTTTGTGTCAGTACATGACACTGTTTCAGTTGTGTACATCAGGGTTGACAGTCAAAGTATTTTAGAAGTTGCTTCTCCAGCACACATGTCTGTGTCTGCTAACTGGTTCTCTGTGTGCAGTGATGAGTTCTCTGTGTGTTCTGGTTGGGTCTCTGTGTTTGGCTCCCATGTGTTAGGGTTTGGTGTGTCTGTCCTGTGAGTCAGTGTGTGGTCTCTTGACTGTTGGTGCAGTGATCCTTTACTGTGTACTGGCTGTGGTTTGCGTGACCGTGTGTGTGTGTGTGTGTGTGTGTGTGTGTGTGTGTGTGTGTGTGTGTGTGTGTGTTTTAATGCATTATACATACATTTATGTATACATACACACACACACACACACATACATATATATTATACATATATGGAGAGAGAGAGAGAAAGAGAGAGAGAGTAATAAAGACCTGCTGTGAACTATTTATCTTTTATGATCAACTGTAATGTTTATGAGAGAGCTAAACATGTTCGCCAGAGGGCCAGTCTTTTTCTCAGCCCCCAGCTGTTAGTCTTTGTACTCACAAATATCACAGTTCCACTCACATACATTACAATTCCAGTCACACTCACATACATTACAGCTCCAATCGCACATATTACAACTCCGATCGCACTCACACACACAAACAGACGTAGACACATACACGCATATACACACACGTACACACATATACCTACACACAGATACATCAAAGGCAAACACAGACAGACAGACAGACAGACAGACACACACACACGCTCCGAACAAATGGCTCGCACAATACAGAAAACCCCTGCAGGCTCTCAGTACCTTACACATACATGCATCTACGCACACTGAATCCAGTACTGAGCTGTGTACATGGTGCTAGCATGCCGCACAGATGCGGGCACGTTATCGGCGAGCGGTGTGTTTGCGAGGCGGCCGTGCACCAGGCGGAACACGTCAGCGATGTACTGTCGTCAGCGAGGGGCTGACACTGGGAGGAAGATCTGTCAGTCATTACTGCTGTTTGATAAGAGGCTATCAGCCCTCTCACCTCACCAGTGCACCTCTTCACCACACCTGTGATCAGGAAATGGCACTAAGCCCTGTATACCTGTCCTTTATCGAGAGGTAATGGCCTCAGACGTGTCTGCTTTAAAATGGCAGTTGAAATTAAAAATGAAAAGTGCCGGCGCCAAACACTTAACTGTCTGTTGTTGGTGCAATGTAGAAGAACCTCCTGCAGTTATATGTTTGCTATTAATTTTTATAACCATTTGGATTTATAAAGTATAGTGCTTTCTTTTTATGATGTTCATTGTGTGGTATTATTCTCATAAATATTCAAAGGGGTGCATTTATATCATTACAAACTCATGCACACTGGAATTATTAGTATTGGATATGGAATATTACAGATGATGTCAGTTTGTGACCAGCCCTTTTATCTGTCTCACTCATTCAGTCCTCCTTTTTCAATGTCAGCTTCAATTTTAGAGTGCTGTCTTAAATTACATTTTTGTATATCTTTTCAATGCCAGTTCTTATGAGCTGTTGAGCTGTTGATCGGCTTTTCCCATCGCCCTCCCTGTCTCTCCATCCAGTTCTGCTTAATGCCATTGTTCCCACCAGTCACTTGTCTCTCCCCTTTTTCCCTTCATCTTCCCATCTTTTCTTTCAGTCTCCTTTTAACAGCCTTTTTCTTTTTGTGTCCCCCTTTCTCCCCTCTCAGTCCCTCCCTTTCCCCTCTTTCCTCCTTCTGTCCCCTGTCCCTCCTCCTTCCCTCCCTCCGTCTCTCTCCCCCTCCTCCTTCTCACTTGTTCCTCTCAACCTCTCCCCTCTTCTTTCTGTGTCTCTTACCCTCCCGTCCACCTCCCTATCCCCTTCTCTCCCTCCTTCTCCATCCTCCCCTACTCTCTCCCCCATCCTTCCCTCCCTCCATCCCACTTTCTCTCCGTCTCGCTCCCTATCCTCTCCTCCTGCCCTTCCCCCTCCCTCCTTCCCTCTTTCTCTCCCTCCTTCTCTCTTTCTGTCCCTCCCTCTCTCCTCCTCTCCTCCCTCCCTCCCTCCCTCGCTCTGTGTGTTTAGGTCTCTGAGTACACTCAGATCAGTAGTAGACCACTTACTGCCCTCAGTTTCCTGTGTGCGGCATGGCTGGCTCTGAGCTCAGCCTGGCTGCCAGGAGCAGGAAAAAGGGAGAGAGAGAGTGGGAGAGACAGAGAGAGAGAGATGGCAGTGTAGCCGCTGAGAGAAACTGCCTCCGAGCTCACTCTTGCTCCCTCGTTCAGCTCGTCTCTGACGCCGATACCTCTGCGATAATTATGATGATAGCGGTTATTATAAAAGCTGTATCAATGCAGGTAGGAGCAGCGGTAATGGTGAAATTGGTGACAGTGGTGGAAAGGGGAATTGAAGTTTGAGCTTTGTGTGCACAAAGTACTGAAGTGGAGTTTGTGCTTTGTATGTGTGTGTGTGTGTGGGTGTGTGTTTTTGTGTGGCTAGTGTTTACTTTTGAACACCGATCCCGACACTCATCCCCAACTATAATAGTTATGTTCAGGCTATGACAATGTCATTAATAATCATACATTATAATTATACTTCTCTCCCATGTCAGTGTTTAAGTAGTAAATAATAAAGAGCTAATTGACATTTAAAATGTAATTGGCATTTCAGGTCAGTATTAATCCACGACATGCATTTCCTTGATTCAGCAAAGAGGCCACTGCTATCAACACCTGTCTCAGAATAATTAAACCCTTATGCATCGGAGCTGTCGTAATTGATTTCAAATCAATCTGCCATTTTGCAGTGACAGGGTTTCTAAAACTATTTTGTCACCCAGGATTAGTGTATCATGCAAACCCAGGCGGAGCAGGTCGGTGTGGTTTGTGCACGTGGCCATTGCGTTGACTTGGCAAGATTTTTCTTTCATGTCTTGAGTAGTGTCAATATTTGCGAAATCTCAATCGTGTTCTGTGGATTAAAGAATACATGCACTTGGAGGCTGTGAAAGCAATCTTTCAGCGATATTCTGAGCCTCAACGTGTGTGGAGATTCACAATCGGACACTGTAAGAGTCTCGCACAATGTTAATATTTAATGGCCACATCTCTCTCTATCTCTATGTATTATTCAGAGGAGCTAAAGCAGAGAACTTGACTCGTGCAGTGTCTAGTTGGGTGAAAAGTAAGGGGAGAGACGAACAGTCGTTGTAACCGTATCTGAATGACATGATTTATATACAGGGTATGTAGGCTATGTTTGACCATGACCCATAAAAAGGCGGTCTTGTGTCTGACAGTGCACATCATATTTAGGCTAGTGAGCAGCGTACGCCCTCTTCCCCTCCAATTCTTTCTTCAGGACAACCCTAAACTTACATAAGATTCAGAATGCAATGTCAGATTTAATCCCATGGCTGAAAGCTTAGTTTACAAGTTATTCTTGTTAGGTCATTTGCAAGTCAACACAATTTTGAGATCATCTCTTTAAGTTCTGGGGAGAATTTCCGCCTCTTGAACCAGCACAGCGCCCCCTGGTGTATGTTGTAACTACCCGTTAGAGCAGGATCTATGGGATTCCACTTTGACGTCTGCAAAGTGCTTCTGTAATGCTTGGGCAGTGCCCTCAGAACTGTTAGGACATTTGGGGTGATAACCCAACACAGTACATTCTATATACACACCCCCTCCCCACACTCTTGATTACTGCCTAGAAAAACGTAAACGATCTTGTGGAGGGAAGAAACAAGATCGTTTATCTCCTGCGTCAAATAGTTTTGAGTGGTAGGCAGATCAACACCGAGATGGAGGCGAGACCTTGATAAGGATCAGTTGCATTGAAAGGCTCCCTGAGTTCAGGCTGAGACTTGTGAAAGGTATGGAGTGGAACACCACTGCACTGAGACAGAGGTGAGCTGATCCCAGACCGGCAGTCACCAGCCAGCAGCGGCGGCAGTAAAAGAGGGTAGTAAGGCTATCTAACAGGGGGTCTAAAACCACAGTGAATAGCTGTGTCATTCAATTAGAATCATAGAGGAGGAGAGAAACAGAAAAAAAACAGGAGGTAAGAGGAGCGAGGGATGAGAGGGAGACAGAGTGAAAGAGCATTTGGGGTAGTGCTGGGGTGGAGAGAAGGATGGAAGGAGAGAGAGACGGACAGAGAGAAAAGATGATAAAACAGTGGAGAGGAAGCATGAGGAGTGGAGGAAAGTGAAGGAATGTGAAAGAAAGAAAGGCAATAATGGAGATGTAGACGAACGTAAGCATGGCAGGGACTGGGGAGAAAGTACTGGTCAAGTCCTGCTGATGAGCTTGAATCTAAGAAACAGGTCCGTAAGAGAGATGACTGAACCAGAGGGAGAAGGAGGGAGAAGCCCTAAAGAGAAAGACAGAGAGAGACTACAACTACAAGAGAGAAGGAAGGAGGGAGAGAAAGAGAGGTAGACAGCAGTGGGAAGGAGAATGAGAGTGACGCAGGAGGGAAAGCAGAAGAGCTCACCTAGCTCTGTGCGACTGTGTTGCCGAGGGGACAGATGTTCTGGGACGCGGCAAACGTGGTGCGGCCACAGCACCGGGGGGACAAGTCGGCAGCTTACCCAGAATTCACCACTGTCCCCCGCAATCCCCCCAGCGCGCCTGGGACTCATTTCTCACTATTAATGGCTTTATTATTGCACTGGAAAGGGGGTGAGAGGGCTGGGACTTCCAGCCGGCTGATCCACGACTTGCTTTTCCCAAATGCCGTGCAAAAACGTTTATTAGAAGCAGACCCACGTCTTTGTCTCTTGCGAGCAAGTGGGGGGAAAAAAAAAAACTCGCACGTCTAGTCAGAGTTGTTAAGATTTATAAGCATTAATTACACATGCACGCTATGCAGCTCTCTCCCAAATTATGATCTGGGATGGGTTCAATGGAAATGATGAGCAAGGCCTACAGGGTTGCGACTCTGCCAATGATACATTGTAGAGGAAGGCAGGGCTGTCATCTCGCCCTGGAAGAAGAGAGAAAGCCACAAATCTATGTCAACAAGTCACAAAGAGCTCACTGCACCAGTGCTGCTGCACAGGTCTGTCTCCTCGCATGAGGAAACGGTTCACGTTGGAACCTCTTTGTCAGTCAGTGGCCGCTTTCTTTCAATCACTGAAACTCATCATATGGAATGAGACGCATTGATTCTCCTTCCAACACGCGCGTACACACACACGCACGCACGCACACAGAGCGACATGAGGGCAAAACGTTGCTGCTTACCTCCCTGCCTTTACGCTGAACCTTGGGGAACCTCTCCAGGTAGCCTCCACACATCTACATATGGCCATGAGATCTTTACAGTGCTCCTTGACTTAAAGGCATTCTTACCAACTAGACCTATCCAACAGCCTTCATCTGTGCTCTGTTTCCATCCATGGTGTACTCTAGCCTCTCCGGCAAAATGAATGAAACACTGTTGCACTGATTTGTTCCATATAGAATACACAGTTTACGTTGGAAAGCAGTACTTAAAGTCAGCTATTAATTTTGTATATGCGTGTTATTTTAATCATGTGGTGCTTTTGTTCAAGAACCGGCTGTCCGTTTATTATCCCGCCAGTGCAACCGATTTCAATTAAACAGAATCAAAGGAAACATTGCAGCCTCTCTTGCTCTTCCCTCCGTGTTTGGGCAAACCGTAGATTTTAAGACTTATTTCCAGAAGTGAAACACTTTTTTGAGTTTTTCTCCTTTTTTGGTGCTAAATATGCCCAAAGAGTCCAGCCACATGCTTTTGGCTGACATTAGTATTTTGTCAGGCAGAGGCGAAAGCCTTTAATGTATGAATTTATTTCAAAATTAAAGACAAAAAAACAACTCGTAATTTCTGAAGAAAAGGGGACTTTTTTCAGTGTTGTTTTTTTTTTCCTTTTCCTGTTTGCTGTAGCTGAAAGTGGAGAGTGATGTCCTAAATGTAAGCCAGTGCGAGAGAGAGAGGGGCAACCACAGTTTGAAAACACTGTCATGGTGTGATGAGTAGGCTGTCAGTGCCTGGGCCATGGAAACAAACAGAACGGGCTTGGCAAAGGCCTCACACTGTCCAGGAAACTCACTTCTGTGTGCTTCCTATCTCTCACACACATGTACACACAAAACCCGTTTATTCCTGTCTGTCTCCCAATGTCTATTCTGCTCCCTTCTTTTTTTCCTCATTCCCCTTGTCTCTCTTTTTCACCAGTCAGTGAATAATGGGATGAGTGATGTCACTGTCTTTTGCGTAATGTTCACATATGGGTCCAGATCGCTTCAATTGGACCCTTGGTGGCCTTTAATACTTGGCGGGTTTCTTTACACCCTTGTAGTGTATTATGACCAGACCGCCCCTCCCAGCTCTTACCAAATGACTAAAGCTCAGTTGGGTGTAGGTAGTTCCTAGATGGCCACTGCAGAGACCTGAATCATGACATGAATTGTGTTGTGGTAGGAGCTGATGTTTTTGACGCTGGTCCCTCTGGACCAAGAAGAACACCCATGTCCACGCAGGCACTGAGATCTAGAACATGCCATTTTCACTCTGGTTCTTTCAATCTGGCATCCCCCAGTTCAACTGGCTGAATAAATCCAACTGGTGTTCAAGATGGCTTGAATGCATCAAACTGAACCTTTCACTGTACGGTACTTTTATATAAATGAAAAAGACGAAAGGTGCTGTATAAATATAATTCATTGTAATTATCACAGGGAGTGATTGCAGTGGACAGCAGTTAGGAGGCTCACCCCCTCCTCCTGCCCAGCCTCCCTCCCCTTTACCCCCCTTTCAGACCTGTTTACATTCCTGTCCATGCTGGTGCAGAGGGACGTGTCCCGGCGCTGTTTGTTGATAAGAGAGATAAGTAAGGATGCTTGATCAGAGCCGCCAGACTACGGAAAACAATTGCCTTTGATTTTGGGAGTGTGTGTGTGTGTGGGGGGGGTTCGTCCTGTATGCTCCATGCCTGTGTGCATGTCATGTGGAAAAACAGTGGCCCAGTGTTCTTCCTGATGCTGCCCACTGTCCTTTTTATTCATTCATCCATTAGACCCTTCACTCTTCTATAACGCCTACCAGCACCCCAGTGCTCACTTCCCACTCAATCTCCATTACCCAACCCCTTGTTTCGTCTAATTCCTCATCACCTGTCTGCTCTGCCCCCCCTCATTACTTCCCTCAACCCCTCTCCTCTGAGTGCGCCCTGACCTCTTGTCTTTCCCCCGTCCCTCCCCGCAGGCCCTTACCCTCTGGTGGGAGCGCCCCCTGGTGGTTGGCGGGGGATGGAGCGAGGCAGCGAGAGCCCCCGGCGCCGGGACAGTCCTGAGAGGAGGGGTGGCAGCCCAGACCTCAGCGGTCCCCCGCCGGGCAAGATGGGCCGCCTGGAGCTCAACGGAAGCCCCACGGGGCCACGCATTCGCCACAACGGTGCCCCACTCAGGCCCCTGGGAGGTACGAAACCGCCGAGGTCATCCGTAATCACTCTGACAGCACCCAGATAAGACCATAAAAAGCCACTCGCTGTGGCACAGGGCAATTAAACTACATTTCCCTTTAAAACAGCGGTGCATAATATATTGTGTCGTTTAGTGAATTGTATTGCAGTGTTGTGCAATGCAGTACAAGAGCAGTGCAATACCAGATCATAGCGGGTGGAACGGTGCCTTCAGGACAACAGGGCAGCACTGTGAGGGTATCTCCTCCAAACAGGTCTCACTGTGCACCAGTCTGAGGTGAGTGAGTGAGAAAGAGATGGAGAGAAGGAGGCCAGTTAGGGAGAGAGCAACATCTGTTGTTTTAATATTGGAAAGGGTAATTATCAAGCACTAACAATAGGACACAAGGTTAAGGAAGGCTGAGAAAATGTGGGAGAAAGTGACGGAGAGTGGAAAATAGAAGGTGAAATCATGAGAGGAGAGGAGAGAAGGAAAGAGAGGCAGTTAGAGGCGATGGCATGTGTTAATGAGTGGTTGTCTTTGAAATAAAGGGAGTGAATGTGTCTCTTCAAAACCACAGCACAGCAGTGGGAGGTGGGCCACACACGCACATACACACAAACACACACGCACAAACTAGCACACGCACACACACACACACACACACACACACACACACACACACACACACACACACACACACACACACACACACACTCTCTCTCTCTCTGTCTCTCTCTCTCTTACACACACACATGCACACACAAAGACGTACATGTACGCACACACATACATACATATTCACAAACAAACACACACAAGCGTGCACACACACACACACACACTCCCACACAGCTGGTCTGGCTGAGCTGATAGGGCTTGTCGTGTGTAGGACCTGGGTGTGAGTCAAGCTCATGGATTTATTTTGTCACCGAGGCTGTCACACATTTAATTGATTTCCCCAGAGTTACTACTCATTGTGGAATACCAGAGGGGAGTTTTGAGTGTGGTTTCAGTCTTGGAACCGGAGTGTATCAGGGTCAAGTGCTTGAGCAAATCAAGACGCTCTGTTAGTTTCTATGGGATGGAAACAGCGAAAAAAAACCAACGGGCTGCTTTCAAAAGCTGTTTGTAAAAAAGACGACAATATAAACATAAACATCTTCACTGACTCCTTTTGGACTCTAGAGGAAATCTCGCTTGGCCAGAAAGTGTCTGAGCTCTGTGGACAGTTGGCGTGATTCACACACTGAGCGCCGCCAGCATTTGTCTCAAGCTCAGAATAGCAAGTATGTGCATATCTGCACAGAGCGCATAAGAGGGAGTGAGCTCCGAAGCATGTGAGCGCTCAGGCTCGTGTGTTGGTGCATAATTATTTAGTGTGTCACAGCTCTGCACAAACAAGCCTGCACCTCCGAGGCTGCTGCTGCCAAGATGCATTGGTGCCAAACATGAAGGACACCATGAGGAAGGTTAGAGAGGCAGTGGGGTAGAGGTTAGGGAACTGGGTGCAATCAGAGGCCTGCAGGTTGAAGTCCTGGGTGGGACACACTGCAGTTGCACCCTTGAGCATGGTATTTATCCCAAACTGCTTGAGAAAATTTTCAGCGGTAAAAATTGAGAATATATAAAAATGTAAGCTATGTAAGTTGCCCTTGAAGAGGGCCTCTGGTAGGCGTATACATAAAGTAATCTAAGAGGTGGGAGGCTATTAAAGAAAGCCCTCAAATCAAGAAACGGGGGGGGGCATAAGACTTTGACTCTGAAAAGTGAGTGTGGTCCTAGGAAAGACAACAAGAGAGGAAGGGGAGGGAGAGAGAGAGAGACGAAAAAGACGGTGTTGACTCGAGAGGAGAGAGAGAGAGAGAGAGAGAGAGAGAGAGAGAGAGAGCACTACCGAGAGCTGTTCTGTGTTGACAGTTATATTTCCCTGTTGGGGGAAATTCACTTACTTGAATTGGCACCGGCCTCCAGTCTGTAATTCACTCCATAAGAACGCTATGAACTGGGAGCTGGGATGATTAATGGGTAGGAAATAGAAATATAGGAATTGACTGATTAAAACAAGGGAAGGCAAGGGAGGTGGGAGAGAGGGATGGATAGATGGAGGCGGGGGGGCTGGTTCTGCTCCTTTATTTTTAGGCGACTCTTATTATTAGCGCTGGGGTTTTGGGGTAATGTTTTTCCCCTTTTCTTTGGAGGGCTCTAATTAATTGCCCATCGACAGAAGGCCCCAAGAACAAAGCACCCTTTCAAAATAAGAGCTTTTTTGGGGGGGAAAGAGGTGGAAAGAGCCGTGTTGCTGGTGGTTGGAAGGATGGAGGGCTATCCTTGCGGCCTCTAACTCACCAATTAACCATTGAATAACAAAAAGACTAGGGCCAAGAGGAAAGGTGCACACACTGGCTGCACAAGAGAGGAAGGAAGCAGCAGACGATGGTTAAGAATGAATGGAGATGGTTATATTGCAGATCACCACTATCCCTTATCCAGACTGGCTGGCATTGCTTGCATTTCCCATTTATGCAACAATAATGCAAGTGTACTGTCTCCCAGTCATTTGACCACACATTTTGCTGTCTGTTCAAGTATGATAACTGCTGCTTTACATTGCTGTAGACAGTAGATAACCCATTGGGGGTAGAGGGGCGTGGCTGAACAGCAGAACCTGGGGCATAAGAGGGAGGCCAGTAAGAGGTGGTTTTATCACCCAACCAATCATGTAGACCTGACCACCTGGTTCTCATACCATAGCTTTACCAAAGGCAATTCAGTTTCACTTTCGCAGTACACGGTGGTTTTACAGTAGTATATCAAAGCAGACCTGACTGCAGTTTACCTCCAGTGTGCTTCTACCCGTACAATCTCTTACTGTCATTAAAGAGTTAAAGGCAAGTTAAAGGCTTTACACAGGGCTACTTGTACACCTCTCCAGTTTAAAGACAAAAAGATCCTGCCCATTTCTGTTAAGGTGAAAAAATGTAGGGTAGGTAACAATGCCTGTGTTAAACATGCATTGTTAAGCATGAGGTGGTCCTAAAGACAGTAGTTTTGTCACTGAGAAATTCCACAGAAAGGTGCTTTCACTTGGGAACAGCCTGACAAGTCACTTCATCTCTTAGAATTACACTGATACACGATGGTATGATACCTTCGATATGGACTCCTTAGGAAAAATATCTGTTGGTATATCGTTTGGGAGTGAAACCTCATTACCTGAAAGGTGCACATGAGTGTTCAGTGAGGAGTGTATTTGGTGGGATGTACCTAACATTTATAGACCAGTATTTAAACCTGGTCTATTTTTCAAATCCACCTAACTCTAAATCACTCAGTGTTTACAAAATGTTCATTTTGAAATTTTTATTGATTTTTTTCCAGAAATATTCTGTGACAGGTCCTGTGACATAGTCTGTTTAAAATAATAAACTACAAGTAATTTCTTCAGGAACAGCAGTAGATGCCACTTAAATGATTTTTTGATGTATTTTTGATGTATTGACTTCATTACTGGTACAAAATCCCATTCATAAAACTTGAAGCTGAAAATGTCAGCCAGCAGGTATTTCTGGTATCTGATCAGTAGAATAGCATGAAAGGGAATGCTGCTATCAGCTTAGCAAAGCAAACACACTGTGCAATTAACAAGTCCAACGGTAAAACGATCGTGCCGTTAAATAATTTGCATGGGCTATCAATATTCATTTGGTAATTTAAGAATTACTTTGTTTCAAGTAAAGGTACAGTATTGCTGATTCATGCAGTGATGGAAGGTATGACGTGTGACTCTATATGACATTTTCTTCAAGTGTATCTTCCTATGATTAAGGCATTATATTTGCACCTGGAGAACAGCAATACAATTTTACTGGGGAGGTTTATTCATGTTCAGTGCTGTGGTGCTATTGATTTTGAAGTGGTGTGTGTTAGTGTCAGGACCGTTGTAGCTGCTGTTGTAATTTGGTTGCGACTGTGACTGGTGGTGTTTTCGCTTCAGTCTGATCTTTATGTTATGAACAGAGCTGTGCTCGCTTCATCATCGTGAATTACTAATCAATCACTCATTTCTTCGGACAAGGATATTGCGCTGTAATTTTCAGGGTCATCTGATTTACATTGAACCCAAGTCCTGCCCTTAATTATTCTGTTTGATCAAATTATTCCAGTGTCAGATATGCTTAAAGTACTTTGCAGAAATACATTTTGAGAGTTAACCCACATGTACCATGTAAGCTTTCATGGGGGATTATTAGGAGAGGAGTCATCTGCCCACAGCATTCCACATTATGAGTTACAATGCCCCTGTTTCCTACAATAATTTTGTCCCCCCCCCCATCTCTCTCTTTCCCTCCCCAGGCCTGATGATCCCCGTGTTCTGTGTGGTGGAGCAGGTGGAAGGGGGCGGAGTCGGGGGCCCAGTGACGGATGGGGAGGGGCGGGAGGAGCACGCGGAGTTTGTTTTGGTGCGCAAGGACATCCTCTTCACCCAGCTGGTGGAGACGGCGCTGCTGGCCCTGGGGTATTCCCATAGCTCTGCCGCTCAGGCACAGGGTGAGTCACGGGGGGCGGGGGAGAAACAGCACCACTACTCTGTTACAGGGCACACTGGGTGGACAGTTCTACCAAGCATTGATCCGGAACCAGCTACTCCAGGCTTCAGTTCAGCCACAGTCATCTTGTGAGACTGAGCTTAAACCAGCGCTTGTGAAAGAAGGGGCGGACTGGAACACAAACGAAGCAGAGGGAGAGACGGAGTCTGTAAAAGTAATCAGAAATAAAGACATAAAGGGAGGAGTGGAGGAGTGGAGGAGGCGTAAAGGAGGGATAGGAGACAGAGGAAAAGGGAGGTGCTTCCAAGAAGGAAAAGTGTGTTTAAGGAGCTCGAAAGAGAGCTCTGAAAGGACGATAATGTATCTGTAATTCATCATTGTGTACATGGTTATTGAAGACAGTAGAGGCTGATTTTTATTAAGTGTTCAGGAAGTTGTAATAGCATCATGTCATTCCTGTGCGGCCCACGCATTGAAATCAATCTGTTTATAAATTCGCCTGTCTGAATCACACTCAGTGTCGCACGCACTGCAACCCAAGGTGCTCATAACTGGAGTAACACCATAAAAGCACTTCTTAGCACAGCAGAATATGTACGGACAGTTGTCAAAGTAGCTATTAAAGTAGGTGACTTACTACTATTGTATTAAACCTTTGTGTAGTTGGACATCCATTCAGCAACAGAGAGAGAGGAGGGAGTCGTATATTAAAACCAACACAGGGCTCAGACCTCAGACACCACCTCCCAGTTCCTGGAAGGCTGCATTAGTGCCATTTTCCATTACAACCACTTCTCTTTCAGCTTAGTCTAATATTAGTCTAATACCATAATCAGCTGTGTGCATTTCAACTTTCCCTGGAGGTCAAAACTTCTTTTTTCTACTAAAAAACACAGATGTGTTAATCTCGAAATGACCTTTTTGGAAAAAATGTTTCATTTATTATACAGTTGCGTAATGTGATAATGAGCCCATTATTACCTTAATTGAGTAATGCAGAGCAGAGGTTGTCTGTACAGAAGTTGTAATACAAGACAATGTATCGTGCTGAGGGTAGCAGGCCGCCGGGCATGCCAGGAGAGTACCCCTCTCACTATCTGACCTGACCCGTGACAGCCAAAAAGGATCATGGGAGGTCTCTGTGGCTCCCCAGAAAACATCAGCAGAAACAAAGCCCTCACCCCCCACCACAAAAGAAATCAAGCAGCGATTCAAAACAGCGAAGAGAAAAATCAGGGACTAAGCAAAACATCACAGCGCAGCAAAATAAACACAGCGCTACAACAGAAAGGCCCGGCCGCTTTATAAAGTTCGCTCCCAAGGAAAAAAAGAGAACGCGCGAGCCGCCAACAACAAAGAGGCACAAAGAGGCTCGCAGCGAGCCTGCCCCAAATTCCTGCACCCTGTCCTGTAAACACACACATAAAACTGCCCCGACTACACCCTCGGCCCCCTCCGCTCCTCCGAAATGAATACTTTTTGTTTTTTAAAATAAGCGTTTATGTTAAATGAATAATTTCTGGCTTAAATTATACATTTTTTCCTCTGTGGTTTACGACCAAAATTATACAGAGTCCCTGCTATTTTCTTCTCGTTTGAATTGTGTCCTGCATAACTCCTTCCCAGCAGTATTTTTAAACTCTTCCCAGAGCGCCACGGCCTTTCTTTAATTAGCCCAGCCAGTAATTAACTGGGAGATATTGTTTATTTCAATTATAAGGGTTTAAAAGCTTTTATAGAAGCATATGGACAGATCTATATTTTTAGGCTTCAGACAATTAACGGCAGTAATAATTTTCAGTAAGTGAACATCGTTGTTTGCCACGTTTGACATTAAGCCGTTGTGGGTCAGCATGTCATTTTTGTCAAAAATACATTTTGTACATGTGTTGTATATATATATGAACCAATTACATGAACCAATTAAGTAGTGCAACAAGTTATGATTTTAACAAGGCATGAAACAATCCATACTAATATACAACAGGAAAAACCACATCTGGATAAACCTGCGTCTAATCTGTTTTTCATAAATAAGCCTAAGCCACATTTTTTCTGGTTTCGAAATGCATGTCACAAATTGTGAAGTCTCAACTGATGTTGTTCGACCTAAGGGCCCTGGTCCAATCAGAACGCTGACCCGCCCACCTGATCACAGTCATGCCTCCGGTGCTGTTGGGTTTGAGGTCCACCCAGCACCCCTGGGATAATGCACATAATTACTACTCTCACGTCGTTAGGATGATTAATCACACAAGCGGGGCCGCTGGGTCAAACGGTTTGATTCCGTTCCAGCCAGTGTTAGCTATGATGAGAAAGTGGGACAGTCAGACAAACAGACAGCAAGTGACTAAGACTTCCTGTAGGAGCCATATACTCTGCTCCCACTCCCACTATCCTAAAGACAAAGAGGAAATAGGCTCCTCTATGCTCCAGAGTGAATGGGGAATGGTTTCCCCTCTGGTCCCCAGAGTGAATGGGGAAGGGGTCCTCTATTCCCCATAGTGAATGGGGAATGGCCCCTCTATTCCCCAGAGTGAATGGGGAATGGCCCCTCTATTCCCCATAGTGAATGGGGAAGGGGTCCTCTATTCCCCATAGTGAATGGGGAATGGGCACCTCTATGCCCCATAGCGAATGGGGAATGGCCCCTCTATACCCCATAGTGAATGGGGAATGGGTCACTCTATGCACCATAGAGAATGGGGAATGGGCACCTCTATGCCCCATAGCGAATGGGGAATGGGCCCCTCTATGTCCCATACAGAATGGGGAATGGCCCCTCTATACCCCATAGCGAATGGGGAATGGGCCCCTTTATGTCCCATATACAATGGGGAATGGGCACCTCTATGCCCCATAGCGAATGGGGAATGGGGAATGGGGAATGGGCCCCTCTATGTCCCATACAGAATGGGGAATGGCCCCTCTATGCCCCATAGCGAATGGGGAATGAGCACCTCTATGCCCCATATAGAATGGGGAATGGCCCCTCTATGCCCCATAGCGAATGGGGAATGGGCCCTCTATGCCCCATAGCGAATGGGGAATGAGCACCTCTATGCCCCATATAGAATGGGGAATGGCCCCTCTATGCCCCATAGCGAATGGGGAATGGGCCCCTCTATGCCCCATAGCGAATGGGGAATGAGCACCTCTATGCCCCATATAGAATGGGGAATGGCCCCTCTGCTCCAGATTGAATGAGGAATGGGCCATGTGCGTGCAGCCTGGCACATAAATCCAGCCCTGGCTCTGTGGGATAGTGTGTGAGGGTGGGAGTTCACGCGGCAAGCCAAGCCACCATCTGACCACACGAAAAAGAAGAAATAGGGGCAAGAATTTTAATGTGGAAATGGCGTCCCGTTTCGGGGTGATCTGACACAGAAACAGGCTAAGCCAAATATAAAGGATTCATTCATTCCCACTGTACTATCCCCTGCTGCCACAGCTCACAGGGAAGGTGTGTGTAGCCGTGTCTGCAGTCACTGGGCGTGACAATGTGATGGACAGCGTAAGTGTCAAAAGCAAAAAGCCTTCAGGGAAACACCCTTTAACACAGCAGACACGGCAGCAGCGCAGTACACACCTGTACATCGCTAGGTGATTAGCTGGCCATGGGAGCGGAAGAGACAGTCAGAGTGAGGGTGCTGATATGTCGCCCTGTGGCCCCCGGGACCCAAAATCCCTGTGGCCAGTGAAACTGGCCCGCGGCAGTGAGCATTGCGCAAGGAGACAATGAGGAAAACAGCTACAGTGCCGGGAATCAAAGCTAACCAGGCATTGTAAACACAGAGCGAAACAAGAGGGATGGAGGGGTGGGGTGTGGGGGTTGAGGGGGTGTTCGGGGTGGGGGGGTGCAGTCACACACAAATTGTCTTCATCTGTCCACATAGCTTCTCTTCTCTAATTCAGTATCTGGGGAATATATCTCTGTAAATGCATTTAGAATAATAGGGCAAACACGAAACATTCCCCAACTTACTGAGGCCTTGTATACAGAGTGTAAGAGCCCACAGCTGGGCCACTGGAGCAAGGCCTACAAGGCAGTGCAATGGAGGCTCCCCAGCAGCTCCAGATCAGGGTGAACAACCGACAGCCCTGCACTGGACCCTGCACCCCGTGGAAATAATATATAGCAATCCTGCTAAACATTACTATAATCACTGGCCCCGATCCAGAGATGAAATGGTCACTGGAGATCATAGGGGAAGACTGACCACCAACTGGTGTGGTCAGTGGCTCAGTAGTTGTTAATCCAATCAGGCGCATAATGTTCTCACCATGTTTCAGCAACAGTAATGTCACGGATATGTTAGGGGAATGCTGTGTTATTATTGCACGGTACTGGTCACTCACACCCCATTTTTTCGCATCTGTGGGATCACCTGGGAGCTCTGTGCACCCTGTGTTTGTTGGGACAACACAAGAACACTCGAACCCTGAAAAAACAAAGAGCCCACCAGAGAGGGAGAGTCAGAGACAGAGAGAAAGAGAGGGAGAGAGAGAGAGAGGGAGGGAGAGAGAAAGAGAGGGAGAGGGAGGGAGAGCACACGCATCCCCGTCCCGTCTGTGTTTGATTTAGCGGATGGTAATGCGATTAGCGTTGTTTAGCTTCGCAGTTCCAGCCGCAGTCTGGGGGAGGGCCGGGGAATGCGTCTGTGTACACATCCGAGGGATGCTTTTCAGACGCACCGCGCGGCACAGAGACCCAGCCACTTTTAAAGGGCCAGTTTACTCTGCAATAGGAGGAGGAGGAGGAGGAGGAAGAGGGGAAGCTCCTGTCAGGGCAGCAGGAAATAGAGGAAGAGCGTCCATAGAGGAAATGCACTCTTCTGCCTCCGCTGTCTGCAAAGGCAGAAGAAATGCCCCAATGTACAATTACGGGTCTATGAAAAAATTCCAGCTTCCTGTCTGTGTGAAACTGTGATTTCATCTATATGTGAACTAATATACTCACAATGTATGTTATATACATATATGTGTTCGGCCCATTTCATTCCTTTAATGATTCCTGATGAATACTGTTCTTGGATAATCGTGTGTATTGGGTTTGTTCCGTTTCATCATTTTTGAGAGGTATCGACTGAGGTCAGGGAGTAGGTTCTTACATGCATGCTCCAGTAAATGTTTGATTACTTATTCTCCGCTGCCCTCTTCTCTTTGAATACATTTCATTGATCTCCATACATTCTTCAGTGCCCCCCCCACACACACACAGGGGATCCTGCCCTCAGCTTTGCCAGTATACCCTCCTGTACTTCCTGCTCTGGCTGGGACCAACATCAAGATCGACAATGGGTCTGTCAGCACCATGAGAGGGGCGGTCAGGATGCATGACTGTGGGTTCTGTTTCCTGTGGGGTATACCCCATTACCCAGCATGCCTCAGGACAGACCGGGACTGCAGAGCTTTGCTCAAAAAAAGCATGGCTGTTTGAGTCCTGCCCGTCCTCCTTTGTGTTGGATTTCCGTGCTGTCCAGCCATTTTGCACGTTGTCAGTCTCAGACAGAGGCACACATTTCTCTCTCTTGGGAAGACTTTATGGCCACCAATTGGGGTTGACTAAACAATTATTAATCTGTTGAACTGCGAGTATTAATTGGGGTTGACGTAATGGCCAGCCTTGAACTGTCATGTCTGGGCGTGGTGATGTTCTCTTCCCTGCTATAAACAGCCGCGGCGCCCATGTATTTATGGCTAATGGTGCAGCCGCCAGTCAGTGTTTCAGGTGTCTCTCATCTCTCCCCGGCTGATAAGGGATTAATAGATATGGTCTTATCAGCCCACCGTTGTCCCTCTGCCTGGTTTACTGCTGATGGCCCTGGATGAAGTGCCTGTCATCCAGAGAGACAGAGAGAGAGAGAGAGGGAGAGAGGGAGAGAAAGAGAGAGAGGGGGAGAGAGGATCTTCACCTGCTTCCATTTATCTGTACAGTGACTCATTTGCACACATTCGCACCCACCAACATATACAGTGTGACTCACCCGCACATACATGCGCTCGTGTTCTCGCACTCTGACACAGACGCACACTCGTGTCCGCGTACACGCGGGGCCCAGATTCTGACGCTTTTTTTACTGAATGAACCGCCGCTGACAGTGATGTAATCTTCCTCCTCTGTGGTTGGGGAGAGGATGCTGAGGCACTGCCAATGCGCTCGGTGCAGCTCCAGCAGATTGTATTACAGGCGCGGGGACAAGCGTGACTCGTGCGAATGTGTCCTGGCGCTGTCGCCATGGTGATGATGTAACGGCGCGATGCTATGAGGTCCCTGCGCTGAGAGCCGAGGGGGTCAGGCGAGGTTAATGACAGTTTGTCCCGTCTCTGTCTTGCTCTCACTCTGTCTTTCTCTCTCTCTCTCTCTGCCTTTCGTTGTCAGGAATCATCAAAGTGGGCCGCTGGAACCCCCTGCCTATCCAGTACCTGACAGACGCCCCAGAGGCCACTGTGGCCGACATGCTGCTGGACGTCTACCACATGGTCACTCTCCGCATCCAGCTGCAGAGGTGAAGGGGGCAGCCAGGGGGTTGGGGGGGGTTGCTGAGTGAGAAGCAGATTTGCCTAAGGACCTTCAAAATTTGGGAGCTTGGGATTGGGCAGTGTGTGAGTTAGCAGGAGACTGGACACTTAGGCCCTCTTTACATTGTACCTTACACCTATTATTGAAGTTGGTATTTGAGGAATCCCACTGATCCCGCTAATGCCAACGCCACAACTTATCTTTGCATTGCTATTTTCAAGTCCTGCACAAGCATTTCCATCAACACCACATGAACAAAAACGTACATGGCATTCTTAGTTTGTCGGGCTACAGCAGGGGTATAATTAAGCTGGTACAGTCAGGTATGCTGTGCCGTTAAGACAATTATTGCCGGTGAGAAGTATCACAAAGACACGTTTGATACAAGCATGATAAATGGAACGCGCCAGCCTAAGTCTCCTGGTTATCTTGTTGTGATTGTTGCCAGGATGTCGTCGCTGTAAAACATGCCTCCTGTTTGCACTCTGGGCATGCTGTGCGTCTTATTGCTTCCTCTGAAGGTGCCCAGTGAGGCCCAGTAAGATTGCTGGGGTGTGGTGGATGAGGGTGAGGGGAATTGTGGGACAGGAAGTAAGAGTCTCCACGGTTGCAGCTTTGCCAAGCTGGAGGACCTGCCGTCGGAGCAGTGGAACCACGCGACGGTGCGCAACGCCCTAAAGGAGCTGCTGAAGGAGATGAACCAGAGCACACTGGCCAAGGAGTGCCCCCTCTCCCAGGTACCATTCACCCCCTTTCCCTGGTACCATACCCCCTTTCCCTGGCACCATTCACCTCCTCTTCCAGGTAGCATTGACTTCCTCCCCCTGCTCCCACACCCCCCTCTCCAACATATTGTGCCAGTCTCTAATTTCAGTAAGTTAAGCACTGCCGCTCTGACTCCTATTCCAAAGTGCTGCTTCCTAACCCTGCATCTCATTGTCTCACAGACTGGTTGTCCAGAATGGTCTCCTATCCCCCCTCCCCACCCCTTGCACATTTTTTTTGCTTTTTCTCTCTCTGTCTCTCTCTCATCCTCCTTCCTTTTCTCTGTCCAGCCCTGAACATAGTCTTTTTCAGACACACGAAAGAGGTCATGCACACAGACGAATACCCCATGCGTACTTATTCTCCTGGCCTGACTAAAACACCAGCGTTTCAAATGATGCTGCAGAACACACAGCATCCCACCGTTAGTCTCACACCACACGGAGGCTTACCGTGTGTGAATGAGGAGAGGAAAGTGAATGAAAATTGTGTAGGTCTATCGATTGCCACGGGCCCGCATGCTGGAAAACCAACAACCCAAATGAATTAAGAAATGAGAGAGGAGTGTAAAAATGCCCTGGCTAATGCGTTTCCCCTGGCCTGCAGCGAACGCTTTCGGCCCTGTGAGTGAGTGACTTACACCACGCCATATGTGGAGCTCTCGTTATGACACCCCTGTGGTTAATATATTATCAGAGTAATGTGGAGCAGGGCAGGGCGTCTCTTAGGACTTCCCACTGCATTGCCACACACACACACACACACGCACACACACACAACCACACACAGACGCATGCAAAAGCATACACACACATGCATGCATGCACAGACACACACACATGCACACGTGCAGAAGTGCGCACACACACACTCATGCACCCGCAGTCCCCCCACCACACACATATACATACAAATTCATGCACCTTCACTCTTACACACGCACATGCCCACAAATACAAACACAATTCCAAACACATTTATACACACATATTTAAAAACAAATGCTACACATAATTACCATTAGCCATAAATACACACATATTAACACTTCTATTTTTACTCATTCATTTTGCCTCAGATGAGTGTGGGTTGCACACTGTGTCAGACACTGAGTCTCTTCTTCCTCTGCATTAATTGCCTTCTTTCCAGGGGTTGTGGCCATACAGTTATCATCCCCAGATTCTCAATGGGCCACAGCTGTCTGTCTTTGTGTGCATGTCCATGTCTGTGTGCGTGTGTGTGTGTGTGTGTGTGTGTGTGTGTGTGTGTGTGTGTGTGTGTGCGCGCGTACCGTTATGCCTCACAAATGTGTGTGAATCTCCATGTGGCTGTGAAACTGTGGGCAAGATTTATAGATCTCAGCATGATGTGTGATGTATTTAAGTAGAAATATGTGTGTGGGTGTCAGTCCCCATACCAATCGCAAGCATGTGTGTGGCTTTGTTTGTCTCATTTTGTCTTCATCATCAGAATGAATCTGTGTGTGCAAGACTTTCTCTTTCCTGTTACATCCTTAAGGCTTTATCCAGTAATCCGTGTGCGTGCCTACGTCAGTATGAAGCTGCATGCTAGTGCTTGTGCGTTACGCTATTTGTTCGGCTTGAGTCTTTTACCTGAGACGAGAGTTGCCGTTATGATGAGTTAGTGGGATTGAGACACCTGGCTTTGTGTTGTGGGGACAGAGAGCCGGAGGTGGAAGAGGTGAGGCTGAACAGTGCCATGTTCACTCACACGCTAGTCTCTCCTCCTCCACCCTTTCTCTCTAGTGCCTCCTCTACTGAGTCTCTCTTTGCTCTTTATTCCAGTTCATCTTTCCTTCCCCCTCTCCCTGATTCTCTTGTCACCCCTCTTCCTGCCCTCTCTCTCCCTCTCATCTCTCTGTTGGCTTCCTTCTGTCCCTCACGCTCTCCCTCTCTCTTTCCTCTATCTCCAGAGTATGATCTCCTCCATTGTCAACAGCTCCTACTACGCCAACGTCTCCACTTCCAAGTGCCAGGAGTTCGGCCGTTGGTACAAGAAGTACAAGAAGATAAAAGGTCAGCCTCTGGGACTGAGACAGCAACCCGCTCTTTCACTGACAAAGCCTCTGAGACACCAGCACACACCTGCTAAGGAATACACTGACTGGCTCTGACTGACTTAATGATTCGCGGTTGCCTTGCGACGTCTGGTTGATGGACACGCACCGCACTAGCTTGACTGCCAAAACCGTTTAATTGACAGCCAGTGCAGCCAATCGCTAGGCTAGGCTGTGTGAGGTGGGAGGGGTCCTCTCCTGAATTGACCCGACAGTGGCGTTGAGAGTGGGGGGTTGGAGTATCAGAGTTGACAGGCAGGGCTCTACACTGTATGGTTTACATTATCTCCTAATGTCTCCCTTAATATAGCAGTGGGAACTAAACGCTCCTCGGTCCTAATCAAAACCAGTGCTTCCTCCTCTCCAAACTCCGGGGTCCTCTTACACATCGCCATATATAGACTGCCCCCTGCTCCACTGTTTTACCCTTTTAACTTCAAAATGGACTATTTTTTCCTCTCTATTCCCCCCCAAAAGCGGCATAATTACGCCGCACAGCAGATCAAAGTCGACACCAAACCCCAAACAGTGAAAAAAAGGAGATTCGCAAAATACCCGGCCCGCTGACAGAAAAAGGAGCGTTGGGTTACATAGCGCCTGCAGTATTAGTTCTGGTCTGTGCCTTCCAGAGAAAAACAGCCTCTGTGAGCCTCCAGATGTGAACCTGGAGAGAGGAGAGAGAGAAAGAGAGAGACCTACTATTGGCCCGATTGGCGTGACCATTGAATATGATTGGCGGAAGTGCATGTCAGTCTTAGCCCTTTCCGAGTTGTGATTGGGTTAAAATTTCAGGGCATGTCCCAGTTCCTTACCCTGTGAAGAAGTACTTGACTGAAAGTATCCTGTGTGAACCCACCAACCAACACCCCTGTGCCAGTCCCCATTATCTGCTTGGATGATCCACAGATTTGTGTGCCCTGCGCTCTTAAGTGTGTGTGTGCACGTGTGTGTTTGTATGTGGTTGGTGTGGTCTATTGCTTTGTGTGTGTCCCTTGCCCCCTGTCTCACCTTTCCCCCCCCTGTCTTTTATGTAGGGGATTACCTGGAGAAGATGTGGCCTGGAAGGGAGAACTCTGAAATCAAAGGTGACTCACTATTTCTTGATATTGCAAGTGTAAGATGCCCCCATGCAGGTGAAATGGAGCAGTCCATCTGTCATTAGTAGGGAAAGCAGTGATTCATAAAACCAAGACATAGGGGTAAACCCATAATGAGTAACATCAGCGTGGCAGAGAGGCGCATCGGTCGGCTGCTTTAGACTGCGCTCACTAGGGTGGAGTTCTGGCACGCGCGAGCGGAACTGTGGGAGAGCTCGCTCACCCACCTCACGGCTCACCCCTCTGTTCCTCGTGTCGCCCGCAGTGGAGAGGGACAGCCTGGCCGATTACTGCGTCCTGGGACAGCGCCCGCCCCCTCACCTGGCGAGCCTGGCCCAGCTGGGGTCCCTGGGGAGCGGCGGTGGCGGCGGCCTGGTGAAGGGGGCGTCGGGGGAGCCCCAGAACCCCTCCCAGCAGCAGCAGTCCCAGCAGCAGCAGCCCCAGCAGCCCCAGCAGCCGTCGCCCCACGGGCAGCTCCACCACAGCCCCCCGCTGCGCGCCCAGGTGCCCCCGCCGGCCGCCCTGCAGCCCCTGCTGGCCCCCGGCGGCCTGCTGTCCCCGCAGCTCAGCCCCCAGCTGGTGCGGCAGCAGCTGGCCATGGCCCACCTCATCAACCAGCAGCTGGCCGTCAGCCGCCTGCTGGCCCACCAGCACCCGCAGGCCCTCAACCAGCAGTTCCTCAACCACCCGCCCATCCCCCGCCCGGCCAAGGCCAGCGACCCCGGGGCCAACCCCTCCGCCGTGGAGGTCTCGCCCGACATCTACCAGCAGGTCCGCGACGAGCTCAAGAGGGCCAGCGTGTCGCAGGCCGTCTTCGCCCGGGTGGCCTTCAATCGCACACAGGTACCACCCGCCTTCGATGTCTGCTGTGTGTTGCGTTTGAAGTGAGGTGGCATGGTGTGGCATGTGTGTGTGTGTGTGTGTGTGTGTGTGTGTGTGTGTGTGTGTGAAGGGGTAGATCAGCTGCTAAAAGAACTGAGAGCATGTGTGTCATTCTTAGTAAGATATACCAAACTGCACCAAAAGCCATTCTGTCTACATCTTCCTGTCTTTCTTTCTCTAGTTCTCTCTTTCTGTCTTTCACACACGCACACTTGCACCCTCTCAATAACCCTCAGAAATTCATGTCAGTCCTTTGCGCTCCAGTGCTTCAGTGAAGGGACTGCAGACATTAATGTGGAATTAAGTAGATATTGATGAAATATGCAGCGTGTTTTTTAAGGATGGAGAGAGCTGGCCCAGAATCGAGCTCTCACGCTGCCCCACTGATCTACATTCGGTTGCTCCACATGACCGCAGCTGCTGACCTCTTTACACGTCTACCTACAACAAAGGTCAGCGAGCCCTGTGGTCACTGAACAAGTGTCAGTGATGGGAATCACTCCATCTGTAGCCCCGGGCGCTCTGCACTGAGTCCTACCATGGCCTTCTTCATCCTTCAGCTCAGCTCTGAGAGATCGCACTCCCTTCCCACTTAGAGTCTCCCCTCTCCCATTCTCACGCCCCATCCCCCCCCCCCCACCCCCAACTGCAGCAGGCACACCTGGCCTATTGAGTCTTTGCAAATCTGAATTCCGCCCCATTAGATCCCGAATGGAGCGTTTCTTGTAGTGGGTGGAAGATGTTCTCAGAGGCAGGGGGACGAGTTTTTGCAGGTGAAGTGTGTGTGCTTGAGTGTGTGTGTGTGTGTGTGTGTGTGTGTGTGTGTGTGTGTGTGATGGATCCTCCTGTACTTCCTTTCTTTATGTGTGGGCTGCACTCAATCCATGTGTGTATGTGTGTGTGTGTGTGTGTGTGTGTGCGCGTCTCTTAGGGCTTGCTCTCTGAGATCTTGCGGAAGGAGGAGGACCCCCGCTCAGCCTCCCAGTCCCTGCTGGTCAACCTCAAGGCCATGCAGAACTTCCTCAACCTCCCCGAGGCCGAGCGTGACCGAATTTACCAGGAGGAGCGCGAGCGGAGCATGAACCCCCCTGTGGGCCTGCCCCCCACCACCACCTCTAACCCTGGGGGCCCACGTCTCACACAGGTAACCCCCACAAGCAGGAGCCTCCTTCCCGCCTCACAGAGCAAGGCCTGTGTGCTTGTCTGCCTGGCTTTTGACGTTTTTGCTTGTCTGTGAGTGTATCCCATTTTATTCCCTTCTGTCTGCATTTTCTTTTTCCGCTGCCATATTTCAGTATATTTGCTTTGGGCTGTCTACTTTTATTATCTCTGTACATCTGTCTCGGTGTTGTCTTGTTTTGTCATCTACTACCATCTATAGTCATGAAAACTGGAATGGAATATTTCTGAGGCATGTCTAAGACTGAGACAGGCATGGAACATGTCTGCAGTGAGTGTCATGGCCTATTCGGTGTGTGCAGGGTACTCTTTATATGTATGGTCTGTGCATGAACATACCATCATTGCTATCAGCTAGGTTCAAGGGAACCTAGAGATATCACTAAATCAGTGCACCTCTTCTGAGGTTAACTGGAATTGTAGTTAAACAACTGAAATATTTTCCATAGATCTTCCAGATTTTCCATATACATTTGTATACATAATCAGATATCTTTTTTTTTTTTTTAGAAAATTCGTGGGAGAGAGAATCACAGTCTCCAAAATGACTGCTGTATAGAATGGATTAGTTACAACTGCAGTACAAAGCAGTTCCATATAGCTGATAAAATGTACAGAATTTGAATAATACTAACATAACACCATGCCACCCAATCCAGATGGTGTGGGAGAGAAACCTCGATGAAAAGTTAACCCCTGAAGCATGGGCGTCTATTCGGAAAAATAAGTCCAAAATCTCAAACTCGGTGAGAATTAAATTAATATACTATACACCTGTCCACTGAATATACCCAACACTGAGAACATCAAACAAATCAAGTAAAATCAGCTCCGTTGGCATAGTTACAACAGTGAATTGGGGAATTTATTCACATGACCAGGACTGTCCAAACCCACAGATATCCGCTAATGCTGATGCACTGCCCACTATCAAGGGACTGTGGTGTCCTGCAGTGGAAAACAAAATTCTCATTACGAAATCATTTAACTCAGTAAAAGATTGCATAATATTCCCTTTCTTATGTGTTTTTCTTATTATACAAAATATTTTCATGTTGTCTTTATCTGAATATCTTGTCTTTGTACAGTTTTACCTCTTGAAAGACAAATTGAAATCGTGCTGAAAAAAATGTCTGCTATAGAAGAAAGCTGTTCTTATGATAATGCTTGTGAAAATTATTCTAATACAATTTCGTATAAAGACAATCTTAAAATCAGAAAATAAGTAAATGTTTTTACATTATGGTGGTAAACTGGAAAGCAGGGGTAGATGACTGTGGTCCTACAGTGCTGGAGATGATTTCTGGTTTTTGTTCCATCCATCCAGTCTTAATTACATAATTGGATCAGTTATTATACTAAACTAATACGGGTGATTCGGTCTGAATGGTGAAATGCTGAGTACCTCGAACACATGGTCACCTGCATAAATTCAGCAGAATAATTAATCCAATTTTGTGATTAAGGGCTCGGGTGGAACAGAAACCAGAAATTTTTCTGGCACCCCAGGAACAGGGATGCCTACCCCATGTCCTAAGGTGTGCATTTTTTGAAGGAATGTGAAACAGATATTGAAGTGGATTGTTCAAGTGCAAAGCCTCCATTAACCTGAAAAATCACTTGAGAAATATCCATCATATCTAGCTATGTCAGTATATTACAAAGGGGCCATAACAAATGCACATAGAGGGTGGTATTTGGGTGATGTATTAAAAGTATACATATATTCCTACACAGGACTGTCTTTAGGACATGTGGTTCGTGATGAGCATAGTCTGTCACCAGGACCATGTTCGTAATTTTTTCTTGCATGAAGGAGGTATTTGTGTATTATTATGTCTGTATGTATTTATCTTATGATCATTTATCTCTAGGAATGTGCCTGTACTTGTCTGTGCCTGTGGTGTAACCTCAAACACTGTAACAAATTCAGCAAAAATTAATGTGCTACAACTTAAAGAAAAACCATAAATTAGATGCAAGAAATAAGCACCATCCAGCAGCAATATATTTTGACAATTCTTGTGATATATACTCCATGATGCACATCTTTTCTTTCTTACCTGCTCACCGATGTCCTTGACACTTTCTGCCTCCCCTCTCTTATCTTCCCTCTCTGATCCCCCTGGTCTCCTCCATAAGCCGAAGCCCCCTGGCCCCGCCCCTGAGCTGCCCCTTAAATTGGAGTCCCTGGTCAACATCACCTCAGCCATCTATGACGAGATCCAGCAGGAGATGAAGAGGGCCAAGGTGTCCCAGGCTCTCTTCGCGAAGGTGGCTGCCAACAAGAGTCAGGTAAGCCTCCTAGGAGCTACTGACACATCCATTTACAAGTCAAGTAATCACACAGGCCACTCAGTGAGCCTGATGTCTGTTTTTACAGCTACAGGCTATTTACTTACCATTTTAAAGACATTATCACATGGTCTTGGCAGCAGGCTTCCACCTCCTTGTGACACAGTGCAATGTGCCTGACCTTTTGGGTATATTCCCATTCAGTGTGAAAGCTGAGACAATGGGATGACTTAGTGTTGAAGTACCATTCGTTATGATAAGTACCTGGCGGGACTCACTCACCCATATTAAAACACATGAGAAATAGGTTTAGGACAGTAAACACTGGAGAAAGGGAGAAGAGGGTATTTGGGGCTCACATTTCTCTTGGTCCTCAAGTAGTGCAATTCTTTTAACGGAGTTTGGGGGGGGTGGCTTCTCCCTTCTCCTCCGAAATTGCGGTATCTGATTGTCAGTCCGTTCTGCGGAGCGAAACGCGGCGTGCCATCATGTCTCCGCAAGCAGATAAACAATACAGGCAGTCCCGGGCACAACAAGAGATAAAAAAGCATGCCTGCATGGCAGTGGGGGGAGAGCCAGTTTACACTGCAGATCATCATCAAAGGCCCTGCAAATGCGTTCCATACCCCGACCCCAGCTCTGTTTACATCAAGTTTAGGGATCGCTTTGTGCCGCGTGAGTCATCGTGGAGATCTTTATCGAGGAGGGGAACCTTCTATTTTATTACCCGCACCACAGCGATTGTTATGATTAATATGTACACATCTCAGTCCTCTTCACAGAGCTTGATTTTTAGAAGGGTGCAGCAAAGTGACAATTGCCCCATATGTTTTCCTCTCCCCCTCCCCTCTTGCTGAAGTTGCTGGTAATTTGAAAAATAGGGGAAAAGAGGTCTATGGACACGTGTGGGATTGTAATCTGGGGTTTTTGTGAACAGATTTTTAAAACAGTGAAGGGATGAAGCGGACAGAAAGAAGGCTGTGTGGGACAGCGGTTAAAGATTTCATTGCTGGGGAGGGAAGAGCCTGAGTCAGATCTCTGTATTGATGTTCTTTGTTTCAGCTGATTACCATAAAGTTTTCTTAACGAAGGATGGTGCTGGGAGACCAGGATAGCTGTTGGCAGAGACACGGCTACATATGAAATTATTGTATATTATATATAAATTGCACAAGTGTGTAACCAGCTCCTCCAACTGGAGTTAGCCAATTAAAAAAAAACATGGTGGCATATCAGTTGCTCCTACTTTCACATTCCCTCCAGTTAAATGCCAAAACCTTCAACTTGTGTATTTTTTTTCTGGTAACTCCCAAACACTTTAAGTAGTTTAGCACAACGGGGGAATGTGTATGAGGGTCCACAGGTGTATTTCACCCCCCACCCCCCCTCCCTTCTGCCACTTGTGTCTCTGCGAGAGTGTGACTGTGGGAGAGAGTATGTGTGCGTGTGTGTGTGTGTGTGTGTGTGTGTGTGTGTGTGTGTGTGTGTGTGTCTGTGAGTGAGTGCCAGATTGGGGTATGGTCTCATAATCTGGGGTCTGAAGGGGGGTTACAGCTCAGTGCCCCCATCTGCCGCAGCTGGCCGACCCCCTCCCTTGAGAAGGAGGGGCGGGAGGGGGGGGAAAAGAGGGAGCGAGAGCACTGATCAGGTTATTAACACTGCACGCCAGAGGAAGCTGTGAGCACACAACAGCTGGTGTCAGAGTCTGGACCAGTCTAGCAGAGATAATCAAATCTTTCCCCCTCTCTCTTTCCCTTCCCTCGCTTACTCTCTCTCCATCTACTGGTCTTTTTTTTTTTCCCGTCCTCACTCCACTTTCTGCTCTCTCTTTGCCTCTCTGACTCAGAGTGATGTCTGCCCTTCCTCTTACCCTCTGTTGTGTGTGCTTTCAGCTCAAACGCCTCGTGCCACAGTTTTATTGTGTTAGTCATTGCCAGAAGGTCACTTGCTGTAGTGCTGTGTCACAGTGTTGGTACAGATTCATATAAGAACTCCTAATAATGTGTACAGAGTAACATATGTGTAGCATTCATCCAATATAATAAGAGCGCGGGCTTTCCTTGAATGAAATCTGAACATTCACTGACATTGCTGTCGCATCCTATTGGCCAGGCAGAAGGGGGTTTTTTGGCCTTGAGGGCCACTGGTCCTGATGAATACTAGGAGAAACAATGAGTCTGATGGGTTGCTGATGTGCTGTGCAGAGAGCAGTTGGTGTTCCTAGCGACAGCAGTGAGCAGAATCAGCCTATGCAGTATGCGGACGCAGTCTGTGCCAGCTATGTCTCCTGCTCTGATGTGTGCTGCGCACAGCTGTGTGCTTGATGTGCGCTTGGTGCACAGTCGGCAGTGAAGCGCAGAAGAACTTCTTCAGAAGGTCTATGGGTTAAACTTCACGATGCTAATAGTCACAGTACCATATGAGCCCAACGCAAGTGTGTTTTGCTATAGAAGAGGTGTAGCATTACATTACATTACAGTCACTTAGCAGAAGCTTTTATCCAGAGTGACTTACATAGGGAACAGTTGTTACATGTCATTCAATTATACAGCTCAATATTTACTGAGGCAGGTTGTGGGTTAGGTACCTTGCACAAGGGTCCAATGGGTGGTGCCACAATAAGGAATTGAACCAGCAACATTTCAGTTACAACACCTGCTCCATACCACTATGCCATTATGCGGGCGTGGCAGTGTAGCATAGTGGTATGGTACAGGGCTTGTAACCAAAAGGTTTCCAGTTCGATTCCCCACTGGGGCACTGCTGCTGTACCCTTGGGCAAGGTACTTAACCCAGCATTTCCTCAGTAAATATCCAGCTGTATAAATGGATAACGTAAAACTTGTAACATATGTAAGTCGCTCTGGGTAAAAGTGTCTGCTAAATGACAGTAATGTAATGTAATATAAAGTAATGCTACACTGCCGTCTGTGTGGAAACCTCTGTTAAAAGACGTGTCTCTCTCTTCCTCCTCCTCCTCCTCCTCAGGGCTGGCTGTGTGAGCTGCTGCGCTGGAAGGAGAGCCCGAGCCCGGAGAACCGCACGCTCTGGGAGAACCTGTGCACCATCCGCCGCTTCCTCAACCTGCCACAGGCCGACCGGGACCTGGTGTACGAGGAGGAGTCCCGGCACCACCACAGCGAGAGGCTGCACACCGTGCTGCACCTGCCCTCCGACCCGCAGGTGAGCCCGGGCCCCGGCCCCGGCGCCGAGCCGCTGCAGGGACGCGCTGTACACTGTGCTAAGCAGCCGGTCATTTATCGCCGTCGAAGACGGCGTGTTACAAACGGTCACGCAGAGTGTGCTCGTTTAATATCTCCAATCAAATGATGTTTACATCCATGTCCAAGTAAACAGAAATGCATGCCAGTGTAACCAATGTAAAAAAAAAGAGATCCAGTTAATCTACTGATTAATCAATTGTTAATGACCTAACTGGTTGGTTGATTGCACAGTAAAATAAGTAATCGACTTCTTGGGGATATACACCACACACACGCACACATACAAGTACACGCACACGCACACTCTCTCTCTCTCTCATGCGCACGCACACACACAGGCTTACAGACTTTACAGTCTTACTGTAACACCCTGTTCTCTCCACCCTCTGCTGCAGCTCGTTTCAGCGTTACGCGTGTGGTGCTGCACTGAGGCCCCTGTGGAGTTACACTGCCAGGGCCTGCCCTGCGTGCTGCCATCCCACTCAGTGTAATAAGCCCCACACTGGCCCCCACAGCCCCCCCACCCCTCACTTCCAGCACCTCTGATTAAATTGACTTTCCACACTGCCAGCCAGAGTCATTACTGTTGCGGAGCGAGCACCCACACGCATGCATACATACACAAACACATACGCACACTGCTACTGTTTCCCACTCATTTATTTCATCCTGTCCACACTCCTGATTTTCAGACTGATGCAGCAGGACTCTTTCCCACCCTTCCCTTTCCCTATCTCCCCTCCCTTCCCTCAGACACTCAGTCCTCTCACCCTTTTCTTTCCCTCTTTCCCTTTCTCTCTCTTTCGCTCTCCTTCCCTGTCCCTTCCTTCCCTCTCTCATTTGTCTTCTCCCCATCTCCCTCTCTCCCTCTCTCTCGGGGGTGTAAACAGTCTTTTTGGCAGCGTGGCTGATGAGGTCTCAGTTCCCTGAGGAGGAAATGCCCCATTATACCTCGGGGTCCCCACCCTGACACTGCCCGACCGCTTATCCACCGCGGTCCTGATATTAATAATCACAGGAAGAGAACGCACACTGCAGTTTCAGAGGGCGTTTGGCTTCGGCAGAGCGCAGGCCTTGATCACCTGAGCTGAGGCGCACCGTCAGTAGCTGCTGTTAACGAGCGTGAGGGGTCTGCTTCAACGTGTGTCGCGGTGTGCTGGGGATAAAAAAGACATTCAGCAGAGCTTCCGCGAACTGCAGTAACCCTCTAATATGGGCGGTGTGCTCAGAAAGGGAAACACATCTATTTGAGGTCTTGTCCACATGTTGGAGTGGAACACAGAGCAGGCATAGTCATTAATAATATCCCTCTCCATTCTGGGGCCTGTACCAAACGCAGAAACCTCAAAAGACATCAAGCCAGGGAACCCAGTGTTGGGCTAATGCACAGTTTCATAACAATGAACTGCTTAAAGAGGGGTAGGGCGCTTGGCGGTTCTGTAATTGATTCTCCTCTGTAAATCAAGAACTGCTTTGAACACGTTCTGTACACGAGAGAAACCAGTCATGCACTCGGTTGACACGGTTTACCAGATGGTCACATGTACAACACAGCTCCTGTAACCAGAGGCCTTACCTTCACATGATACGCGTGTCATGGAATTAGTGATTTGTTTGGAAGGCAGCCTTGCCCAGATTCATGCAGAGCGTGTATATATTCTGATGTGTGGAGTGCCGTATATTGGACTGAGCTCACTCGTTTTCTACTGATCTTGGATCAGTAATCGGCAAGGGAGCACCTCCTATAAAAAGGTGAGATTCTAGGCAGGGAATATTAGCTAGGACCATCAGGCTGTCACCCTGGATTTGAAACCCTGATCATAAGACCAGTGTCCTAACCAGACACTACAGTCCATTCATCACTAGTAGCAAGGTACTGGACTCTGGGCTTCAGAATGAAAGTTCTGTAGCTGCCCTGTTGAAACTTAAGAATAACATTGGATGCAGGTGCTTCTAAATGTTCATGAGCAGTGAGACATTTATGTGTTAGATCATTACTCCCTTTGCTATGGACTATACATTGAAGTATTGTAACAGACACGCTTTCAAAGCTGAAAAACTTTATAGACCAGCCGTCCCATGAATGTTTACACAGGGAGGCCATCGAAGGAACTTTTAAGCAGCGTTACCGGAACTATTTAGCAGAAACAGGAAAGAACACTTGAGTGCGGGATCTCGCCACTGATTAATAAATCTCGGCTACTGCTGTTGAGCTGACATTCATGGGAACTTCACAGCAATACTCTCACTCTTTGTGCGCGTGCCACGACACGCCTGAAAACAAGAGCTGCCACGAGGGCTCTGCTCTCTCTGAGCTGCGCAGGGCCGCAGATGGTGCAGCGTGTGTCTGCGCAGGGACAGCAGCCAATCCTGCGGGAGTAATCAGTGACAGATTAATGTGGCTGAGTAAAGCGGAGCACGAACGGCAACGTGCGGCTCCTCGGATCCGCTGCGGCGGAATTCCTCCTTCCCCCTCTGTCGTGTAAGCAAACAGCAGAGAGAGAGCCAAGGCTACCTGTGGAACACAGGCAGGTTAGAGCAATGCTAAGCTAACATTCAGGGGACTTCCGTGCAGAGGGATTCTGCACCAAAGCACTGACGCTGCATCAGATTGAGATTTTTTTTTTTTTTTTCAAATCTGAGTCAGTTAGAGCCAAGATCTGGATTAGGTGGTATGCACATCCTTGATCATTTATCAGGAACACATAGTCCCCAAAGCAGAGGACGTAATGGGGGGAGGGGGGGCATGCCTAAACATGCCTCAATATGGAATCAACCCCACAACCAAGGCTTCTAAACACGATGTGTAACGGACAACAAGTAACAGTATTACGGGGAATAATATTTGTGGTCCTCTCTTGGTAAGACCGCACCCTGTCACCCTGGGGTCCCTCTGATTTGGACGCATGGGACAGACCCCCAGCTAGCTGTGGGGCCAGTCACCGCCATCCAAACGGCAGAGGGACAGAGCCTTCAGGGTCCCAGCCCAGTCAGCTCTCCCGGGACTCCCGCCAAGCCGAGACTCTCCCTCCCTTCCCTTCGTTTTTTTTTTTTTTTTGTGTTTTAATAAATAAGCATCTTAGGAAGGAAGCTGTGGTCGCACCATTAACACATTCCTCTGTTCCTCTGACACAAAGCCGAGCGGAGAGAGGCTGCAGAGGACATAAAGCAGCTAAAAATAACGTCCCGCCGACCGAGGCACCCAGCGCGGCTCAGCCCAGGACGTGCAGCGGGGAGGGAAGGACTGACCCGGAGGGAGGGAGAGGGAGAAAGGGATCGCTACAGGGCAGGGAGAACGGGATGGGGAGCCCCGGAGAAGCTTTGAGGATGGAATTTTTGGGTGGTGGTGGTGGTGGTGGGGTACATGTTGCGTGTCATCGCCCCCACCCCCACCCCCCCCCCCCCACGTTTGGCCTTGTGGGAGGGCCCTCGGAGTGTGGATGGCTTGCCGTTGTCTTTTTTTTTTTAGCTCCAGTACGGAAGGGCCCCTCCCCAGATCAACCCCCAACGATCCCCCACCCACATCCCACACCCCCTCGGCTCCAGCCAGCCTGCCACCACAGACCACACATGTCTCCCAGCTGTAGCTTTAGAGCTCAGTCCCTCACACACACACACACACACACACACACACACACACACACACAGCTACACTGTCATGCAGTTCTACGCACTGACAAAATTCCTATTAATACAGCAGCGAGTCCCACACACTTGACCTCACAGCGCACAGCGGCACTTCCCCACTGCAGACATGCAGTCTGCCTCAGTCTCTCCCCGGTCCTAGTACTTAGGCCTAGATGCCACATCCAGGAACTGGCCTGCATAAAGACCATGTTTCAATACAGTACTTATTATAGAGCAGCGGTGTGGGGGGAGTGGTCATGCCTCTGGACTTCAGAGCGGAGTGCTGGATTCTGTATGCTGTGCCCAGGCACTGGACAGCACTGCTGTTATGATACCCTGTCTCAGCCTGAACCCGGGACCCACGCTTACTGTACCCAAAGCCCAGCGGTCGGCGCAGAGCGTACGCGCGTGCGTGCCATTAGTTCTTCGGGTCAGCGCCTCTTCTCCTCCTCTGTGTGCCAGGGACCCTCTTAATTAGCCCTGGGCCTGAAGGAAGCGTGGGGCAGGGACGGCGTCGCGTTTCTTCATGAGTGACCTAGCACAAGTTTTACTTATTCATCATTATTTCCTCCTCATATTTATATGTATTTAGCAGTAAGTGCGGGCCCTCTGCTCATTTGTCAGGCCCAGCCCTGATGAATAATTTCTGCATTGTTTTTGCTAAATTGGATGCCGCGCGGTGCGGATGTGCGCGCCGGACCCTGCCCTGTGCATTGAGACCCTCCGAGCACTGGGGTAGAAGGGGAGTTGAGGCGCTGCTCCCTCTCTCCCTCGCTCTCTTTCTCTCTGTCTCTGTCTTTCTCTCTCTCTCTCTCTCTCTCTCTCTCTCTCTCTCCCTGTCTCTCACTCTCTTCAATTTTCTCTTTCTTTCTCTCCACTCTCTACCCAGTTCCAGTTCTCTCTTTCCTTCAATCTTTATCCATCTCTCTTTTTCTGTCATCCCTCACTCTACACTTCAGGTCCTTTAGGACCTCCCTCCACCCTGACACTCTCACACACACACACACACACACACACACACACACACACACACACACACACACACACACCCTGACTCACTCCCCAGGCACAGGGACACAAAATAACAGCACACTCCAATTTACACGAGAGATGAAGCCACGCAGAAAAGCCAAAATGCGTATTTGAGATCATTACATATTTATCTGCGTGTTAATGGCGTCTCCGATAGCGACGCACTGTCCCTCTTCCCTCCCTCATGGGGTCTGGCTCCACCCTCGGGGGGACCAGCCCTCATTAAGGATCGTTAGAATCTTGTATATTTTATAATTCTTCACATTTTTTTTTCCACTGTAGTTTGCCTTGAGTTTTGCATGAAAAAAACATTCTAATGCGATGCACTCAGCATGTCCACAGTGAGAATTAAAAAGAGGGAACAGTCTTGAGGAGCACTAAACTTAATGATATCATGAGAACTTTGTCCAAAATGCACTTTGTGGTTAGGCATGTATTGTGTGGTGTGAATGACTGATGCATACCCAAGGGTAGAAGTAGACAGACGGAGGGGCAGAGTTTATGGCTTTTGCAGGGGACAGAGCTGATTGGGAGATTGAGTCATTCATAACCCTTTTCATTAATATCCTTCTGTGCTGGTGAAGGATCAAGAGAGGTCTTGTGGCTTTTTGATGCACTTCGGCATACTTTGTCCCCGGGTGTAAAACCTGAACAACCATGGTGGCTCAGTCGCTTCACAGCCTCTGGCAAGATCGCTCGATTGTGAAAGAGAGCAGGCCTATCTTCTATCTCTGGGCACTGGAAAGCTGGGTAACAAATTCCAAAAAAATCTCCACATGCTTTTTTGAAGGAACCCAGAAACAAGACTGCAGCAGTGACTCCAGAGAAATTTGTTCTGGGACATAATCCAGGGTGTCAGCATTTGTGCTCCTAGGGACCTCTTTGTTATGTGTGTGGGCGAATGTGTGTTTGTGTGCGTGCGTGCGCGCGTGTGTGTGTGTGTGTGTGTGTGTGTGTATCGTCCCCAAGATCAAGAATGACAGAGTTATGAAGGGACACAGACAGAAGGGTTAGAACCTGTGTGTCCTATGTTTACTTAGTCTCTCTTTTTCTCTGCAGCTCTCTCATGCAAAGAGCCAATCTACAAGGCAGCTGTTTGTTTCAAAACAACATAAAAAAAGATAATAAACAGGAGGGAAAGAGCGAGAGAGAGAGAGAGAGAGAGAGAGAGACAGACAGACAGAGAAAAAATATATATAAATATATGTGAGGCCTACACACTTCCTGAAAGCGCTAGCCCTACCAGCCTCCATAACAGAATTCTCAAATATTTTCTGGTCTGGCCTGACCTCAATATTATTTGAAAAATACCCTGTTATTATTGAAGAGAAAAAAAAAGAATTACTATTATCTTTATGTGGGTCCTTTAATTTTAATGTACCACAGATTTATAGCTTAGCATACCAGCACTAAGGCAGTCTGCACTCCACCCTCGCAATAAACCCAGCAGGGTAGCGCGACAGTCGGTCATAGTGAGCTTTGAGATGTTGCACCTTCCAGCTTCTTTCTCTCCCTGCCCCCCCCCCATCCCACCACATTCATTAGAGACAAAGGGAAAATGGCGGTCTCAGACAAAGTCACACATCTGCCATCTGTTCGTGGTGCCAGTTTTGAATCACTCTTGTGTACCGTGTACTGCACAAAGCTTCAGCAATGCTGCGTCATTGTTATCATTGTGAGTCTTTTGCTCATGATCATCTAATCATTTTGTAGAGGATGCAGCACCATGTCCTGTTGCCTCATACGGCTTTCACTCATTGTGAGGAAGACAAATGTAAGGTCAAAATATTAACAGTCAGACCTGACATATGGCTAAATAAATTAGATTGTTGTTTTGCAACAGCAAACATGCAAGTTTCATCCTTCATCCTTTATGCTGTAGATTTGCGATCCTTAACCTCAGTGTGTGCTTGTGAGCACTACCCTAGTTACCCCTACCTACTAAGTATAGGTAATCAGTAATCCTGGGTCAGTCTTTCCTCACTAATCAGTTTGATATTTATTTTCAGCAGGCACTGCACAGACAGCCCCCCCAGCCCCTGAAGGACCACTCCCCTATGCGTGAGGACCCCTTGCCCGTCTCCATGCCCGGCCCGGGCAGTGAGGAGAGCCAGCAGGCAGGGGGCAGCTCAGCCAAGAGGCCCCGCTCCCGCACCAAGATCTCCCTGGAAGCACTGGGCATCCTGCAGAGCTTCATCCAGGACGTGGGCCTGTACCCGGACCAGGAGGCCATCCACACGCTGTCGGCCCAGCTGGACCTGCCCAAGCACACCATCGTCAAGTTCTTCCAGAACCAGCGCTACCACGTCAAGCACCACGGCCGGCTGCGGGAGCCCGGGGAGGGCGAGGGCGGCGGCGTGGACGTGGCCGAGTACCGCGACGAGGAGCTGCTCTCGGGCTCTGAGGACGCCGAGTCCGGCGAGGACGGCCACGAGGAGATCTACGGGGCGGAGTCGGGCGCGGGCAGCGCCGCCGCCGGGCCCCAAGAGGAGGGGAAGGACAAGGGCCACCTGCTGACCCCAGCCGTCCACCCCAGCTCCTTGCCCCCCTCCAACACCTCCCCCGGCCCCCGGGACGGCAGCGAGCACCAGAGATAATGCGGTCACCGCTCAGCAAAGGGGGGGCAGAAGGGTGGGGTCAGGAGCGGGATTTGGGAGGGGTGGGAGGGGGTCAGAGATTTAATACTAAAGATTCCAAGAGGGGGTACAGGAGCAAGTGAGGAGGGACTCTAGGGGAATTACGGCCGGTGGGAGACAGGCACAGGCAGATTGACAAGGGGCACAATGGAGACTGTTCACTGACTGAGTGGGGGGCCGAGGCGGTGAAGACACAATGCCATATCTCAGGACCATGTTACAGGGATGCGCTATGAGTGAGGGACACAGGGAGTGCCTGTAAGAGGCAGGACTGTCTGAAAAAAACTGCAGTTTTACACAAAGGAGAGGGAGGACAATAAACAAACAGTGGCAGTGGATGCGGACCATCATCAGAGGACTGTGGAAATGAGCCAACCTGAACTCCAGTAAACCACAGAGGAGGCCAGCCCGTGCACCTTTCTGGCCAATGGCGTCTTCTCTCACTAAACCTTGCCTCGTCCACCCAGATAAAAAAAAATTCCTCTTGATAGGCTGCCTCGACCAAAACATCCAAACCGTGCCTGTGAAAACATTGCCAAAGGTGAAGCCATAAACAGGGTGCCCATTAAAACTGTAGTCTTTCCTTAGCCCTCCATGGCCAGTCTGCGGGCACCAGCTGTTGCTTCGCCTCACAGCAGGGCACAACCTGTGGAAGACGACGTCGTCTTAAGGTACCATCCATCCAGACATTCAGAGACCACAAAGAAAGCATGAGGGCCCAGGAACTCCAGGCTTCACCTTCCCAGCTGTAGCCCTCCTGGAATGCGTGGCTGGAGGCTCTCTTTTCCTGTTGGCCCTGAGGGGACATCTTTGGTGTCTCCACTTCAGCTCCCCCTTTCCCGCCCCTCACTTTTTGCCGTCACTCTGCCCTCCCCTGTCCTGCTTTGGTGGGGGACTGGGGGATGAACCATCCTCCATTGACCAGGGGACCCCTTACTGTCCGCACTTTACTGGGACCCAGAGTGATGGTACACAAGCCCCACCCTCCATCCACTCTCTGCCTGCCCAGTGCAGCTCACTGCCTCTCGTGACCTCTCTCTATCTCCACCCCTCTTGTATGAGAAGGAAATCCCACCTACCTAAGCTCTGCTGGCATTTCAACGTTACCCTCCTGCTAAGCATTTCCTCCTTTTCAGTCATTTTCACACACAAGCCTCCGCCCTCTCTTTGCACTTAAACAGAGAGCGGCGGTTAGGAAGTGGAAGGGAGAGCAATGGAAGACACATCAGGTGGGATGCCGGAGAGACACGGGGAGAGCGGAAGAGGAAGGACAAGGGGGGTGCAACGTGTGGGGCAGAACATCTCTGCAAGATCTGTGGGCAAGCCTGCGGTTCCCTGCTCTTGTTTTTTAGACAGCCCTCGCACCCGTGACCGAGTTCCGTTTGTCGGGGTTGGGTTGCAGCCTTTCGCCGGCGGCGGAGAGTTCCCTCTCTGGCTGTCAGTCACTCACAATAGACCCCACAGCGGGGAAAAAACGAAATCAAGGCAGATGGGATCCAGGGAACGAGCAATCAAGGGGAGATTATGTGTGGTATCTCAGTTGCCCCTCCCTCTTTGTCTCTGTTTCCCTGTCGTTTTTTTCTCTTTGACTGGGGCCCACACTTTCCCATTTCACCACACCTACCCGCACTTAACTCCACAATCCTATTTATTGCTATCTTTATCCATGATTATTGTTATTATTGTTATTATTATTGTTATTATGGTTGCTGTTGATGTTGATGTTTTTTTGGTCTAATATTGGCTTTCAGTGTGTGGTTTTTTGGTCGATGTTTTGGAAATGAGAGATATTTTAAGGGGAAAAAACACTGCCAAAAAAGGACAAAAAGAAATAGTTACTGAAGTTATTAAATAAACCCTCTTAACATTGTATATTGCCAATTCTATCTATGTACTTTTCCAAAGAGAACAGAACTGGACAAAAAAACATTTGAGTCAAATCCAAAAATTTTAAGATGAGAAATAAATCTTGCTTTTTTGCTGCAGATATTGACAATCCTCTTTTATGAGCCAGGAAGGATTGGCTTGCTGTCTATATTACAGATATAAGTGTGTGTACGAATCATTATCAGGCTGTGTATGTTTGTGCTGGGCTGGAGACAGCAGGTCCCCTCTGTGATGCAACAGTGGACAAAACCGTGGCAACCCATCATGTCATCGCTCCGATTGGCTCTTTGGAGTCAGCTGCTACCTGCTACTCATGCCATCCAAGGACAATAGACTCATATATATCTGTAATTCATTGTTGCTTTATGTTCTCGTTTATTTTTTTTTTATTTCTGGGCAAAAAATTGTTTTGTGTTAGTATCAAATTGTAAAGGTACAACTGGTCTGATTGTCAACTCAGTTTGTTACATGCTGCTAAGTACAGAGGGTAACAGGAAGCAGCATGCCTTGTGTTTTACGCAATCAAATCCTGAGTGAAGAAGCACTACTTAATGACTACTCAAGTGCAGTACCGTACACACCAGTTTACAATGGTAATACGCCACCTGATCTAGTAACGGCATTGTATCACCTAATTCAGTGAGGTTCCTTAAGCTATGAGGTGCATTTTATGTGAAATATTTCAATCCAAATTTTGGGATAAAAACCCAAATTCTTTTCAAATCAGCAAGTTATTGAAATAATTTCAGTTATTAAAATTAAGTTGAAACAGTACAGTTATCATTTTTGGGTCATGGTCTGTGCGAATCACATTCTACTTCTGGGCTACTACTATGAGCTAGTAGACTGCATTACGTACAAAGCGTACAGTATATAAAAAGGGAAGTGAGTACTGTTGTTAACCACATATAGCTGATTTCCAATGGGTGGCAATACAGAAAACAAGTGAAATAGTTCAAACAGTAAAATGCAATGGTAATGATTATCGTGGTCTAGCACTTAGCCCGTTTTGGAATTTTATGTTAATTTGTTTTAATTTTGTGTTAATAATCACATCTAGACTTCAGCTCTCCTTCTGTCTCTTTTTGTAAAAAAACAAAGAGGCGCTCAACTTCTGGAAAAAAAAAAAAAAAAAAAGTTTAAATTAGTGATTACAGAATTAGTGATTACAGCCGGTGTCAGTGTGAAGGCTACAGAATCGGTTTTAGTGTGACCGACAGTTCTGCTCTGAGTGTTTGTGATGCTGGCTCATCTATTCCAACTCCCACTATTGGCAATGCAACGTCATTGTGGCTCCCGAGCGTTTCCCAATCCCTTTCAATTAGAAGCTTCACAAAAGCCACACGAGCAGGGCTTCTAATAAGACGTTTTTGGAAAATGACAATAATTCATACCGAAATGCTGGTGTTGATATTGCAACTCTTTTGTCCCATGGGAGCCAGTTGTGTTTTTAAAATAGAATGAGGACTGACATAAGACTGCGCTAGTAGATTCTGCTCAGTTGTGGTATCAGAAAAGCGGCTCTTTCTCCGTCCAAGTCAAACCAGCCGGGGTCGTGCTCCTGTGATTCTCGGTCCATGTTCCATTCCCACACATACTGGCTGGAGTTTCCTTATCTCTCGCACAGAAATCCCCTCTTTAAGTTCAGGGGGGAAAACATCCTGGGCTTAAAAAACCCACGTATGTTTTTAAAAAATCTACATGCAGTCTTGTTTTTTTCCGTTTTTTTTTAAAAGAGAAACTAATGAAAACCTTTTGTGCACAGTGAGAGCTTGTCTGAATCTGTTTTCCGTCAGCCACCCACCGCAGTCTCTCGCGCGGTCAGAACTACCTGTGAAGTAGGCCCGATCTACACTGCACTTATACCTGTCAGTCAACAGCCACTTAGTGCCGCACCGGCCCAGCCCGGTTATTACCGTCCCAGCACCCTCTCACGCCCCCCACCGGGCCCGGAGCGGCGCAGACAAACAGCACTGATGAGCGGCGCTGTACCCCTGCTCCCGGAAAATGACAGTCAAGTACGGGGAAGAGGGGGACGGGGGACGAGGCCCGCGGCGGGCGAGCACGGTGACGAAAAGGTAGAAGGCCGCCAGAGTCCGGCTGGCGTTTTTTTTTTGTAGCTGCTGTAGGGATAGCTCCTGCCCAGCGTGAGAGCGTACCTCGGGTCTCTCCCCGCCCTCTCGGGAGAGTTACGGGGGAGGGAGGGGGGCGGAGGGGAAGTGACAAAAGGAGCCGCCGCCTTCCTGATGAGCGCGGGGGCCGGCGGGTCACGTCCCATTACGTTTTTTTTCTCTTCCCCCTTCATTGTCTCCCGTTCCCCACTTAAGAAAATCGCTTTCCTCATGCTGTGACGGGAGGTAATTGGAGCCTGAACGTCGTCCTCCGTGGCTCGGCGTGTGTTTAAAGACACAGTGAGAATAAAGATGCAGCGACCAGGCACAGACTGAAACCCCTTCTCCAGAACCTAAGTCGTGTCCAACTGTTCAAACGGCTCTAATAGCGGAGAGCTCCTTCAGTAATATATTTATATATATATATATAATCAAAAATGTTAGGAGGGAGCTGACCCAAAACTTGCAAACCTCAGAATATGAGACGTCCCAAAAGCCTCAGTATTATCTACAGCGAGGGAGAGTGACTCAAGCCTTAGAGGGCTGTGGGAGTTGTTGGTTTTCATTCTGACTCATGTCTTAATCATTTGGTTGCAGTCATCGCTTGGACAGGCAGTCAGCTCACCTGGTGTTCCAAGTGTAAAGCAGCACCTGACTGAAAAGTGGCTTTCAAAGCCTACAGGCCCGTCTTCGACTGCTTTTAGCCATCCGTGTGCTACATTACAGCGCCTCTTCATGGTGCTTTCACAAAAGAGACCCATCGTTTAGATGACAGTTGTAGTTTTTTGAAAATGACGAATCACCCTCATGACAGGCCACAAATGCACGGATACTACTGGACAGGTCAACTCAGAACAGTCACCTTCAAGGGATGACTCACTAGAAAGCTACTCAGGCATGAACACTCCAACTGTTGACAAAACAGACACACCCAGTCAGGTGGTGTGATGGACAGAGATGTGTATGGCCCCTCCTTACATTTCTGTCTTTCCTAGGTTTCTCTAAGTGGAAGACAGTTGGATTCCATGGTCGATGGCTTTGTGATGCTGAAGTCTGTATGCCCTGTTTTCACAAAAATATGATTTCTCTACTGACCCTGGGGTCAGAGGACCTGACAGACCCAACTCAAGATGGCCGCTCAATCATTTCAGTTGCTTTGTTGTGATGTTTTTCGTTTTTCGGGGAAGGGACAGGGTTGACGTATTCTTTTCATTTTCTTGTAGTGCCTCTTGATAAAGCACAATACTTCGCCTTTTGTGAGATGACAATATGACATCATTGCTATCATTCTGGTGGACCAATTACGTCACCATCATCATTATCTTTGTTATCATTATCATCGTCAACAATGTGAATGAGGATAACTGTCTCTGGAGCAGTCCTTATCTTTATCCATGTAAATCACACTCCTCTTCGTTATCACTAAGTGATAATTAATTTTTAACTTATGTGCATTTGTTAGGCTGTTAGGTTTTGTTCGGTTTTGTTTTTTTTTTTTTTTCAAATTGTTGTTGTTGTTTAAATAAAGATGCATCCAATGAAAACAGAACAATGTATTTGGTCTGCATGTTGTTTTTGTATTATTCATTTTTCTCTATTGGACTGTGTGGAGGAAGGTATAATCAAGTCTGACGAGTAATCATTTTATTCCTAAATCTCCATCTGAACACCCTGTTTCAGAGAGGGTAAGAGACTACACACAGGTTCAAAAAATGGTCTAATCTGACAAAAAACATTAACGAGTTACAGCACGAAGCATTCTTTGGCTGACTTTGCTGAACACAATCAGAGAATTAATCCATTTCTACTCAATAATTTTCAAAAATGCTGAGAGCACAACTGATAGTATGCTTCTCCCTCAAGGTCAACTCCCAACTACCCGTATATCAACAGACGTGTTAACAAACCACACGTTATGTAAATTCAAGGGAGAGGATAACATCATGCAAAGAGGTGAACGGGAGTTTGCAAAGTGCCCTTGCGCAGATAAACTCCCATTAATGACAGTCAGCGTCCGCTGCCAAGAGAAAAATTCAGCCCCATTATCGACAGCACACAAGATAGAGGCCTCCCATGCAGTCTCCTCCCACCTTATTTCATTTGTTTGCTTAAAAGGCATTTTCGCACGGCTGATATTGCCGCCTGCTCTCCTGGGTGGAGTACAGTTGGGGGATGCAAAGCAGACTCATTTCGGTGAGATTTATTTATGAGGCCAGCTAACTTTCTGCAATTTCATGTCCCGTTGGCTCGCCAGGGCACCTGACAATAATTTGAAGTTATTTATTATTCTGCAGGCGTGAAAAAGACCACTTTTCATAACCGTGTTAGTCTGGAGAGTGAGGTTCCATGGCTCTTTCTCCATCCTACTCTCTCACTCTCTCTCTCTCTCCCCCTCTCTTTGCGTGGAATCAGCTATTGCGTAGAGGGAATGACTGGGCCAACAGATAGGCAGGTTCGGCACCGTTTCGTCAACCCCCTTCTCCTCCACCCCACCCCCTTTCCCCCACAGACACCCCTCTGCCACGTGGTTGGACCATGTCACGCGGTCTAACCATGGTAGTTCTGAGCCACCACTGGCCACCAGCCACGAACCTCTGCTCCGGTCCTTCACACACTGAGCAGCTTGCAGTATCTTCTGGTTTTAATTCCGAAGCCCCCGCCTCTCTCCCAATCTCCTAATTGAACTCATTATTTGCTCAATTGGTTCACTTTAACCCTTTCCCCCAGGTCCACGGCTGTTTGTGATTAAAGAGGACGATTTCAGAGAAGAACAACAGTCAAGTGTGTGTGTGTGTGTGTGTGTGTGTGTGTGTGTGTGTGTGTGTGTGTATTATAGGGGGGGAGTTAGGAGTATAAAACTGTTGGCCCTGCAGGACTCCAGCGGAATCCATTTGCTCTGGGATTAGCTTCACTTCACACTCCAAACCGACACATGGCCAGGCCACCCACAGGAGGATATTGGCGGGTTTGGTTTGGCTGCCGAGCGCTCCATTCTGCTGATAGCGCCGCATCCATGCATGGGATCCTCATATCGGGGGGCTCCTGCATTCTGGAAGCCGGCAGACTCCTGGAACCATGAAGCCGGTCAGGTCCGTCGGAAGGGGCTTCCAGAATGACGCACCTTTCCTGATGGAGCCTCATATCAGTCGGCCCACCCTGTGGCGGGGCTGTGTCTCTGATTAGACAGGCAGATGGTGGGAGTGAGCTCCAAGGATATTTTGCACCAAAAAAACCCCAATCCAGTATCAGAATATCAAATCCTATTTCTACATCTATTACGATGTGAATTAAGATGAAACTGATCCAGGGTCAGCACTCTGGATCATGTATCTACACTGTGATGTGGCTCCCTTTGACTGGGATAGTATATGAGGCGCCTCAGCCCAGTCCAGTGGGGTGTGCATGTGAATCACAGTGAAGCGCAAGTGAGACTTTGTGAACCACTTAATTGGTGGGACCAGCATGTGCTTTCAAAAGTTCACTGATGTAAGCCAATCACAGTGCTTGCAGTGGAATTCAGAGTTTTAATTGGTTCAAATCCAGTCAGTGATGAGCAACACCTGGAAACTCTGATTATTTTCTTTTTCTGTGAGACCTTGGTTGTGAATTACTGTGTTAGTTACTGTGAAGGAAGTTGGGCCATGAACGTTCATGCTCTTCCAGGCAAGTTTACTGTGAAACCTCTACTAGACCAAAAACAGACATTTTAACACAATGAGAGTGTGGCATAAAAATAAGGGCAGTTTCAGGGCCATTTCCATTTCCAAATCAGGTTGTCCAGTAGGAGAACACATTCAATCAGTGGATTCGACCCAATTACTCAATCCAGTAAAATCCAGAATAGGGATACCTCTGTAAAGCCAAGTAAGAACAAAGAGGTCGGTATTACCAGGTGGACCCGATTCAGATGACATCATACAGGTAAACTGCAAAAACGCCCTCCAATATCCCCACTGAGCAAGCCACTAACAGTGCTAATTAGGAAAATTTTCCCCCGGGAGGAGGAACTTGCAGGGAGAAGCTGGCTGAGGTGCAGTGGAAGAGGTGAAGCCCGTCCCCTGAGGTCAGGCGGGTTCGGGACCCGGGCCAGGCCCCGGGAGTGGGCGTGGGCAGGGTATTAATCTTCCACCCGGCCTGCGACAGCGACACCACCCTCCCCTTTTCCCTCCGCCTGCATCTCCAACCGTCCCGTTTCCTCGGCAAATATTTTCTGTTTATAATTAGCAGACCACAAATGACTGCATGTCAGGAAGCTCTTGGGAGCCCATATGGCCGCAGCTTAGCGGACACAATAAAAGGCATCATTGTGCGCGGGGGGAAGAGACTACGATGAACCCCGGGATCCACCGTGGTTCAGGCCGCTGCGTGCGAGTGTGTGTGTGAGAGAGACACGGGGAGCCGGGTCTATCTGCTCCGTGCGGATCCGTCTTCCTCTCTCTGCATGTGGGGCCGTTTAGCGCCACAGTGCTGTCTTTAACTGGACAATTACCGATGGGACCGGCCCTAAACTTTTTACTGACTGCGGCCTAATTCTGTCTTAAAAACTGACTAAGCCTTGGAGCCTCTGGGTTGAAGAGTCTCATAACCTCTGTGCTTTATTTAATGTTTGCCATATTAAAGGAGGCCTCTGAGTTTTTTCTCTAAATTTCTTTCTTGATTTATTTTTAGAATTGTTTCTTGTCCACATGCAAAGTTTTTGTGAGACCCCTGGTGTTGTTATGATGTCATCACAATGCGCTCAAACTATCACACATACACATGCACACGAACCTTCAAACTTCATTGGAGGATTGCCTCTTACCCGTTAGGCACATCTTGTGGCATTGCCAGAGTCAAAGTTCCACAGCTAACTTCAGTTGTATTCAAATTACTTCACACATGACAAACCACAAGTAAAAGCAGAATACACACTGGCGACACCATTCAGTTGCACTGCACAGCATATGCAGTATTCTGTGTATGTCAGTTTATTTTAAATTAAACATTAAGTCTTTCATATATAAATGGAATGAAATTACATGATTTTCAAAAAAAGCCAACACACTTCAAACCGCTCCACCCACTCCAACTTTTGTGCTGAGCATTTTGCATCACTGTTGAACAAAGAAAAAAATATCTAAGTCACTTCTGAATTAATTGGTAAAGTGAACAGAGATTACAAACTGATGGGATAAAAGGCGGGTTGGTGGTTGAATATGAGAAATGCTTTGGTAAAATTTGGCTGTAACATTGGAATTACTGAGACACTCAAAAGTCTCTGAAAGAGTTTAAAACAGATGTCTGAAGTATTCTACACAAACCCATTGCTGTATTATCAAAGGGCAATACGATGATGTTTCTCTCTGGCAAGATGATGAAAATAACATGAAATTAATATAATCTTGTTTGCCTGTTGGTGTTGATGGAAAAATTGCCTGCTATTAGGAGCCCGCACATTGTAAAATCAGCTTCATTTGCAGATATTTGCATATAGCTGCAGTTTATGGAAGATCGGGTTGGGTCCCAAATCTAGGCAATACCAAGATGTACTGTAATCCATTTCTATGGACATTAAATGGATTAACCCTTAGCAATCAAATTACATAGAAGCACATTGTCACCTTTGAACCTTTCCTTTAGTTGCAATGCAAAGTTGGCTAACTGCTCAACCCAGTACAGTAGCAACAAAGCTTAGTATGGTATACAGCGCACAGACATTCACCACAATGACAAGAAATCCCCCACATAATATAGATGAAGGCAGTTCTAGATGCATTGTAGTGGATTGGATCAACCTCTAGACTAGCCATGCACTGGTACGCTGTCAACATACATACAGTGAACAATGAGAATACATTGGACATTTTTTTTTCATAACAGATTCATGACTGCTCAGGATCAGCGTCACTGAGAGGAAGTGGCGTACCACCCCCTGATCACTGTTAATGTAAAGGGGACTGGAGTTGGGATTAGCACTAAGGTTCGGTATGCAGATTTGGTATTGGTTATGGGGGGGCACCTGGAGCACCCAGCTGCAGCAGCATGGTGGAGCAATGTCAATCAGGCATAGATGCATTCTTCCACTTAACTCTGAACCTGGATCAGGTGGATCTTTTATCACATAATGACTAGAGATATAATTGCAGATGGAACACTGATCCTGGAAAATCGCGCTGGAATGAGGGGTTGACGGGTGGGAGGTGGGAGGTTCGGTGGCCCTGTGTCTTAATCTAGGGCCTTGTGCCCCCCTGGTGTCCATGTGTTCCTGCTTCGGGGCGGGAGGGAAGGAAACACATCGACGCACGATCTCTCCCTCGCTGATGACAGCTCGTGGCTGCTTCGCATTGTCCTGATCTGGAGTCTGTCTGTTCCCTTCCTGCTCTAACCTCCACATCGGTAAGCGAGCCGCTCAGACCTACAGCAGGCGGCTGGGACACACCCCCCACCCCGATCACACGCACCGCAGGGTTCCCCATTTACATTCCAGGACGGGAGCGTGGGGGTAATTAGTCAGAGTGGGGTTGGGGGGGATGGTGTGGTGGGCGGGGGAAGGGGGGAGGTGGTTTGGGAGGGGCCGCACACTCCATCTCACCGCATTTCATGGAAGCGCTTACGAGGACCTTGCAGATCCGCACCACCATTCAGTCATTCGGAATTCTACACTAGCTTAGCACTCAGTATTTTACTGACCTCTTGTAGTACTTTTCGATAACTACTCTTAGCATTGTGATGCACTTATTTGGAAGTCACTCTGGGTGAGAGTGTCTGCTAAATGACGTTATGTAATGTAATGTAATTCACAGCAATACCATCGGTACAGCACTTCTGCTGCCACTGCAACAGCCTTCATGTAATCCAAAGCAGCCCAAAATGGTTACAAAAAAGAGAGACAACGACTGTCCAACGAGGACAAAAACAAACTTGTTATGGGGGAGCATCTGAGTGCCGTCTATGGAAGCCAGAAAGGTGGAGAGTGACCGTGAGAGACTGACAGCGACGGCACAGACAGAGCGACAGTGCCTGCGCGCTGAGGTTGGCAGAGTCTGCGCGGGGTTCGTCACGCAGCTGCGCGGCTGGGTATTAGGGCTGATGGTAGTGCGATTAGAGGCCATTAGAGGTGAGGGGGGCAGAGAGGGGCGCAGGTGCTCCATGGGCTGTTATTACCCAGGATGCTGCGGGGCGGAGGGGGGCGCTCTCAGTGGAGCGCGCAGACACACCTGTGACCCCCTGCTAGCATGCTCGCTCTCTTTCTCTCCCCCCCTCACTCCCACGGATTAATACACACCCTGATAAGCACTCTAATACCCTGAGCTAACGCACGGCACACAGCCTGATAAAACATTCCAGTGCACTGAGCGCTACAGACTGAATTCACTTCCTTTCTTACTGTATTTACTGAGATGTCAAATGTGTAAAAATGACAGTCCACGCCTTTATGCTGGAAAATCGCCATAAATCTGGCATCTGTAACACAGCCCCTGCCCTTGAGATAACATATAGTAGAC